>CM042753.1:18669066-18676566 GCA_022496165.2 Catalaphyllia jardinei
CAAAATTTAAAAACACTACTAATCTCCCCCAGTGAACTTCTGTAAACACCTCTGAATGAAGACGTTTTAACTTGTCAAGCTTCGATCCTGGAAGTTCACAAAATTGCTCTCTAAGACTCGTTGTTTCATTTGAAGGCATATTCCTCGCTATAAGGCAATAAAAGTAAAATCGTGCCCTAAGAACAGAGAGTGTTAGACCAATGTTAACGTGTAGACAGATAAACACACACTGACTTAAAATCAAATCGTGTACACACTTTATTGTTTTAAAAATAGAACTTGTTTTGAATTTCATTAATTACATAGTCAAGGTCCATTAGTTTTTCTTCTTTTCTGACAACGTTCTCAGGACATTGAATTTCTGTCGGGTCAACGTTCATAACTTCTTCAGCGTTGTCATCTTTGTGGATTTCCACTCTACTGAAATCGTCCGTTTTAATACCACAAGGACCATAATAAAGAGCATACAATACGCGTTCTTTCATATCTCTATCATAATTTTCGAGTTCCAAAGAAGTGAGATATAAACTGGTCCAAGGTAACTTCGGCAACTCCGTCAGATAACTTTCCCATGTCTGGCCAAGCTTCAACCCCAGAGTGCTGCAAACACTTTCCACAGTTTTCATCACCACAGCAAGATCTATTTGCTCACGGGCTACATCATGAAAATAGAACCACGCGTCTTCAGTATCCAACATCAGGCAAGAGTGCTGTCTTTGACTGGGATGTTGAATAGTGCAGCCATGGCAGCGATTGACTTTTTCCTCTTGAACGAGCTTGTCAAAAAACGCAGCATAGGTTAGCTGAAACACATGACCAATAATGGTGGCTATCTTCTTGCGTTGGTTCTGCTCAACTTCGTCCACGGTTAACAAAGGTTTAGGTGTGGATTCGACTTGCATGTTTGATCCGCTCAAAAATATTATTTACTGGCGTTTGTGACAAGAATAAAATGCTTAACGGAGTACGCGCTTTTATTTTAAACACATAACAGATTCTACCTGAGCCAATCAGGGTTAACTATTAGCAGTCAAGCCCAGGCAGCCTTATTGTTTTCATTGTACTAGAGCGACGCTTATTAGTAAACCTATACCGAATTAGTATGCAGGAAGGCACCTCATTTGTATGGAGGAAGGCATTTTACCTAGACAGTTTGAATAGTAATGATTTACCTAGGCACTTCATTAGTATACAAGTACCTAGACAGTTTGAATATTAATGATTTACCTCGACCTATACCTATACCTATACCTATACACCAACGCGGAGTAAAATGACCCTCTATAACTACTGAAAGAGGACTGTTTCCCCAAGACTACCACCTGAGCCACGCCGTAGATGGGGGGTTCATCTTCATCTTTGGTGTCCCTCTACATCCCGAAGAAGAGGAGGAACCCCCCTTTTTACCCCCCGAGGGCAACCCTTTCCATTTTGATTAAAAAATACCTTTTTCTTTTTCACAGCTCCCTTTTTCACCTCTCTCCCCGAAGTCTACGGAACCATTCAATGCTCAGCCATGCAATACCACTGGCACTATCATGAAAAATGCGCCAACAACCTGGGCATCGTGCACACCTTCGTACATACTCGTCAATGTCGCGTAAAGCTGACCGGAAGGGTCAACGTTCCCTATTACTTTAGGGATGTCAATTCAAAAATCAGTTATAGAGCAACCTACCATGAATTCTTCAACAAGGGTGATCTGACGCGTCGTGTTTTCTCCATCTAGATGAGGAAAACAGACCCGTGCACTATGTTTGGTTCTACACGGTACACCCTGACATGTCACATTACTACAACAGACCCCCCTGGTACTACATGACCCCACCCGGCCACTTCCGCGCACACCTGTTGTCAGAATACCCTCACCTTCGCGTTTTCTGTCATGTCAACGGTTGTCAACAATTCCTGAAACTACCTCACGATTTCTTCCAGGGAGAGAGATGAGACCCGTATACTACTTCTGGTACACGGACCAATTTGCTGCCCGCAAGACACACAACAGACGACGCTACGATCCCACCCTTCCATGGGACGGATTAATGTTCCCCTACACTTTTTGTCACATCGCAACATGTGACAGATTCCTAGCTACCACAGACTTTCCTGATCCTGAGCCCTGACAGATTCCTTTTGATCCTAGGTCTAAGAATAACTTACTGCTACTTTCCCTGGTACTTCATGGGGGGTGTCCGCCGCCACCCGGGGTGTCCCGATCCGGAACACTACGATCCTTTTCACTGGTGATATGTATCTTTGCAGTGCCACTTCAAATCGACTACAGCGTATCCAGAGGGAACCACCTGGCTCACCTTCACTGCACGCCCGAGAGATATTTGTTCTACGGTTTAAGAAACAAAGGCAGGATCATGTTCAATTGGACGTATCGCAACCCCGTCTTGTTCTACAAAGAACCCTATTACAATTGCAATTTTCTAGATTTTCTGCGTGGTAGGGAACCGTTTATTTGATTGAACTTCTTGTAATGTATCTTACAGTGTCCCTGGGAATGCACTACACCACAGCAAAAGGAAACCATCTGGCTCACGCTTTCTGTATGGACGCCTTCGTCGAACACCCGGCGCCCGAGACAGTGCCCGACCCTGAGGCCTGGTTGATCAAACGGTGCAAACCGCACGGCAGGATCATGTACAATTGTGTCTATAAAAACCCCGCTTTGTTTTTTAAAGAACCCTATTACAACTACGTTTATCTGGAATTCATGCGACAAGCTCGTCGTCCGTTTTTTTGATTAAAGTTCTTGAAACGTGACACGGTGTGGCGTGATTTGATGGTGTGACGCGTGACGTGTGGCGTGATGGATGGCGTGACCCAAGCATGGAATGTGTGTGACCCCTGACCCCACATTCCTTTAGGTCCCGGACCAACCACGTTTACTACTGATCATCATTAAAATAATTCAAGTGGAAATGAAAGTTAATGAAGGTTGAATGAAATAAATTCGACTGTTCCTTTCAGAAAAGCATCAATCATCAAAGAGAATTTTAATCCAGTTTAAAGGAACAAACATAGAGATGAAACGTGAAACGAGTTAAAACAGAGTGGGTGCTTAGAAGCTTAACATGACATGGAAGGTATTTTAAACGTTTTGCGCTTGAACTAAAGATCTAACACTGAAAATTGCATCGCGCCTAATTCAACAATTATATTTGTCTAAGCGGTTTTCCAATAGCGACAAGAATAACTCACTTACATCAACCATAGTCCTTTCAAATTCAGTCACACAATTCGCCTCACACAAGCGTCACACAATTCGTGATCAGTTTAACTCCATTCCACCAAGACAGGAAAGAAAACTGTTTGCCAAGACCGATGGGCACCGAAAGTGTAAACAATGGTCGGTTAAGAACTAATGAGTTGATGGGGATAGAAGGGTACACCTATTTATTATCGCCACAAAGCTTATGGTTAAGAACCAATAGGAAGCCGGTGATAGTAGGTAATCGGTATTCCCTGCGGTACCATTTGTCTTTCAAAACAAAACAAGGAGTCTGAAGTTTAATTCATATCTTTTATTGAATAACTCAAACTCCAAAAGAAAAAAATGATTATAACAATGTTTCATCAGGGGTTCCAAACACTGAGAAACAGATGAAACCACGAGGCCGTAGGCCGAGTGATTTTATTGTTTCGAGGTGTTTGGGACCCCCGATGAAACACGAAGCACGAGTTTTTGACATGACTTCGCAATCACGCTTAAAAATACAATACAATAAAGCATGCAAAATAAATGTTTTCACTGCGGGAATGGTAAAGAGCTCATGCAAGTCTCTGCCTGTAACAGTGTAGCAGTGTACGGGATAGTGTGTGGTCTGAAGCGTCATTTGGGAGACAAAAATGGCGACGAGGCGTTGAATCCACTTGATGCTCTTGATAAAAGGAAATTAAGCGCGTTGTTTTTGCTTATTTGGTATTATTTATTTCGGGAATAGTTTCACTTTTTATTTAAAGTAACATGCTCTTGTTGGTAGATTAATTACAATAGGTTCGGCATTTTCAGGCGTGCCTTAGATGCAGAGATGAACGATGCTACCAAGGAAGGCCTCCATGTCAAGTGCCAGGAGAAAGAACTTGTCACCACCAAAGAAGAAAGAAAATTCTGGGAAATGAACTTATAAGGAACGAGCTCAGCTGAGTCATTGTATACAGTGTATTTTTACAGTGTATTTTTACAATTAGCATCTTTATTTAATGCTGCGTTCCACGTGGGAACTTTCCAGAATTGAAATTTCCACTGTGCGAATATTTTTTCGAAGTATGGTAGTGAATAATTAATTGCATGGTAATTGAGGTTGCTAATTTAAATTCAGGTGTCATGATCAGTGTTTTCAACAGTTTTTGAACTAACTTTGAGTAATCATGATCTACAATCATAAACAAAAGTAGTTGAGACAGTATCCGAAAAAGACCCGTTTCTTTCAACGAGTGAGTTTCCAATGTCTAATTTTGACATTTGGACCCCCTCTCCCCTTTTCAATGTTGTAACCAGGTGAAAGTGTCCACGGAGCGTATTGCAAAATTGATAAGGGGGAGAAGGGGGCTGGCTATCAACAAAAAAGATGCTTTTTGAAATTACGGAAGGACGCCGATAGAAAGCGTTTGTTTTGCTCAAATGTGTCAAAACTTTTGTCCATGATTGTAGATTTTCATTGGGTATCAAGATACATGCACCTGACCAAAATGGGGCCCTCCAATTGGCTTAGAACCGTATCAATAATTAATGAGTTTGAGAAGTATATATAAAGTAATTCATATTTGTACTACGGTTGTAGTAATAAATTGACCTCGCTCCCAATGTGTGGCTTCATAGCTCAGTTGGTACAGCATCGCACCGGTATTCGCAGAGGTTACGGGTTCGAATCCCGTTTAAGCCCTGATTTTTTTTCAGGCTTCTTCTTTCCAATTGCTTAAATTGGAAAATTGTCTGCGACAGTCAATCTTCACTTGCTTGATTTTCTTGACAATCTTTTCAGTGATCGTTTTGCTGCCGGTTAACTTATCAATGGCCTTGATCATTTTAGCGTCAGCTATTTTTAGCATGACTGTTATCGATGTCGTGCTGTTTTGCAATCCTACCCAGTGGATTGATGCCCGGATCACCTCGTTTCAGTCTCTTTGCCAATTTTGGTCCCAGGGCCCTGTACTGGTACCCAGGCCAGTGAAATTTATTGCCCAGCCATTTTTGAATGTTAAAAGTATATCCACGTTGGCGATACTTGCGCGTACGGGTCTTAGGTCGTGTCATAATCGTGTTGTAGATTTCGTATCAGTTTCTTTCCTTTGGCCCAGTCCTCCCAACCACTAGTAGGTTTTAAGCGTTCGGCTTTCGTTTTCCTTTCCCTTGCGCTTGTCTTTACCCAGGAGAATGTCACCCTTTCTTAGGAGCGTTCCCAGATCCAAGTCAGGTGGTGGAATGGGTGTTTTAGCAGCGGGTGGCTTCTTTTTAACACCTGACGAAGAAGGTGTTGCTTCTTCCTTGATCTTTGGTGTCTTCGTACTTTGAGAAGCGTTCTTAATCAGTTGTTTGAACATGGTTCCCAGCGGACCCTTCGCCAAATCTCTTTCTTCCTCATTCTCTTCTTCACCGACATCAACACTATAGCTCGACAAAGAACCAATTTGTCTGATACGTTTGGTTAAGCGACCTCTCTGACGAGCGTAAGGTTTAATTTTCTTGATGGCAATCGAATCAGAAATCGATTTATCACGGAGTATCACGTGACTTTCTGCGGCCAATCGACCCGCTTTGTTCAACAAGGGATTGTCGGTGATTTCTCCTTTGTAATACTGTAACCGTCACTTTTGAAAATGTATGTTGATTAGCATACGAAACGTTAAGTTCTATGTAAAAATGCGTTGGAATACAATGTTTATCACCGCTGTTTGTGTTATTTTCTTAATCAATACTGAACCAGTTGGTCAGACTCTTTCGTGGGTACCATCATGACTTCTTTGGTCATCCTCGAAATGTTGTTGGACTAGCGTTACGTAGCGATTTTGCCAGTAATGGAGTTTAGTCTCTTTCTTCTCGATTTTGATCGTCAAACTGGCTTAAGGTGTCTTTATCTGGACTGCAATTCGTACATAGAGTGATAGTGTGTCCAGGTGGTGTGGCGTCTCTGATAGTCTGACACCTTTTGCACAGGTCCCCGTATGTGTTCTTGGTATAAGCTATCGTATTTACGATTCCGTGACTGCGCATTGTCTTTTAATTGTTTTACTCTTTCGTTGGCTTGTTGTAATAATTTGACCAATTCGCTCAAGGTGTCTTTAGGTTTAATCCCTGCACCTCCGAATTGTGTCTTATCTTGTTTACATCGAGTCCGTGCTCCGCGTCCGCTCTCCGCCTCGCTGAATGAATGATAACTTTATTTATTTTCTTTGATATTTGGTTTATTTTTGTCATTTTCCACGTTTATGCAAAGCAGCCTCGAAACCCTCACACTGTAACTAGCTGCACCAGAGATTCCACTACTGCTGCCGCCTTCCCTGCAGCGACTAAACCTGGAATGAGAGCTGCCAATGCTAACAATCACCCTTTCTGGGTCTTCCTACGTCTTCCTGGTTTTCTACGAACTATTCGCTTGCTCTTCATGATACATACTACCATTCACACGCAAGTGCTCCTCCCTTTATCGGCGTGGTCGTAGCGAAATCGTTCTTCGTATTCTTGAACGCACGTGGCAGATACAGGGGGTGTAAAATCAGTGACTGTGTCATCCAAGGTTTACATATTGATCACAAATCCCTCAAACTCGTCCATCAGAAGTCCTACACGTAAGTTTTCGATTCGATCAATGTTTTCTCATTAGTGGTGTAGGTAAAGCGACACATGTAGATTTTAAACGAAAACTTCGACCCAGCCCTTAATTACAATTCCAGCAACAGTGAAATAGGCAATCAGGAGACTGTTTTCCAAGATGGATCCAATGACAATGCCTGTTGCCATGATGATCAATGCCGAAGCATTTAAACAACTGTGGAACCATTTAAAGCGGTAAAACATCTGGTGATGACACCACCACTGACGGTGGTAAAAGGCAAACAGCCTATCCAATCGATACAGCAAATCTTTGTTTACCAGGTTGGGCGCTTTTCTTGGATCCGTTTATCAGATACAGTGTTTTATCAGCTATCCAAACACCTCGAACTCTCTACTCGGTGTTTGGATATCTCGATGAAACAATGTCTTTCGTGTTTGATATATTACATCGCAACCATCCTTCGTCCTTTAAAAGGTGGCTAAGAATCATTTGATCGTCCGAACTGCCAGGATGTAAATCCAAGACCATGTATCCGAACGGACGCTTTGTCAACGTTGAAACGTGTCTTGTAAAACTTGTCATTGGATGGAAATGCTTGGGACAATAAATTCCACATGTTTCACTGATCTCGTAGATTCTTGAAGGCTACGATGTAGTAGGCATTTTGGAAATGCTCTTGGCATATTTTCCTGGCGGAAACATGTCTTGACACAAG
>CM042753.1:18682072-18694447 GCA_022496165.2 Catalaphyllia jardinei
GAATCACAATTATCCTACAGGTAAGAACCTTTGTCTAATTTTATATTTTCATTCAAGATGAGGCAGAAAAAACTATTTGAAAAGGAAGAAATGTTCAAAATTTCGCAGACATGCTTCGCTGCGTGATAGTGACAGCATGTTCAACTTAATTCTTCACGCGCGAAAGCTTCAGTTTTTGCCGACGGCTTTTGCAGTCAATTTATCGGCTGTGGCTTTACCCGTGGTTCAGACATTTTAATTAAACTTGGAAGTAATACTGTACATTACCTTTTTTGTTTTGCAAAGTCTAGGGAAGCTGCTTTAAATCCGCGATCTGTATTCAATACCCAGTTGACAGGGAAACGACTTTGTAAACACACGGACTTCAAAAGCATCCTTAATTTCCGTGTCAGAACTGCAACTTTGACTCCATTCTCGTTCAGGCTGGACACTTGGTCTTTCTTCAAGGAAATCCAAGGAAAAATAACAAGACAAACTGTCTCAACAACTTCTCTTTCACCATGTCGAAAAACGTCCAACGCAAACGGCCCGTTAAACTCTCTCCAGATCCAGTCGATGCAGTGATCGCGACAACTAATGTATTCTTATTATGTAACAGAGAATTAACTCTGAAGTGTAAATTTTAGTGCTAATTTAACCATGAATAATGTATTGTTCAACTACTACGTTGATTCACTCCGATTTCTTCGAAATCAAGCTTCTTGGCAAAACATCTTGTTTAGGTTTTAATACCTGTGTTATGTGTAGCTTGAGAAGAGTCCCGGTGCAAAACAAGCCATGAAGACCTTCCCTCAAAACAAATGTTGCGACTCTATTTACCGAGGAATGAACACCTCTAGGTGTGACCTCTAGGCTTTAAAAAAGGCACTTCCGAGTGTCCAAAAAATCCACAAATACCAAATATACTCACTGACAGTTGTTCGGTAAAGGACAAAATTACTGTAACAAACTGTAACCCACAGACAATCCTCGTACGGACTCGAGCCAGCTGAGTTGTCTGCGGTTGTATCGTTGATGCTATTAAGATGTCTATCTGGGCCGGGTTGTTCGAAAGCCGGTTAACGTTAATCCAGGATTAAACGTTAACTGAGGCATTATTTTTTCTTGTTTAAAAATGTTTTTCACCTCTAACGTTTTGTGTAGTTTGGGATTACTACATCTCAAAACTGAAAGGCAAACAATATAAACAGATTACGTAACCAAAATGTTACAAAACTGAAATCAAAATTCTCGCTAACCCTGGGTTAGCTTAATCGGGCTCTGAACAACCCGGCCCAGATGGACTATCTGATGTCAATATTTTCTTTGTCGTGTATACGAATGTTGACATAGCCCAGTGGTACTGATCAGATCCACCGTTAAAGTATACCGCGATCGACTCCGGGTGTGGGCTTTTTTTTTCATTTCCTGTTTTCCTTTTTCACTGTTTTTAGCGATACAAAAAAATAGTTTATCTGTGTTTATATCATTTCGCTCGCTATATGCGCATTTACCATAGCATAAAACCGTACTTCAAGGACTTCACGGTTTTCTGTAAAATCCGTATAAATTCCGCATCCAGTGAGAACTTGTGCTGGTCATAGATTTTACGATTCTCGATGTTCTCATTTTCGGTAGCCGAGTCTTCTTTAAATGTTATCTCTTAATTTAGACCTTTAAAACAGCTTATTTTAATTAAAGATAGACTGCAATTCAAAAAGTTAACCCCAAGCGTACCTCATTCGCATAAAGTTTACATCCCATCGAGCGACACATTTGCCCACAACCCACGATAACTCGTGCTGCGCATGCGCTTCACGAGTTAAAAATAAGAACCTGTCAAAAATCTTGTTACTTCTTTGTTGATACATTTCGCGTTTGATAAAGAAGTTGGTACATTTTGTGTTAATAAGTTGTCATAATTCGGGTTAAAAATTGTTTCATTTTGCTTCAAAAGTTGTTAAAATTCATTGTCACATTTAATTTTGCGTCACAACATGTTACATTTTGCGGCGTAACAGGCATAAATCTGTTTCGTTTAGGAGGACTTTGCTGAACACTTTCGCCATAAGCTAGTTATAAACCGCTTGCTCAAGGTCTTCAGGTTCGGTGATTGACAGTTTCAGTGATATATCGACAAGTGTCACTTTCTGGAGGGGAACCAGTGTTGGTATCCTGTGATAATCTAGGAATCTAGCCAAACAAATCACGAGTGGGCAGACCCACCTATTCTTCGTTCGAAGGCGCCGCTGGCCGAAATGAACATGCTTCTGTAAACGGGCACTTGTCTGGGCTTTTGTAAATTGTGCTTTTATTTCTCCACTACAATGCTCCACATTAATGCTCTATTTTCCTACAAAATGCCCGGTTTCCCCCAAAAATGTCAAAAAATGCTCGGTTAATGCTCATACATAGGGGATTTTAAATTTTCATAATTTTAACGTCTCAACACAGCAGTTCAGAGTGCTCAACAAAAACGTATACTTAGTATAACAAGTTAACAACAACTTATGTAAAAGCTTTAATACGCCAGAAGATAATTCTCTAAATGATCTGTTGTTCTGGTAATCCTTTGTCCCCTTTATTTTTATATTCTGTGGAAAAATATCAATTTTCCGGGAAACTGCGACTAAAGTGCTGGAATAATGGTCAATGCTTTTACCTCACTAAAATGCTCCAAAAAATGCTAGCATAATGTACTAAAGCCTACACTTGTCTGGTGTTATAATCCTCCAAATATTGAAAGTTCTGCAGAAAGGAAATCCGTCGCTCATGAGCTCCGATCCACTTTCTAGACACGAGAAGCGTTCAATTGACCTTATTTACCATAACAATGACCTTTGCTTTATCATCTTATATAAATTGAACAACTAAGGGGCGATCAATTTAAAATCGTCACATCTCGACTGATTTCTTATTGTATTTCTGATCAATCTTAGAAAGCCATTTCATCTAAAGTAAGTATTTTGGCCTCGTTGCCCTGTTTTCCAAAAGCTGTCTTCTATATCTGCCGCTCCTGTGATAGTCTATTTTCATAATACGTAGAGAAATAGAGTGAAGTATTTTTCCCCGAAATGTTTGAAAAAATATCTAGTGCTACTGAAATGGTTTTATTATACCCACTCGTACCCAGATCAAACGCATTTTCAGGGTGGAGGGAACGCGTCACGTGTCATGGGTCAAAACTTATTAGGTCCCTGTGTCGAACAAAGCCTTTAACTCCCAACAACTTCAGCTTTCGACTCGCCCGAAACCAGGTTGTGCACCTTGAAACCGCGGCTCAACTGTGCTCCAAACTGCGTAAAGCAAATACTTTTTTTTGCAGTTTGTTCTACTTTTCAGTTGAGAGGTATAACTGAGAAAATACTTTATGCCTGGTCCCAAAGTTAGTTTTGTTTCCCCTCGACCCAAAAATGCGAGAGAGATTCCCTTCTCTTTCTCTTCGGCAACAGAAGAGAGGGAACCTCTGCACAAAAACGCTCAAACGTTTGATCAGCCTCTGTCCACAACCAGGGATGAATGAATTAAAATATTTCTTGTTATGGTTTAAAATGAGAATTATACTAGGGCCGCGCAGCGGCCTGAAGTTATAATTCAAATTATATGAACAGATGAAGTGAGAAATATATGAGAAACCAAATGGTAGGAATTTCCCTGTTAGTGCTTCAAACCACCTTTAAACGCCAATAAAAGGGTGAACCCCCCTAAACAAAATAGAAAGGGCCTAGGTATACCCACAAGGCCCTGGGACCTAGATCTCGTGGTCCCGTGATGCTTCGGTGGCTTTTTGACGCCATGGAATAGACAGGCAAAAGAGAGAACCCATGCAAGGGAGGGAAGAAGGGTGGGAAGTTCATATATTTCTCAATTCATCTGTTCATATAATTTGAATTATAACTTCAGGCCGCTGCGCGGCCCTAGTATAATTCTCATTATACTTCACAGACTCCGTTCGAAATATATGAGAAAACAAAGGGTAGTCTTTAACTCTGCTAGTAAGAGCAATAAAAACAGCCATGGCTCCACACAACAAAACCTTTTAATTATATATATATAATATGTAAATGAAAACTCAACAGAAGAATAACCGAGGTGGTCACATTTAGATTTGCTTTGCGGATAAGACACCAGTAGCAAAGTCTGAATTAAACAAGGTCTTGTAGTAAAATGTTCTGAAAGTTGAGGCAGAAGACCAGTCGGCCATTGACATAATAGTTCACAGCGGAACAAATGCATTGGCAGCTGCTGTCGTAGACGCACCACGCACGAAGTGAGCTTTAAAAATTTGACTGTCTATTCCTGCTGCACTCATAAAAGTTCGTAGCCAACGCCCCAACGTTGTAGACGTGAACGGTTTATGGGAGCGTCTAAATGAAATAAACAACTTATCGGGAAGAGAAGACGGGGTAACGGGGCGAACTTTCCTGGATAATTTAAGATATTGTCTAAAACATTCCACAGGACAGAGCTTCTTGTCTTGGCCAAAGCAGGCAAAAAATGCTTCTGCTGGTTTATCCGCACTGCCAGTCTTTCTAGGGACAGTGAGAGTGACAGACACCCCTTCTGGAAGGACATTACAATGTCTGAGATCCAGGGATGCTAAGGCGGAAATCCGTTCAGGACAGGTTAATGCAAACAGAGTGACCAACTTCATTGAGATAGTTTTGAGAGATAAGGTGTTGTTTTTCCCCAAAGAAATCATGTATCTAATCATAACATCAACATTCCAGGTATGGGAATACCTGGGTTTTGGAGGACGTTTGTTGAGAGCTCCTTTAAGGAGCCTAGTAACGTAAGGATGCTGACCCACTGAAAAACCATCTATCTTTGGATGAGTTGACGAAAGAGCGGGACGAAGGACGTTAAGTGATCGGTATGCTAAGCCTTCGTTAAAGACTTCTGTTAAGAAAATTAGAATGTCATTTATTGATGACGAAGGAGGATCAATTTTCCGTCCAGAACACCAGCGGCACCAACGGTTCCGACTAGACTCGTAGGTCTTATGTGTGGAGGCACGAGTTGCTGCGATGAGTAGATCGGCAACGTTTGTTGGAATGCCCTCAGCTTGGAAGCGTTGGTAGAGATGTGAAACACGGCCAAGTGAAGGCGAGGGATTATTGGATGAACTCGATTCAGGTCGGTCGGGTTCGTTAAGAGGGTTGGACTGTTCGGTTGCAACACTGGCTGATATATTAGAAGTCTCAAAAGAACCGGCCACCAGGGCTGGGCTTGCCAAACTGGAGCAACGAGAATTAGCTCCGTTTGGTCGACTGTTACTTTCGTCAGGGTTTTGGATATCAGGTTGAAGGGGGGTGGGGGGTGGGAAGACATAGCCCCGTAAAGGAGCCCACTTTATCGTAAAGGCGTCTGTGTGGATGGCCCCCGGGTCGGGCCTCCAAGTGATGTAATCCGCGCGTTGGTTGGTTAGACGACTCGCAAACAGATCTGTCTGACAATTTAGCAGAAAAGGCTGAATGACTGTTGGGTCCAACTTCCACTCGCTCATGTCCTTGAATTCTCTGGACTCCTTGTCCGCAGAGACGTTGTCTCTTCCTGGAATGTGAGAAGCTATCGCAAAGATGTCTCTTGCCTGACACCAATCCCACATCTCTAAGGCCAGAGTCATAAGTTGGGGAGAGCGTGTACCCCCTTTGTTGGTGATGTAAGCGATGGCGGTCGTGTTGTCTAACTGCAGAGATACGGTTACGTGAGACTTGCCTTTGAGAAAGGTTTTCAAAGCCAAAAAGGATGCCTTTAGCTCTAGATAATTGATGTGTTGGAGAGACTCTTTTTGTGACCATCTGCCATTGGTCTGAAGGGACTGATGCACTGCACCCCAACCCTTCTTGAAGGCGTCGGTAGTGATGACCATATCCGGAGGAGGAAGATGCACGGGACTGCCGTTTGCACTGAGGGTGTGTTTCAGCCACCAAGCAAGTTCTACTCTGGCACTCGGCGACAGAGCAATCAAAGCGTCGTAAGACTCCTGGTTCATTTGTAGTCCCCTTATCAGGTCTGACTGTAAGTGAGGAAAGTGTAGTGGAGCTCGCCAAATGGCTGGCCTCGAAGACTCTAACAGGCCTAGTAAACTTGCTAGGTTTCGCAACGTGATACTTTGAGAAACGAGCAGACGTCAACAACAGTCCAGAATTTTGTTGGCCTTTTCTGGCGGGAGTGATATCTTCATGCACATTGAGTCTATTTGGAAACCCAGAAAGGCTATCACTTGTGTTGGAATCAGAAATGATTTCTTGAGGTTTATTGTAAAACCTAGGGACTGAAGGAGCGTCACTACCAGCTAAGTATTCTTCACAGCTTCCTCCACTGTTGCAGCCAAAAGAAGGGCGTCGTCCAGGTATATAAGGACTCAAATGGCCTTCCTCCTCAGGAATGCGGCAACAGGTTTCAAAACTTTCGTAAAAATTCTGGGGGCCGAACAAAGGCCGAAAGGAAGAGCTTTGAACTGGTAACAAGAAATTTTAATGAAACATCGCCAGCGCAAGGCCCTGCGATTCGATCAGTTACTATGAATCACCAAACAACCGGGCCATTTACAAACCCGCATTGGTTTTTAATCTAATAAATACATCCAAATGAACCGAAGGAACTTTCGGGAAGACTCGCGAACCGGAACAGAAAGATAAGCATCTTTTAAATCTATATTTGTCATAAAATCGTCCGGTAAAAGCAACGTCTTTAGGCAACTGAAGTTTTCCTGTTCCATCTGGAAGTGCTCGTTTACAATGAACTTGTTCAAAGAACTTAGGTCTATCACCGGACGCATAGAACCTTTCTTTTTGGGTACAAGAAACAGGCGGCTGTAAAAGCCGTCTCTGGTAAAAGGGGTCTTCTGTATGGCCCCTTTTTGCAATAACTCGTTCACCTCCTGGGATATTAGGAGTGCCTCCTGACCTGATGCTTGGGTAAATGGTGGAGACTTTTGAAAAGGAGTTTTGAGGAAACTTATCTTGTAACCCGACACAATTGAGAGAATCTATGGGTCCGATGTTAGAGTTCTCCAAGACACTATGCACTCTGAGAGTCTGGCTGACGTCCCTTCTGGTGATGGGGGACGAACGAGAACCTTGGTAATTTGACTGAGATTTAGAATGGTTTGCATACCCAGTGGATTGGTATTTGTTAAAGGTGTCTCCCCTGTGTTTGCTTTGAGGCTGGGAGCTATTACTACGTCTAGGAAAGGCTTTCCCTGTAGTTTGTGCCAGAGAGGCCAAAGAGGCCAAAGAGGGGAAATCGTCTCCAAATAGCCATGATTTTGGCTGCAAGGACTCTCTGTCGTCTCAGGACAGCTGAGCATTGGCTGAGCCTAAAAGGCAAAGAGCTTGCTCCAAAGCCACTTTAATTTCCTCATAACTTGGGGTTGAATCATTTTCCATACAATCATGAAGGCCACAAATTGGGCTAGTGGCATTTAAGAGAGCACGCTGAACATTAAACATTTCCTTATCCCTTTCTTGTACAAATTTTTTCACTTTGCAAGGTACTTAATTCAACAATTGTTGATCAAGTTTTGGAGCAGAGGGTGCATCCACTTCAGGAGTTGCCCAGTCATCCATAATAACCAAAGATTGCGGGTAAGATAATTTTCTCCGAAAATTAGTATCTAGAAACTTGGAGAAAGAGGCTGATGGTTTCCAGGAGGTTGACTTGGCAACTGGGTCGATTAGCCCATGATCATCACTAGAATTCGCTGAGTTTTCAGCTTCGTCAGAGTCTTACTAGACTCTGTTGGTGCCTTAATAGGCGCTACGGGTGCCTGAAAAGGCGCTACGGGTGCCTTAATAGGCTCTACGGGTGCCCCAACGGACGTAGTGGCAGTCTTGAAAGACGCTTTGGTCGCCAAAGGTTCGCTAATCTCTAAGCCTGACGTTTCACCAGCCATAATAGATAAAGCAACATCGTCAGTATCTGTAATAGTTTCTGGATGATTTGCTCGGGACTCTAAGAAACCTACTGTGCAACAACTACAGAGGTATAGCCTAAAAACGGATAGAATTTGTTAAAAAAGCAAGGCGAAAGCAAAATACTTACCGAATGGTTTGAAGCACAAGGAAAAAAGCCACCAACCATTACGGGACCACGCGATCTAGGTCCTAGGGCCTTGTGGGTATACCCAGGCCCTTTCTATTTTGTTTAGGGGGGTTCACCCTTTTATTGGCGTGTAAAGGTGGTTTGAAGCACTAACAGGGAAATTCCTACCATTTGTTTTCTCATAGATTTCGAACGGAGTCTGTGAAATATAACTTACCTATGACAGGGATTTCTCTGAACAAACGGGACCATCTAAGTCGTTCGTGAATGTGGCCACACCCTATTGAACTGGCTGGGTTTTTGAATTCTTCATCTTATCACGATACAGGTGAATCGCCCAAAAAACAAAACTACAATATATCCCATCTTGATAACTTCACAAGCAACGTACTTTATTTTCAACATTTATGGTTGCAAAACGGTTCACATACTGTTAGTTTTTATTTCAAAATAATCCCACAGGCAGCTTTAATATACATTATTTATACAGACCCCGCTAATAAAGAGCTACGGTTAACACCTTCAAATTCCTTTTTCTCGAGTTGTAATAGACTGAGGTCTACCATGATAGTATGAAGGTAGAATTTTAAATATACAGCTCATATTAAGTTTTAGACGCAACATGCAACTTATTTCCCCGAAACATTTGTTACTTTATAAAAGCATCATAAACGTAAATGGACAGCAGCCGACCAATTATGCCCGTGCACTTCACAAAGGGTTTGAACAACTCAAATACGATAACCTCCGAGAGATTCCAGTCTAAGGGTACAAGTATAAAACTTCCAACCGCCAAACTCGCACATTTCACGGTATAAATATGTAAAAAATTTCTGTGCTTATCGAGCAAAAGACTTGCTAAGTGTTTGAAGAAAAGGTTGACAGTAAAAAAAAAACAGAAACCCATAATCTAATTAGTTTCTGAGATAACTATTTAACATTCCGGGAATTTCCCCAAGAAAGGCGAAGAAAAAAATTCAATGATGGAAGGAAACATTAATAATATTCCAGGCGCCATCCAGCAATTCCATAGCAGTATTAAGTCCGTTCGAACTTATTAAACAATTTGGTTGCAGACTACAATATCCCCCTCCCACCCCACAGAGGCACTTTCTCAAGGTTATGAGATTTTTGAACAACCTGTACAGGGTTGTTCAAAGCCCGATTGAGCTAAACCAGGATTAGCGAGAAGTTTGATTTGAGTTTTGTAACTTTGCGATGAGGTTTTCTGTTTACATTGTTTTGCCTTCTGTTTTGAATGATCACAAACTACTCAAAACATAAGCAGTGAAAAACAATTTTAAACGAAAAAAAATACTTAGATAAACTTTTGATCTCCGGCCCTGGAAGAAGTTAATCTCTTAGTCCTACAGTACATGTTAAACTAGGTTATGACAGATTTGGCGATGCAAAATACATACAGAAACTAGGACAAAACAACTGACAAACAGGAGTTTTTAAAATAACTGCTAATGAACGGTTTACTCCTGGGAGGGTGGGTGCTTACGTAGAAAACACCAGTTTTCTCACCTTTAAAATTAAATTTCCCATACATATTTATATTGACTAAAATTTAATCCAGGTCCTCAGTTGTTTATCGTATTCCAGCAACAATCAACCACCGGATTTTGTCACCTCATATACGTCTTTATCTTAAAAGGTCTGAAATAATAAAAGAAAGAGATGTTAGTTAATTTTTACACGAGCCTGCCAAGCAGTAAATACTGGGATTGGCGGCTAGAAGTCAATATTTGTGTTGCAAACAGTAAGCACCACCCAGGAGGTCAACGCGTCAGATCTGGCTGACCCGATGATCGTGGCCATTATGACGTCACGGCGAAAGAAGCGCGCAAATGCAAACAATTTTCGAAAATGGCGTCGTCGCTTCTCGCTGAAACAACTTTTTGAGGCGGATTTCTCCAATCATTCCAGCTTCAAATGAAGTTGTATTTAGATCCCATGGAGTAATTACCATTGTTCTTTCTTGAGCGGTAAGTACATTTTAATTATAACCGAAAAATCTTGTATAAAGTGTATTTAAAGTATTCCAGTCATCGTTCTCGGGTGGAGATTTTGACTATTCGTCTTGTACAATTGCCTTTTTTACGAGATCAGTAACCCAAAGAAACGTGTAACTTCGTCACAAAATAGCTTATATGTACAGGAAAACATTGTAATTGAAGATGATTTTGAAGAATCAGCCGTAAAAATGATCACTCCATTTGATTATGAAATATCTGTGGCCTCGTAATCGTGCTCGGAGTGTTCTTTGACAAAACTAAAACCTTTTCACATATTCTGCAACAGACGTAGCATACTGAAACATTGTCCACAAAGATGGGAATGAGAACAAACAACCTAAGCTTAGTTATTTAATTTACTACTTAAAGCCTGCCTACTGCATAACAGTGTTAAAATGCAAAATGTTGACAGGATAAAAATAAAAATGCAGACTGTAGACTTTTTAAGAATTGAATATTGTATTCTCATTTCGTTAATAGAGAGAGCTAAGTGCTGCAATGAAAATGGAATATGATATTCTAAAAAGTATGCAGTCCACCTTTTTAACCCTTGGTTTGCAGTCTTGTCTTGTAAGAGGTTCTTTATCCATATCGATATAAAAGGGTCTCTCTCCTCTGCATGGGCCTAGTCTTTCATGCAGCTTTGACTGCAGGCTGGTAGTTCATGGTTTCTGACCCATCTTGACGAGCAGACATTACAGTGTTTGCGCGGGAATCTGATGGTAAATAACTTTTACCAAAATGAACTTTCTGAATCACAATTTTTGAATCACAATGATAACATATTGAGTAGGACATTGTATTCACCAAGTTTGAAGGATGTGGCTTGGCTAGAAGATGCTCGGGTAATTTTTCTATACTGACTTTTGTCTGCAGGATTACTAAGCATTTTTTCATATTCTTTTGTATCTTCTTGGACACGACCTAAACAGTGGATGGGTTTGGATCATTTAATTGCGAGAATGACATTTTTTAATGGTAATACACATTGGTTTCCTGGTGCTAGACCTCATTAGGAAATTATTTATCTTTTAGTTAACATTTTCTGTTGAAAATAGTTAAGGGTAATATAAAACAAGAGGGAAGAGAGGTCATATAAACATTTACTTCAATTGGGAAATATCAATGGGAGACTTACTTGATCTTATAAACCTTAAGTTAATAGCACCTTCCACTACCTTCGCAAGACCATTCAGGCAGGTCCTGTTTCTGGCATTACATGCAACCACCATGGAAAGCTATCTATTTATTGTCATTGTACTGTCAATTAAACATCTAGAATCCAATCTTGTGTGGTTTTTTGGGTATTTGTCGAAAATGTATGCTGGTCACTTGTATGATGCATTCTCTTGAATCCAATAATAAGCTCATCAATGAAAAACGTAACAGGGAGCCTAGGATGGAAGGAGCTGGGGAGAAATCAGGCTTGGGGTGTATTTTCACAAGTGTAGCCTCTGTGATACTCTTCCCTAGAATATTTCCTTCTAGGTCAGTTTAAACTTAATGTGAAATAATATTGTTAAAGCTATGTTTATTTTACATAGGATTAATGATGAAAATTTAAAACATTAAGTATAGCAAAATAATTGATTATCAGTTCAAACTCGAGGCAGTAAAGCTATTACAGTTTCTTATGACAAATACCCTTAGAAAACTCCAGCCATTGGCTTAGTATAGGAAGTGTCCCTGGTCATACTTCTTTCCTCTTAAATTAAATTCACTAGCTGCTTGGAAACAAATTCTGTATTTTTTAGTTCTTTTCATATAACATGACATGAAATGAAGCGCATTTCTGCCAAGGTCTCATTCATGTTATTCTGAATATCAACCGTTTCATCTAGGTCTCCCGTACAGTGAAATGATACCATTTTAGTGTCTAAAATATCGACAAAACGTCTGGTCGGAAGCTTGCGACAGCTGGCTGGCCTCGCAGAAGTATATGTTGTTATCTTCGACGGTATTGCCAATAATATAGCGAAGAAAAATAACCCCTTGGTACATTATTTACTTTGAAACCCAGCATATGACTTGATAGTTCAAACGTCTTTGTAAAGGAGCATTTTCCGTCAAATATCTTCTCACATTTCGTGTATAATTTGATCAGCAGGTCCTCCATAGGCCCACGCTATTGTTCACAAAATAACGGGTTTAAACCCAATGATCATTTTTATGCGTATGTTTAACGATTCGTTTCCATCGCCATTCAAACGTTTTAAACCATATCAAGATCATATTTGTGTGCTCTTGTTGTTCATTGTTTTGTTCTCCAGAAATCGCCCAAAAAAGGCCACAAAGCTTCACTTTTCAATCGCGTTTTCAATTGACC
>CM042753.1:18699457-18712772 GCA_022496165.2 Catalaphyllia jardinei
CTGAGTAGTTGAGGGCTTAATTGCTGACCAGTTGAGGGAGCTTGTGAAGGCACTAGCTACTTATAGTGCAGTAAATGTGACGTGGTACATGATAGGACAACAGCAGCCTGCGAGCAGGCTCACTTGTTAAGATGGGGAGCCGCAACCGAGAGCTGGCGAGAAGAATGGAACGAGGTAAAGTGAGCCTGCACGCGAGCTATTGATTTTTGAATTCCCTGCGTTCGCTGACGAACGCAGCGATCCGATTGGTTAAAATTGACAGGTTACAGAAACCAGTGCAACTTTAATGCATTTCACGTAACGCGAATCGTCTGTAGACTTTAAGGAGCGTTCCTCGAGCTTTTGATTAATTCTGACTTAAGTTTTGAACTAAAACTAGAGCAGAAAATAGCTGTGAATTGTTTACTGGAAGGGAGGGATGTTTCCACAATGATGCCGATCGAAGAGTAATTTTTTTCAGCTGTTCTCCACAGCGATCGAACAGAAGATTTGAGAAGGACAGTATCCGAACAGTGTGATCCCAGTTATTTTCCCGTTGGTAAGCCTGATTGAAGACCAGATTAAGGAAGGACAACCTCTCGGTTTGACCTGTGCTTCGCTACAAGATGTAAATAACCTATTTGCATCAGTAGAGATGGCACTCGATAATGACTTCAGGATCCTCAAAGACATATCTTCAAAGGTTCCCCCAACAAGTTGAATTGATAGTCGTAGACGAATCGCACACACTGTGGAGATCTGGACGGGCAAAAATGGTCGGTAGAAACTCAAGCTTTCGCTTCTAGCATGAAGAATTAATTCGCAGGAAGAATTATTTTTGCAGACGAAGCACGTCTGCGAAATTCTCAACATTTTTTTGCTTTTAAAGAGCTTTCTCCACAACAGCTTGAATGAAAATTTATTGCTATTGTACTCTCGTTCACATTTCTTTCATCTGGTTCCCTGTATTTGGGAATTTTAGGTTTTAAAAGTGAACTTTATTTTTGTACACTGGACTTCTGCATATTTAATTTGCGACAACCGTCGCGGTTTGTTTGTTTAGTTTATTCGCTTCGTTCAAATATATTTGTTGGAGTGTTATTCAGCTACTACGGAACTCAGAACTGCCACGAAAAGAACTGAATGGCTACTAATTTAGTACAGTTGAAATACGATTGATCTCAAAGTAACTAGCTTTCATCTCTCTTTCGCAGCGCTGCAATATATTTCGAGAGAGATTATTTACTTTCTTGTTGTCAAATTGGTTTTCACATGTTTCTTTTGCTTTCATTATTCGTTGTTTCCCAAATGGTAGCGGTTATAGTACAAGAATGGAAATTCTGTTGTACGTGGTTTCGATTTGTCCTTAAAATCAATAGTTAACTTTAAGTTAACTCATCGTGCCATCCATGAAATTTGACCATCCTCCGCGAAAGTCTCCACGTGCAATGCGTTGTCGTGTTTGTTTACATTTTGTTTCGCTCCTATTGGATAGTTATCTGACACATGTGACACCTCGCGAGGGGCGGAATTCAAAAATCAATAGCTCGCGTGCAGACTCACTTTTCCTCGCCTCATTCTTCTCGCCGGCTTTGCCGGTTCTCGGTTTCCTTTGCCTAAGTACTTCATGTATCCCTTCCAGATATCATAGTGTTTCTAATACACTATAATAGGCATAAATATACTATGCTACGTTCTAAATACACTATGATAAGGGATACACCAAGTACTTACCTTCCTTTGTCACCTTTGACCGCGATACCCTACCCCAATAAGTGAGCCTGCTCACAGGCCCGCAACAGGCCCGCAAGTTTTACAATATACTGCATACCCGACTGTTTAACTAAGAACTTAATTCTGCCGAACAAGATGCACCTAAATGACAACCACGTATACGCCCTGTTTATTGAAATATTATAGCTGAATTTTTTTGTTAAGAATTAAGGTAAACTAAATTT
Source organism: Catalaphyllia jardinei (assembly GCA_022496165.2). NCBI lineage: Eukaryota > Metazoa > Cnidaria > Anthozoa > Scleractinia > Caryophylliidae > Catalaphyllia > Catalaphyllia jardinei. The sequence continues at coordinate 18,701,395 of CM042753.1, forward strand.
CCACATGAACTAATACTTAAATCCCTTGGCATGTTATATCTTACCTCTTTCTTATAACTACTAATTTCATCATTCTGTTTCTTTACCAAAGATTCAATAGTCTGTAGCTGCTTCTTTAAACTTTCCCTTTCAGAATCTGCAGCAACTTTTGCATTACTTTCTCTGTTAAGTAATAGAAAAGACATCAGCACGGTTTTTGCAGCCCTTCTATTTACTTAATACACTGATGGCGCCTTGAACAGATCTGATACCGTTGGTTTTTGGAACCAAAAGTTCGTTTTTCAAGTCTCCCAATAACTCAGTAACTTCCCTGGAATGACATTGCAACATGCACGAAATCTTTCTCACCCCAAAAAGCTTTTACATAAATTTCCTACGTTGTATAAGAGCAAACAACTGAAAGTTTCTTTTTCCCCACTAGCAGTAATGTTCTGCAGGAGATTATTACCATACTGTAATGTTACGCGGGTTCATGTATGGCATTTTAATTACGCGAAATAAATGTAAAAGCCTACTTAATCTGACTTCTTTTTAAAGAAGACCAACCTTGTTTTAGATTCTAAGAGTTGCAAATTGATGTCCTCAATTTCTTTTTGCGCCTTTACTATTGCTTCTGACAGCTGTAAAACAAGCAAACAAATGTTGCGATAAACAAACTACATCACAAAAAACCAACAAATAATCATGCATTATAAAATTGCTATGAATTAACTAACAATAACTAAATGAATATTTATTAAGGAATGACAACATTTCTTTGTTGGAGAAACACGCCAGTCACTCATGCATGTACATTTAAAGCAAGTCAAAGTTCTCAGATCTTCTTTTCCAAGTTGCCATGACGTTTCCCAGTATACACATATTCATTTTCCCTCTTGCATGAAAACTGTTTTGCGTTTATCCACATGACAACCAAAGTGGCTTGCAGGAAAGTTGCCAAGACTGAATTGTAATTTGTAACTAGTCTTTGGCTAGTTGGCCACTGTTCGTCTTGCGCCCTGTTGTTAAAGCGTACTTCTTACCTTGTTCTTTTCAGCTTGATCCTTCTGAAGAGCATCCAAACTTTGCTCAAGTACTTGTTTTTGTTGTGTTAGGACGTTCATTTCCTTACTCATTTGGTCCTTCTCTACAAGCGCGTCCTTGCTGACAACAAATACAGTGTAAAATGCAGCTAAATTTGATACTTTAGGGATGGTAACCGTTCTTCAAAAGAAATTGTCATAGATTTATCATAATTACGTGACTGATTCCATTATTCTGAACATTATTAAAGGCTTTTCAATTGGTTAAGAAGAACTCGAAAAGGCCACCTTGGTATCAAACATCAACGTCATTTTGTTGGCAATCACAATCTTGCTGGTAGCTTCATTTAAGACATCCGAAGTTACTCGTTTTGACAGTTTAAATGTATCGACTCAATTCACCACACAGAAGATATGAATACATACACGTCACTCTTCAATTGATTGACCACTGACTCTGCCTCTGAAGCTGACAAACTCAGCTGGCGTAGCTGTTCTTCTTTGCTGTATGCCTGGGATCTTTCAACTTCAATCTGAAATAAGATTAGGGCTGTATGGACACTTTGTACTAAGGCATTTAAGATAAGCTTTTGTTTCATTATTGATAGCAATGAAAGCCATATCAACTCAGTGCTTTTGTGGTAAAAGGACATGTATTGATACAAGTAACTGCACTTGACAATGTACCTCCTTTTGAAGTTTATCACAATCATTCTTCATCTCATTTAACTTCGCTTCTATGTCTTGCTTCTCTTTGTCAATTTTAGTTTTTTCCTCGTAAAGCACATCTAGCTCTTCCTTTCTTTTGGTGTTTTCCTGAGCAACAGTATAAGTAGATTACTCTTGTTAATCTCTTATGCACATAAGATAACAAGTCAGGCATGTGACATGAACAAGGGTTAATTAGGTATGTACAAATACTGTGTCTAATACACGAGGGCACTCTCGTAAGCGGCTGAAGACACTTCGAGGGCGACGTGCGATCTGGGCTTTTCCTCCGTTTTTACGCTCCTGTAAACGAACACTTGAAAGGAATTGTACATACCTCCACATATTTGAAATATATAGATACATTTGGAATTGGGCCTGACTTGATATCCATAAAGAAAGAAAGATACTCATCAACATTTGTAAACTGTATAACTGCTTTTTGCTACAGTGAGACTGTTCATACGAGCTGCAATTACGGTCTGTTGTTTAATCTTTAAGGGCAGGAGCCCATTACTAGGAGCCTGCAACTCCCATAATAAGGCAGTGCAACGGCAATTTTACATAAGTCTATTTTTAGATATTTTTTTCTCACGAAATAGGCCAGTTACAGTCTACATGAGCACGCTTCGGTAATAATGAAACAACGGGCCTAACGTGAACATGTCGACATCATTTACAACGGGCCTAACGTGAACATGTCGACATCATTTCGACATGTCAACATTAGTCCGTTCTTGTGATTGGAATTGGTGACTGAGGTTCCTGTGGGGATCTGAATTCGAGATAAATTCAAACTAAAAATAGATCGGTCGGTGTAAACGCCGTGACAGGAATATGGGGTAGTTGCAGGGTCCTATTTGCAGGGTCCTAATGATGGGCCCCTGCTACTGGACAGTCCTAGGACTGCAGCATACTTAACAATTATTCCACGAACGCACGTTGTATACGAGATGATAGATAACCAACGGGACGCGTAGCTATAATCATATCATATCCAACAAACGCGCGGAGTGGAATAATTGTTTTATCAAAAACGCCCCAAAAATATAGAAAACTAGACTACTATAAAAATAAAAAGGTCCAAAAAATCACGCATATGCTTGCCATGTTTGTAGATCATGGTATAATTAACAATTAGACCCGTAGCACGAAAGGGCTACGGGTCAATAGCCCATGAGGCGAAGCCGAATGGGCTATTGGCCCGTGGCCCTAGAGGGCGAAGGGTCTAATTGTTTTAGTATCACCCAACTAGTCGGACAGAAAAGGCAATAACAAAGTTAGCAAATGCAAGTTGAAGAAATATTTATTTGGGGGAAAAAACGAAAGAAAAACCGGCGAATTTCGCTACTCGATGACTATTACTATTAGACCCCTAGTAGCGTAGCTAATCAAAATGCAGGATTTGCATTAGTCCACTAGTTGGGTGATACTAATAGCTCATAACCCATGATGGTTAAGCCAATGAAAACTCTCGAATGATCCAGTTTTTAATAAAATACTGTATACATGGAGTTATCGCCACTATCGCAATAAACTAACAACGAAAATAATAATTTGGTGGCACTTTTGCATGCCCAAAGATTTTCTTTGTATATCTTGTTGTTTCATAAGAGTCGCATTCTTCTCTGGGATTTCTCATGACCACCAGTCCACGCGCCCCCTCCCTTAAAGCCACGTTGGGAGTGCATGCAATGTATTTTTCATTAAGCTCAAATTTCGGGAGCAAATGTGCAAGAACAGGGATAAACCAAATTATTGTCTCAAATTTGGAAAAACCCGAAAAAAACAAAAAACGCAGCTGTCGAGAAATTAAACAAACCAACAAGAAAGGTACAGAAAGGTGCTTTGGATTGGAAGGAATTGATTAGTGTTCTTTAAAGAACCTCTAGTACTGCATAGGCGGCCAAGTACAGTACTTACTCCAAGACGGAAAAGCTGTCTTTTCAAGCGCTTAATTACACCCCTCCAAAACATAACTACTATGAATGACTGTGAAGCTCTTTCTGCTTTTTATTCTTATTATAATATTGTTTAAAGAAAATTCTGCTCCTGTAGATACAAAGTGCCAAACTCAGTTATCCGAATTTTGGTTAAGACTAAAAGTAAGTTGTATTTTACAGTTTGTTCCCTGAGTACAAGTCCTACATTAAGTAACATACCTGTGTTACATTATCAAAGGCTTGCAACAAGATTTGGTGTTCTTGGTTAAGCGTAGAGTACTTCTCAGCAAATTCCTGGAGCTCACTTTGTGCATCTCCCTGAGCTCCCATGACAAGGTTCTTCTCTGTTTGCAAAGATTCCAGCTGTAACTGTAGTGCAGCAAGCTCTTGCTGTGATGCTTTAAAGTCTGACTGCAGTTTACTGTGTTGCTCCTGTGTTTTAGATTATAAACAAGTCACAATGCTTCATCCTTTCAGACCCAGTTTTTTTTTGAGGCAACAACAAGTAAACCAAGCATTGAAAACAACAAACGTTTAAAGAAATAGTGTAATTGCCTCTGGGGAATTATTCTTATCAGATTCGTCAGTCAAAAACATTGTGATAAAACTGGACACTGTCGAATGAAAAAAACAAAAACAAAACAAAACAAACAAGCAAACACAAACAAACAAACAAACCAAACAAGTAGTGATCAGTTGCAAAATAAAAACCCATGTAAGAAGGTATCAAAGTGGTGTGATTAGAAGCAATTCACCGATTCGTCACTGATTGGGCACATTCAATACAATGTCAAAAATTTAAATTCCGAATCAGTGATCAAGCTTGACAGTACAATTAAACGGGCAGATGTCATTCTTATAATAGCAGTTGTTGACATACAACTCTGCTACAGTGTAGTGGAGGCATGGTGGGTGCACGGTTAGGGGATATTCCTTTGAGTTCGAGCCATGGCCGGGTACAACACATTTTACTCTCAGTGCCCCTTTCCACCCAGGTGTCCTGGCAAATCATCATCCAGGGGTGAGTAAAAATACTCCTAGCTGCTTCATGACACGAACATGGTCCACTTGGCTTGTATACAGACTTGACCCAGCTACAGTTTATCTAAACACTTTTAAAACCCTACAAAGTATTTGACTGACATTTTTGAACTGAAAGTGTTTTTAGAGGGAGACACTGTTGTTAAATTTGACCAGGGTAATTGGAAGGTTCATTTATATTCTTTTTGATTGAATGTACCCTAACGTACTTGTTTGGGCAAAGTTTACTTCCCAGCTATCAGCTGAAGAACCAAGACTTCATGTGGCATGAAAAGTGAACATCTAAGGATAAGGACCAAGCTCTCTCGAGTGTTGTTCACATTCATATATTTTTACAAGATAATTTAGTTTTATCAACTGAGTTGATAATGTGAATTAGCCACCGTAAAGAGATTCAGAAGCTGGCGTTTCGAGCGCTAGCCCTTCGTCGGGGCGAATCGAGGAATTGTGGGTTGTGTGTGGTTTATATACAGAAATATGGAGCTACGCTATTGGTTGGTGCCTGGCAACGTGAAAAACAGAATAAATTAGTTAAATGATATCGTGAGGATTAAGAGTGCCGATTTGAAAAATAAATTTTTGTTCTAGAGTTTTGCGGCTTTCTGTGCTTCCTTGATGTAGGGAGAGGCCGCAGACTGTCATATGTTGCGTAGAATGATTCGGCAGATTAAAGTGTCTAGCGACCGGTTTAGATGCGTTTTTGTCGTCTTTCTCTACGTCGCGAAGATGTTCTCGAAATCGGTCGCCTAGTCGTCTACCTGCTTCGCCGATATATAACTTTTTGCAAAGGGTGCAAGTTATACAGTAGATGACATTGGCTGAGGTACAGGTAAAATGATCAGTGATCTTAATGGATCGCTTGGGTCCCGACAATTTTTCAACGTTGTAAATGAAAGGACATGTTCTGCATCGTGCGCGTGCACATTTAAAAGTACCGGGTTGTTCACTTGTTTGAAAAGCACTTCTGACTAAAAAGTTACCTATGTTTTTGTCGCGTTTGAATGAAATTAATGGCGGTTGCGAAAAGATTCTGCCAGTATCGGGATCATTTTGAAGTAATTTAAAGTTTTTTAAAATGATGGATTTAACTGCGTGGTTGTGAGGGTGAAATGTGAGAGTGAATGGAATTCTATTGTTATTCTCCTTGTGAGACGTTTGTAGTGCTGACTGCCGATCAATTTGTTGGGCGCGATGATGGCCTGCTTCAACAACAGAGGCAGGATAGCCACGTTTGTCGAAAAACTCTCACATTTCTTCTGATTTTAAGGAAAAATCAGAGTCTTCACTGCAAAGGCGACGAAGTCTAAGAAATTGAGAATAAGGAATGGAATTCTTGACATGTGATGGATGTGAAGATGAATACAACAAAAAACTATGAGAATCTGTGGGTTTGTAGTCCACACTGGTGCATAAACCGTTGCCTTCGACAAAAACCTTAATATCTAGAAATGCTAAAGAAGTATCGGAAATTTCCCAGGTATATTTAAGAGCCGGATGAAACGAATTAACAGCAGTTATAAATTGATTGAGTTCCTCTCTGGTGGAGGAAGAGGCGCCGACACAGTCGTCAATGTAGCGACGGTAGAGGTCAGGTTTGGGGCCGTTGTATTGATTGATAAATTGGTGTTCAATGTAGCCCACGAAAAGATTGGCGTAGCTGGGCCAATAATTCACATTATCAACTCAGTTGATAAAACCAAATTATCTTGTAATACTCCCACCGACGCAGCGCCACAGTTTCTTTAGAAACTTACCCCCTTTACTCATATATTTTTACCTCTAGGTTAGATCTTTCCCGTAATGTTTCCTCTTGTGAAGCTTTTATTGCGTGCAGATCTTGCGTTAAAGTGTTTATCCTTTCTGTTTTTTGCTTTATTTGCTCCTCAGCTGCTGAATGCTCACTATCCTTGGCTTTTTTAAGATCCTTCAAGCATTGAAAGCAAAAACAGTTTATTGGATAGATTTGGACTGATCCACTGACTTGTATCAAGAGTAACTAAAACACAACCTGAAGTTACAACCTGATGAATAGCCAGCAATGGCAACTTTTTATCCAGGCTGTCTGGAATCGAACAGTTGATGTATTTAAATTGTTTTTTTTGTGTTGTTGGTGATAAGACCCATGCTTCCACTGGGCCAACCCCTTGGTAAGAGGAGTGACGCCAGTAGGAGGAAAGTTTGGGAATACAGAGGGTCGAAAGGTTGCAAACTTTCATCTTAAGGTTATAACTAAGCTTGGAAGATTGTAAAAACAAAATACACCTTGAAAATGACTGCCTGGAGAAAACATTCCTTATTGGATAGATTTGGACTGATCCACTGACTTGTATCAAGAGTAACTAAAACACAACCTGAAGTTACAACCTGATGAACAGCCAGCAATGGGAACTTTTTATCCAGGCTGTCTGGAATCGAACAGTTGATGTCTTTCAATTGTTTTTTTGTGTTGTTGGTGATAAGACCCATGCTTCCACTGGGCCAACCCCTTGGTAAGAGGAGTGACGGCAGTAGGAGGAAAGTTTGGGAATACAGAGGGTCGAAAGGTTGTAAACTTTCATCTTAAGATTATAACTAAGCTTGGAAGATTGTAAAAACAAAATACACCTTGTAAATGACTGCCTGGAGAAAATATTCCTTGATACGACATTGTTACATAAAGATAAAACTAGTTTCCCACTGAAAGTGTACCTCCAGTTCTGCGTGATGTGCATTCTTCAAGTTTTCTTCATTTTTTAAGCTTTCTTCCAGTTTAGATCTCTAAAGGGAAGGTAAAATAACGCATTAGAGGACTTCAAATTTTATTTCAGGCTAAAGTACATTGCCAAAGATCGATCAATGCTACCTGAGGGATTGAGTGATGTACTTCTTTCAACTTTGCAAACTACAGCTGGAACATTGGTATTTTGAGCGAGTAAGTCAGCCACCCTTTCACTAATTCCAGTTTTTGGTAGGAGTAAAAGGGAATTTGGTGAAAGCAGGTTATCTTTTATTAGTCATGCTGATTGCAACAGTACTAGCTTGATTAAGAAAATGGAACCAATAATTGCCTCATGGTGTAACAAACAAATCGCTGGAGAGATGCAAACACTGTATCCAATATTGTTCATTTTAACAGTTTTTACTCCCGATGCAGAGAGTTTACATAATATCTCAAAGATGACCAATTAAAGTAATTCCTACTGTATCTCAGAAATCTGGCAACTCTTGTTTTAAATAAAATATGTACAGTGGCTCAGGGTATTTGCTTACTGGTTCTTCGACACAGAAACTCACACCTTTCTTCAAGCTACTGCAGCAACACTTGAACTTGAAAATTTTTGCAATTTTGATTGAAGTCAACTGTTACTGAAAATACCAATGTGTACAGCTAAATCGTGTAAAGTTGCCAATAAAAGATCATCCATTTTGACTGAAATGCAATTTTTTAATCTTACTTTTGCATTAAATAAAATTGCTATTGAACAACACTGTTACCCTGGAGCAATTCCGAAAGTATTATTTTCTTTTAGAACAGTTCAACCTTCCTTTACCCCTGATGTGTTTTCTTTAGTAATAAAAGAAAGTTGACGTAGAAATGTTACAGTAATAGAAACAAACATTGCTTACAAGGTTTTGCATCATATTCTCTGCTGTTCTGGTCTGCTCCTGGTGGGATTTTTTTAATGTCTGCAAATCCTTATTATGTAACTCCTTAAAAAAGAGAAACAAATGTCCCTTGGTGTTAAATAACAATTTTGCTCTCATAAACAAGGAATAAGCTATTTTGAAAATTTACATTAGAGTTGCTAAATTAGATTACTGATGGACATTCTCTGGACTGTTCTGATAATGTTGTGTCACCACAAGAAAAATAAAAGAGTGACAAATATTTCATTGATATTGTAATTGGCTCGAATTGCATTTGTAATGGAATTGGAAGTGTAATGATACATTTTATTCATAGTGTGAGAGGATATTAACACTTCATGCTAGTTGTATTTCAACTAGGAAGCAAGTCAAATCACTCGTCAACTTCTTCCGCTTGCTCTGCTTCAAATTTAATTTACATAATTTGGACACGAAAATATGGATGTGCAGCAATGATTCACAGCCCAACCACCCATTGAGGCCTGCATGGCCACCGACCCACCCCTAATATTCCTGGCGTTTTTTTGAAATATTTCAGAGTGAGCATAGCACAAAAATAAACCACATGTGCGGTAACCACAGACACATGATCAGGTTTCAATACATTGTTTATTTAAAGTTGAATTAATGAAGGGCCAAAATATTAAAAAAACAAAACAAAAATAGACCCAAGTTGATGTGTAAACGGATAAGAAAAGAAGAAATAATTAACGACTTCGGAGGACAAAACAAAACCAAATACAACAGAATTTCCACTCTTTTACCATAACAGAAAACACTGAGAGAACACCAGAAAATAAAAGTGAGAAGACACATCTAAAAATCAATTTAAAAACAAGAAATCACATAATTTCTTCACTATGCAACAAATGGTACAGTGGAGCGAAAGAAAGATAAAGTTGTAAATAAAAACGACGACAAAAACAAGCCAATTATTTTGAGATAAATCATATTTCAACTGCGTTACATTAGTTGCCACATAGTTCTTTTCTCAGACCCAGGGATGTTTTTTGGGGGAAACAACAAGCAAAGCGAATAAACTAAACAAGATTGCTCTAGATTAAATATGCAAACATCCAGCGTGTGAAAATACTGTTCATTTTTAAAACCAAAAATTCCCAAAGGAAACCAAATGAAACAAACGTGACAGGAAGTTCTATAACAATAAAAGTTCATTCAAGATGAGGCAAAAATACCTATCTGAAGGCAAACAAGTTCAAAATTTCACAGACGTGATTTGCTGCATGTATGAATTAATATTATTCTTTGAAATGCAGTTGTTTCATCTCAACTCAAAGTCGATTTTCCCCAACCAAAAGTTAGTTCGCTCAAAATGTTTTGATACAATTTAGAAAGCACTAAATGGTTAACTTGAAAAAACAAACATACCCTGCAAATAGACTCCTGGTGAGGACGGAAAAAAAATTGGCAACTGGGACACTGAAGAATTTGGAAAGGGAAGTGATCAGACAGGAGAGGGAGCCTGTAGACTGTGTTTTTAATATGCCTGTCTGCTGTTCTTTTTTTTTTTTAATTTTTGCATCTTTAATTTTGTCTGCTGTTGGTGATTAGCCTGTAACAATTCAATCAATGATATAATTAGACCTGTCAAGAAGATACATTTTCTGTACTTACAAACAGTTCTAATCAACCAAATCAAACAGTCAGACATGGGGTCATAATAAATTATAGAGTGCAGGTAAGCAACATGGTCACAGAATATTTCAAATTTGCCCCTCCACAGCCAATACGAACAAATTTTGCAATACTGAAATGAGCCTAAAGACATTATAAGCACATGGGAGAGGTCTACGAACCAACATGCAGTTACCCACAGGAGGTCTGAAAACCATACCTTTGACCTCTACAAAAATTTGCTAGAGCACAGCCAAGTACTCTACTTAAAATTCCTATAAAGTACCCTTCAGAATCACTTGTGAAATAACAATTGGTTGAGATATTTTTACTGAACATTTGTGGCCGAAAATGGAACAAGTTATGTTATTACACTGCCGCACAATACTACACAAAAAAGGTTTGTTATCAGTTTCATCTTTATACCATTTCTGAGAAAACAAATTCCATGATAACAGCCTCTGGATTAACCGTTTTAAATGCAGACCACATTACACTAAAAAATATTTAGATTCAATGGCTCTTAAACTATGCAAATGTTTAATAAAACTTTGAAAGGGGGTGAGAAAAGAGAGATTGGGGAGCACCCAGACCGTCTTACAAAGATGACATTTTATTCCTCTAGTAATTTGTAAATAAATCTCAGACCTTTTCCAAAATGTATTGTGGACATTGGCAAACTGACATGCATGAACTGATCCCAGGTATTGAGAAATCAACTTCATATGTTGGCGAAATGACCAGTTACCACCTCAACACGTATATTGAGGAAGGAAATATGGAAAATGAAACACATTTGGGCACCAACCACTCCCTAATCTGTCTTAATAAAACTTCAGGCAGACTAATCAACTCTTTTTGGGGGTAAAATGACCTTGAGTTGGTGCAAAACGACTTTGAGTTGGGGTAAATGATGGGGTTGGGGTAAATAATGACCTCTGACCCATTCTTCCTGCTAAAGCGAAACCTTGAGTTTTTGTAAATGACTTTTGCAGTCATTTTATCGGCCCAGTAATACTGTGCATTACCACTTAATTTGTTTTCTAAAGTCCAGAAGGCTGCATTGAATCCACGATCAATATTGAAAGAGTCTTCAAATCTCTAGCCATAAACAAATATCATTTTACCTCTATTAGTGGATATTACATTAACAAATAGAGCTACTGTTTTTTAATTCCTGGCAAATTTAATACCAAAGCAAAATAACCTAGAACCTAGGAAATGAGACCATTGTTTTAATAGAGAGATGTCAATAAAGTGGGGTTTAGGCGTACCATATACTTGTAGGAAGTCTTTGGTCCATGATATTTTGTGCTGAGACACAAATGAGAACCTTTGCTGATAAAACTAAAAACTCTTCACTCTGTGAAGAATTTGTTTCACCTCCAGGTTAAATATAAAA
>CM042753.1:18718032-18740532 GCA_022496165.2 Catalaphyllia jardinei
AATGTGCTTTTAGTACTAATTACTATGTCAAAAAGACTGACTCCCTAGATTGAACTCCTACTTGGGCTATATGTACAATAACTCAACTTACGCCCTTTATTGTAAATTAACAGTTTCTCTTTCTTCTATATTTTATTTTTCCAGTATATCACTGTTACTATTACCCACTTAAAATAACCCTTTCACTCCTGTGGGGAAACCACACATTTTGTTAAATTAATGGTAACTATAGACCCAAGGACCAAACAGTATACCACTTGAAAAATATTATTTGTGGGATAGCATAAATCATACTAACAACAATAGTGGAAGCCTCAGTTTGAATTTAAAAGCATCCAAAATGAAGAAAGAAAAAATGTCAAAGAAATACCAATTCCTTCTATAGTTGAGGCAGCCCCAAAACTATAGCTTACCATGCAGCTCTTAACGTGTTGGTCATTGTCAGATATTAACTTGATCAATGACAATTTGTAGGGGTGGTTAATCAAGTATAGGAGAGGCATGATTTTATGTTTTCAAATGAAGAAGCTATTGGTAAAAGGGGATAAGTGACGTTTTTGGTTGTTTCTGTTACTCTCGCTCTAACTCTCGCTCCAAATTAGCTGAATTTTTGCATGCGGCCTTCATTTCAATTAAAAAACATTGCCCCATAATTTTTTTCGCTGGCTTGCTCTTTGTTTTCGAGAAATAACGTATGCAAAAAAACCCTCGGTTTTCCAAGCGGTATCTTTTGTAGATGTATTGTTGAATAAAAAACAAAAGAAACCTTAAGCACAATTAATTTGTTGAGCAGCAAACAGGCAGACGTTTTTATATTGTATGAAGTCAAAATCAAATCCCACAAAATCTTGACTGTCTTTTAAGTCAAAGGAAAATAGCATAGAAAAGATCTATCTTCATGTCTTTGTAATTGAATTGCCATTTTTACTCGCTAGGCTATCAGTGAGTTTAAGCATAAAAATAGAAATATGTCTCCTACTATTCACCACAAATACAAATATTTTCACTCTACTGTTCAAAGAGCTAAAGACAAACAGCAAAAGTTTCATTTTTGCAGTTAGCCGTTAGACGTAACTTCAAGCTTAATCTCTCTATTGTGACATTGGCTTTTGGCGTGCAAAGCATCGATTATTCAGAGCTTACCTGTTAATCAAGCAGAGTTTGCTCGTTATTTCCACTGATATTCGAAGCTTATTCGAGGAATATTTGCGCCCGCCTGGTAGGAGATTTGGCATCATTAAGCCTTTGACCCTCTTATAAGTCACCAGCATGCCTCAAAGAACCGAGGTGTGTTTTTGTTCCGAGATCATGGCTTAACTTAGCCATTGATCGAGGAGCAAGTGAGCCAGGCGAGAGAGTCTAGAAACGCTTCTTCTTCCAAAGCAAAGCATTTGTCGTGGACTTAGGGCTCATTTGCTAAACTTCGGCGTGTGTCAGTTTTGGAAATTAGAACTGCTTTCTAGACTCTTATTATTTTCTTGAAATCAGCCATCTAGCATCCTTCACTGCCAAAATTTCTGTGATATCCCATAATAATCTTTCATACGTAAAGCCAGTGCCGTGACTATTGTGTGTGTTTGACTTATAACGTGACTCAAACACAGCCGATAACTGGCGAGAAAGGCGGCCAGGCAGCAAAGTCCTTGAATTTGACCTGTGTTAGGTGGAAAGTTAATTTAAACAGATTCAAAGCCAAAAAAGAATGCAGGTCGGTTAAATTGGCACGCAAGCGTTCCGTGAGTGTGTATGGTGGATTTCCAAACAGATGTCTACTTTGAATTGTGATAGGATCGAGCCCGCTGCCAAGAAAAAAAGACAAAGAACGCCTGACCGCAGGTTAGGACGAAGAAAGCTTCAGCTCAAATGTAAGTTTTGCTTTGTATTTCAGCGTTCCTTTGCTGATAAATTTTCCGTTTCATGCGCTTTTCTTCGGCATGAGCAGCATGTTAGCTTAAGGCTTCTTCTTTCTGTGTTGTCAGAATTAATCATTTCATGGAACGAGCAGTTTTGTACCGGCCAAAAAAATACTTTCACCTAGAAACATTTTATAAATCACTGACGGAGCCGATTTGCAAAACATTTAACGTCTTTCTCTAGGCACTAATCATTGACTTGATTTAGGTATCGATTCGTGAATAGATTCTAACGTATCCTGACCTTAACTCTAACCTAATCCAAAGCACTAACCTCGACCCGTAACCCTGAGTCCAAACGCTAAGCCTAACCTTGTTCTGTAAGCCTAACCTTCAATGCTAACCCTAGTTTCGAGCGGTAACCCTAAACCTAACTCTAATAAGACTGGGAACTCTTAACCCTAAGGGTTAAAGTCAGCTGCGAAGTTTGGACCTGTTTTGGCCTTGTTCGATTTTAGCCAAACATCTAGGGGACGTTCTTGCACGCGGCCTTTCAATTGAGCTTACATGTTGTGAAATGAACTTCCCGCTGTTCTCTAAGTGAAATCAAAGTCCTTGCGGTGGTGTGATAATGTGAAATCAAAATTCTAACTGTCAGTAAATGACCTGATATCAAGAGTGTCTAGCTTGCACATTGTGTGAAGTAAACCTTTGGCTGTAATTTGAGTGAAATTAACATCTTTGTGGTCGCACGTTAACCTGAAATCAAAGTTAACGGTTTTTACCAGTAATCGACATTTTTGAAGGTTACACATTGCGAAAAATCAATATTTTGCTGGATTGTAATTGAATGTTTTAAAGCGTGAAACAACACGGAGAAAAGTTGGCCGTTAACGGCAGCTCGAAACTGGTAGTAAGCAATGTCCTGTAGTTTTGCTTCATTTTCGAGACATCGCGTAATTTTAGTTTATGCAAAAATCCACTCGGTTTTTCCTAGTGGTGGCGTGCCTTTTTTGCATACGTTATTTCTCGAAAACGAAGAGCAAGCCAGCGAAAAAATTACAGGGCAATGTTTTTCAACTAAAATGAAGGCCGCATGCAAAAATTCAGCTAATTTGGAGTGAGAGTAACAGAAACAACCAAAAACGTCACTTATCCCCTTTTACCACTAGCTTCTTCAAATGATAGATCTGTCCAAGACCTTTTAGCTGTTAATGGACTACCATTGACCAAATATTGAGCATGTAATGGTATTTTGTGCCACATGGCAATCTTGGGAGTAAGAGCCCTGTTAACACCCATAGAAGTCTTGCAATTTGTAAAAACCCAGTGGACATTTTTACGGTCTGTGTCTATACTTTTTACAGAACACCCATACCAGTGTTTAAGATGGCCAATGGGCTCAGTTGCTATACACAGGTTAAGGAGTCTATGTGAAATTGTCTCAAAAAAATTCCTTTTATTTACTTGACACCTTTACCTGCATTTTCAAGTAAACAGTTTCCTGAAAATTACTTCAAAGCTTGTTCATTACAGAGAGAACTGTGACAAGATGCAAGGTGAATGGGGAACCAAAATGCCACCAAATTTGAAACTTTTCAATTGTTCTTCAAATCAAATCTTGTGAAAACTAAAATATTTTCTTATGGAAATTCTTTGGGTGATGTGTACATTCAAGAAGAAATGTTGAAAATTACAAGTTACAGCACAGTATTACTGTGCTAGAGAAAGTGACAAAATTAGCACTGGTTACAAATAAAGTAAAAAAAAAAAGGACACTAACCAGTTTATTCTTGTCTGCGGTGAGATTCTCTGATTTTACTTCGCTTAAATGAAGCTGCTTTTGAAGTTCTTAAAATAAAAAGAAAAACACATTTTGTTGTATACTGCTGGACAATGGATTTTAAATATCATTAATTTGTTTTCTTAAAAGAGGCAGATACAAAGTCTAAACTAAGATGTAACTACTGGTAATTGTGTTATCCAATAAAGTAACGTTGTTATTATGTTGAACCCATCTCGACTACTTTTGTCACCGATTGTAAAAAAACCTGTTTTTAAGAAGTTTAAACAAGTAGCATTCATCAAAGAGTGGAAGTAATCAACATCTTGTATGCAACTTTTTTATAAGCATGAACTGGTGTGTGAAAGAGATCCTAAAACTGTATGTTATTGTGTATTTCCAAAATGAAGAATTGCTAAGTACTTTAATTTTGAACTGAGATGGCCTCAATCAAGACTCACTATTGTCTTTTAATAGTTTGAATCATCTTTGAGTAATTTGAAATAGTTTTTGATACTAGGGTATCTAAAAGATGGTAATGCTGCAGAACATGTTGTTGATAGTGACATATTTTATGCAGTGATTCATCTACCAGTGCATTCCAAGACTTGTGCATTAACCTGTCAAATTGTCAGGAATCTGTCCTTGGATACATCAACTTCTTGTAACAATTAATTAGGGATGGTGACAAAAAAGCACATAGTTATCTGAGCTACATAGATGTCTGAACGTAAAACAGTACACATCACTGAACCTCCCTTTTACCAGATTGTGAAAATCAAAAGATGTAGAAATTGTAGGAGCAGAAATCTAACTAATAAATTCTGTATTGCTATGCATTAAATGTCTCTAGAACATTGGCAGACAGTCAGTAAAATGCAATCTAGTCAGAGATTATTGGCTACTTATGTTCTTATTAGCAGTTTTATTGATTTTTAATTGACCTGTAAACTAGTCTTATGTTAATTTCTGTCACCTCTCTAAGTACTTCTCTTATAGTTTAATATATAGCTGTTACTAGTTGCTGTAGATATTGTGTGTTCTTCCTATATTAATGTTTTGTATTCATATATAATTTTAACTATTTTAAACTTCCTCCATATCATATGAATACCATTTAGTTTTTCCTCTTCTTTTTTTTTTCTTGCGTGACTGTGCATTTTTGCTTCAATCTTCTTGCTGACCTTTATTCTAATTTTATTTAAAGTGCCTATGAAGTAAAAAATAATTGCTGCTTATTTGAAGAATGGCGTTTTCCTTTTGGGAATATAATTTTTCTTTTCAGAGATATCTACGTTTTTGTATTATGCAAATGAGGAAAATGATGACGTCAAAGGTGGTTCCACTAAAACAGTACAACACTCAATCAAGAATATCTACAAAAGTATTGGAGTAGTGTTCTTCAAACTTGGCTCCAGAAACGTACATCAAAAAAGAAACAGAATAACACCTACTATGTTGTTGCCAACTCTCGGCTCCAGTCTCTTTCTGTAAAAAACCAACTATTCCCATTTGCAATCTTTTAAAGAGGTACAGAGGGTCTAGCTCGGCACACAAATGGTTCCCATATTTCTGAACTATCCCCATTAGATTGTTGTGAGTGGATTACCGGTATCCTTGTTTAGGATAAAACCTGGAAACTTTAGTCTCAATTGAAACAGGACCGGCGGCACAACTGTTGTCATGGCAACAGTATTACAGGTGTCATTTTGCTTCTTTTTTGACGTACAGTCCTGATGCCAAGTTTGAAGAAAACCACTTTAATGTCTCTAGAGATATTCTTGATTGAGTGTTGTACTGTTTTAGCGAAACCACCTATGACATCATCACTTTACTCACAAAAACGTAAATATCTCTAAAACGAAAAGAGATATTCTAAAAAGAAAAACGCCATTCTTCCATACTTTGAAAGGCCTTTGAAATAAGCAGCAATTAATTTTTACTTAACGGGCTTTTTAATGCTGATGTTAACTGGCTGCGTGGCTCCACTAGCCATTATCATTATTACAGGCAGCTAGCACTCTCAACTTTACTTTTAATAATTTCATTCAATTTTGTAACTTTTTTTGTTGTTTAAAGCAAGTATGAATGTGAGTACAAATACAGATTGTTGTTGTTGTTGTGCCGAGGATGCGTTCATTGCAATGTGTGAAAATGCCCAAGCTTTAGCATAAGTTCATGTTTAGATGTAGAGGAATAGATCGCAACATATATGAAATTAGTGTGTTCTACAAGCTTCCATAACAACAATTTCTCTCATCAAGAACTACACCAAGGACTGGCAAGACTACGGCTAAGAAATCATGGACATACTAAGTTCAAAACTAAGGCCATCCCAATTTAATGCTTCATTTCCCATCGCCTAGCCTGCGAACGAAGCTGTATTTCCGGCTGTCACTTGCCTCCACCAAAAATAACGTCTGTGAACTCGAGCCACGAGAATGATTTCCGTGACGTCAGCTCTTATAAGCCAATCACATTTCACCTTGTATATCTGAAGAGGTAACATGCAGAAATCGTGCATGGAGCTCTCACAAATGCGTGATAAAAAATTGCGGAGAGTGAGTTCATGAAAGTGTGCTAAGTTTTCGGGTTTGACAGCCTCAATAAGCATCATCAAGAGCAAGCCTTGCGATTTGTTTTTGAATCGAGGAGCGATGTTTTTGAAAATCTTCTAACTTCCAACTAGATTTAGAAAGTCTGTTGTATTTCAGGCTTTGTCCATTGTGTATTCTCGTGTGGATCCAACTTGTGAGAAGAACATTGTGCTCATTGTTTCGCTGCTGATTAACCTGATGAAGGACTAAGTCAGCCGCTTAAATTCACGTGGAATAAGCGTAGTATCACTCAGTGATGCAGCTCCGAGTTAGAGATCAGAGCAGTTGAAAATGGTTAACAATGAGTGAACAGGCTTAACATGCCTCCCGCACTGTTCGGTGATGTGACAAGAAAACACCTGAAACATTTGTCTGACAAGATCATTACAGCATCCCAGAACGGTAACCTGATGGTTACAAGACACTAACGCTTGTTAGATGGAAGTAATGCAACAAAATAATGGAGCTGCACTCTTCTAAGAAACTACAATAGCCTTGAAAGGACTCAGAACTGCATAACCGTCCGTGATAAACATCATGAAAGATTATCCTGTAAGGTCACCACAGGCTAACAAACAAAAGATCACGGTAATAGAGAATCGACCGATTCCTGAATAGTTGCAACATAAATGAGCCAATAGACTTAAATAAAAATTGCCACAGAGCTAGCAAACACAACGGCATAAAGATTCTACTTATAGGCCCCACTGAGAAATAAATTCCACCGTTGAGCAGATCGAAGGTCCCTGATAATTCACCAAGAGGCCAATGTATGCAGGCGTGTTACTTTATACAAATGTAGCCCAATAGAGAATCAACCAATTTGCTGAGAGAAATATACAGAGAACCACCTTTCATAGGAAAGGTAAATCTCTCTAAGACATCTTTGTTAGAGCTAAACTCTAAAGTTAAAGGTCACAGACTTGCCACATCAGGAAACAGCGGGAGTCGCTGTGCCTGTGAGTGAATTGTCATTGTTAACCATAAACAGACAGGTCGACTTTAGTTGAATGCAGAATTAGTGAGTGAATTGCCAGTGTACTTTTTCCAAACACCTTATCTTTTCTTCACTGGAAACTTTTACTTTAAAAAGAAAACAAACCTCGGAAGTTAAAGTCTTCTTCCGTGTTTCGATGGTACTCATAGCTCATTGCAAACAAATTCACGATTCTAAAATTATTGCCGGTTCCCGTGGCGTTGCGCGTGTACAGGAGTGTCATATTCTATTGGTGAAGTTTACTGGTCAACAACAAAACAAAAGTTTTGACGTCACGGAAATCAATCTCTGACTCGAGTTTGCAGACGTTTTTTTCGGCGGAACGAGTGACAGCGGAAATATGTCCGTGTTCGCAGGCTACCCATACCCTGACCGACCCATTTTTTTGGAAAAGTAAAAGAAATAAATATTCCAGAATATTAACACCAATTGTCTTAAATTATCATTGATACTTTGTTTTTGTAGCCTTTTAATATATTTGATAGTTCTGTTACCATAAATCTTTTATCGATGAGAGGGTCACGAAAGCAAGCTTTCGTACTTATCAGCCCGGCCTTCACTGGCACCCAGACCCCTGCACGTGTTCATTCTTTTCTTTTTTCCCGACCGACCGACCCACCTTCATGAGAGGGAGGGCGATGGGAAATGAAACATTTTATTGGGATGGACAAAGATGTCAGAATTAATTGTCTGAATTTACAAACTTTCACATAATGCATTAAGAACAAATGCAAGAGTTATGAAAGTCAAGCACAGTCTCCTTCACATCTTTTTTCAGGCAAATCAGAGCACAACTTAACCACCTTTCTCGCTGGAATCCACACGAAAAGACGGCATGACATCTTTGTGCAGTTTGTGAAGCAGTGCACTCTGGTAAAAAGTGGTGCAATGCATGCACTATGGTTAAATGCAATGCATTCTGGTAAAAAGTCATGAATTTGAGAATTCATACTCCCTTCTATATATTCTTCTTAAATCCTGGTTTCAACTGATTAAGGCAAAATCAAGAATTACCATACAACTTCCAAAATATATATATTTAATACCAAGAGTAGTATCCTTGATGACTTGCAATTCACTGCAGAGAGAAGCAAATTCATCTTCTTTGGTGTGTAGTTTGTCCGTCAGATCTAAAGAAGAAAGGTACACATGTATCTTAAAATGGTCAATAGAAAAAGCCTCAATTTCAGAAAACTATGGAATGCTTTTAAGTGTTACCAGGGTAACCAAATTTACAGGTTTGGTTGTTGTTGGGTTTTATTTTAAAATTTGAGCACTAATTATATAACATCAGCATTACCAGTTTCTCTTCTGTTTTTTTTTTCAAGTCATTAATTTTGGCCAGGTGGAAGAATGGGGTTTTTGTTTTAAAGAGATTATTTCTGCCCCAGGGTTCCAATGTAACACATAACTGGATCATCACTGGTTTTTGGACGAGAAATTGTTCCATCAGTCTAAATGATCATTACATTTTTGTCCTAAGAAGCTCAATTTTATTGAATTAAATCATACAATTGTAACATCAACAAAAAAGAATATAATATCATCAACTTTGATTCTAGCAGGGTCAACAATTGAATGGCTTGGTGCAAGTCAGTAGTAAGTGACTTTTTCGGGTAAGTTTTTTTCCCCTTCAAAAGTGCCTGAATTTTTTGCATGTGCTTTTCAATTAAGTAGTAAAACATTCCCATGTAATTTTTTTGGCTGGTTTGCACTTTGCTTCTGAGAAAACGAAGTCAAAATATTGAAGCATGCACAATGAACGTAACAAAGCGGAAAAAGTATAGCATTTCAGCCAAAAAAAGATACAGGAGAATGTTTTCTACTTCATTGAAAAGCACATGCAAAAATTCAGGCACTTTTGAAGGAAAAAAAAATTTACCCGAAAAAGTCACTTACGTCTTGCACCAAGCCATTCAATTCTTCAGACCCAGTCATGGTACCTAGCAGTACAGGACAGCACTCTTAAGTTTTGTGTTACCAGTGACTGGACTGTTGAAATAATCACAACACACACCTTCAATCATTTTGTGCAGCGATTCATTATCTTTCTTTGTCTTTGCAAGCTCTGATTTCTGCAATAAAAGTTCAATATTAAAAAATCTATCTTTTACCAACAGTAGTGAGCAAAATTAATGCAAATTAATTTCAGCAAAATACAACAAATGAAGACATAAATGAAGGTAAATCTTTCTCAATGAATTTGCATCTTTCCACCAAATTGATAACTTCAGTCATAACCATTTCTGTTGCGCTGCATGATTTTGCAGAAATTCGCTTTACTTCTGTTTGGCTCCTAACTTTGAGAACAGGAAAAGGACAAGGGATTTCAGTCCAAAATGGTTGACGTTTTATACAAATAAACTTGAAAAGATTTTCAAAGATCCTGAAGATAGTTTTTGAGGACAAAGATCTGAAAGGTATTTCAAGTAATTAAGAAAGTAATTGATACGTGTTTTGGATATTGCATATCCAAACCATACGTTGTTTTCATCTGATTCGTCATTGGATATCAAGATTCACAAATAAAAACAAAAGAAATTAAACATAACAGAATTTTTAAAAATAGCATCCTTGGGGACTTTCATTTTTAATAAAATAATTTTGTGCTTTGTGTTTCCTCAGGGGTTCCAAACACCTTGAAACAATAAAAGCACTCAGCCTGTGGCCTCATGCTTTCATTACTTTCTCGGTGTTTGGAACCCCTGATGAAACACTCGCACTCGTTTTTGATATATTACTTCCACCATCAGCCCTTCTAAACCACAAATCACGGAATTTGTATTTAATGAGATTCTATTAGCCCTTCTATTCTTCACAACTCCTGACATAATCTATGTGACTAAATGAAGATTAGGCAAAGTTGTGGATTCTTGTTCCCAAGCCCTCCCGCTCTCATGATTCATGGGTTTAGGTAAGTATAGGGTAAGGTAAGTATTTTTTCCATTGAATTCTCTTCAGTGTGACGGTGCCAGGTAGCAGTTGCATGCAGGGGTGGTTCCCGCTCGCAGGGTTGCCATGGATACCTCCTTGCCCTGCCCGAAGTGCTTAGCCCCCCTGCCGACCTGTAAGGCACCAGTTCCTAAGCTCACCGTTTGGTGATGAGTTTAGTAAAGTACATGGATACTACACCAGATATGCATCTACACAAAATCTGTACATATCATAAGTGTGTAATTCCAATTCTGGAAAACAAACAAACAATTTCTTACACAACAGCTATTCTCTGGGACAATGTCCCTACTCATCTTAGAGATCCCAATACCTTCAACTTCTCGAAACAACTGAAACTTTATTTACTGTCTGAACAACATTCTGAAAACTATTAATATTTCTATATGCTACTTTTCTCCAATTGTATACAGATATCTCATTCTTTTAATAGCATTTTTTCTTAATTCTCCAATGGAAACAATAACTGGAGGCTGACTAGAAAACCTTTGGTTGCTTCAATCTCCAGACCCTTAATTATAGTACATTTTCTTTTCTTTGTATTTACATTTCACTGATGTAAAAACTGTAAATGTACGAGCAAATGACGTTGTCATCGTCATCACTATCATGGCCCACAGCTATTGAGTATTATTGAAGCATGCAGTAACATGTACAAGCTAAACTATACTTACAGTCGTTTCTAAATCATTTTCAAGGCTGGACTTGATTTTTGTATGTTCCTCTAGATCATTTTCCAAAGCAGCAATCTTTTGAGAAATCTTTGTCACTTCTTGTTCTCTAAAGCTGGCATCAGATGAATGCTGCTCTTGTGTAGCAAACAATGTTGCCTCTAGTTCTTTAATCTTGTTCTCAGATTCAGTCAGTGAGGTACGGAAACTCAAAACTTCAGTGTCTGACTCTGATAATGCATCCTTTAATTCAGCAATCTTCAACAAAGCTGCATTTTTCTCACCCTGGAAAAAGTGTAACAGATTTCCATTACTGGTAAACATATTAAGCATATTCATTACAACTTCACGCCGCTTTAAATGTGTCTTTCTGAAATGGCTTATCCTGCTGGATGTTGTAGCTTGAAGGCTCAGTTTATTCCTTTGGGCATTGCTTTCGGTAGCATCCGAAAGCGTTCCGAATAATTTCGGTTTTATTCGGTTTCAAAAAGGTGAGATATTTTGGAAGGAGACCTCATTTACCTCAAAGAGACTTCAAAAGACTGGAGCAATGCTGCAATTAACGGACCATGGGTGAACTGACTTGTGAACGTACCCTTTTGTTCGCGATGTGTGAATGATTATGAAGTAATCACCGCAGATATTTTATAGATTTGGCTTCTTCACAACGTATTTCAAATTTTGTAAGCTTAAGTTTGTGTAGTTTTGAATACAGATCATATTGAGAGCTTTAAAAAGAGATCTTGAACAAGTTTTTTTGGTCACGGAACGCCAAAATTAGATTTTTTCGTAGTTAATTTCATAGTTAATTAATGCATGAACATGTTCCGATGCGTGGCGAATGCCTAGATCACATGGATTTGAACTTTTAATTTCCTTTGACCACAACTTTTTAATTAGATGCCTTCGAGGAGCTCTAAGGAGAGATTTATTTTAGGATTCTTTTCTTTTTGAGGCCGACTGAGTGTTCGATTCAAAGCCGCCAGCAAGTTTTATTCGCAGCAGTGTCATGTTTCATGTTATCTGTTCCTCCCAGAATATGTATTTGATGACATTTTCTTTCTTTGCGCAATAAAGAAAGTTCAATTAAAAATCCTTGATTGTATTTTTTTAAAAAAACACTCAGCGAGTTTTATAACTTTCTTTCATGCAGCCACGTTTAGCTCCGTGTGTAAGTGGAAATTCCGACAATCGTGGCGTGTAACTTGTTAAGTTTTGGTATTATTTTATATTTTTAAATAAAAACTCAGTGAGTTTTATAATTTTCCTCCATGCAGCCACGTTTAGCCCCGTACGTAAGTCATTTACGTAATTCTCCGGACTCTTGTTAGTAAACACAGCTGTTGTTTTGATCAAGCGAGCTTTGCGAGCAAGAACACCGCAATTTTTGTCCAGTTGTCATGTCAACTGTCTAGAACTGACCAATTGCTGTGTCTTGTCACGTCCCATGACGCTCGTCATGCTCGATGCACGTAGGCTTCCCGATTATTTGCTTGCCTTAGTTGTTCCATCAATCGAAAAGATTTTACGCAGAGAATGTTAAAGCAAAGAAAACGAGAAATGAAATAAGGTAAGAAAAGATCAGCAAATAAAAATGTTCGCATTGCCACATGCAACAAGTTTTGTAACTGCTGCTTTGTACTAAGATAAAAGTACTCCGTGGTCATAAATTTAATTCGCGTGCGCTCCCGTGTTTACTTTGGAAAAATAAACCCTCTGTTGATCAAAATGTTGATTCAGTAAAGTTAAAAAGGCGATTATGGAGAATTTTCGACCTTTACTCTCAAAGTTCCAAGGCTGTTTGCGGCCTTCAAGAAATTGTTCACTCAAACGCGATTCTTGTAACCAAAATTTCGCTGAGAGCGTAAATATTGAGCGATGTGTCCGATTCAGTGTTTTGTGGTAATTGACAAAAACCTCCCTTTATCATTAAAGATATCTGGTTCAAGTTTAAAATTGCCAAGAATCAATCAAGCAGACATTATCTTAGTCCCTAGGGTTTTATTTCTTCTCTGTTCATAAAAGAAAAATATCTCACCAACATCAAAGAGCTTGCGCTCTTCGGAAACATGCTGTGTTGTCGGCAGAACATCGTTATGAATAAGTGATGAGTAAGAACAATAGCGTGAATATATGAATGCTCAATGACCCCAGAATTTGGGGTACACACTTAAAGCGGCGTGAAGTTGTCATGTTACATGTAACTACAGAGTCTTGTGTACAAAAAGAACAGCAGAGGAGAAAACGATGAATGACTATGTCCAGATGATAATTTACAGACCAAAAAGATTGTCCCATAAGAACACCTACCATTAGTTGGTTCATTAGTTAGCCGTGTAAAGTTTACAGAGTTATGCTTCTTTCTCCTATCCAAAATCTATTATATATGGGTAGCTTTCCAACAATACACTTAACAGTTTTCACAAAAATCTTACATGCCAATTTTTTGGAATGTAATTGATGAAAGATGTCAATTTCACTTTGTATCTAAAATTCATTGCATATTTCACATAAAGAACAATTATACTGTGCATGCATTTCACATTCATTCCACTCATTTGATGAGTATGAAAATTTAAAACAAAAATTTACAGTAGATAACTTAGGGGCCAGCTAGGGGGATCAAGTGTGAAAAGTTATTTGCCAGTGAAAAAGAATTGTTCCAATTTGTGAAAAATAACAGTCACAATGTCAAGCTTTGCTATAGTTATGGTGCTCTGATAGTGCCCTGTTGGCTTGTTTAGCCGACAGGGCAGCAAAACATTCTGTTTGCTTCCTGCTAATGTAGCCATCCAGGAAACATAACAAGAACAATGTCTCTGCAACAAGGTCTTTTACACT
The DNA here is from genome assembly GCA_022496165.2 of Catalaphyllia jardinei. NCBI lineage: Eukaryota > Metazoa > Cnidaria > Anthozoa > Scleractinia > Caryophylliidae > Catalaphyllia > Catalaphyllia jardinei. Next base: position 18,731,727 of record CM042753.1, read on the forward strand.
AATTACAGTAAAATTACCTCCAAATAAAACAGCCTATAGAGTTAAGAAATAATAGTAACTTGCTAGAGTGAACTCATTTCCCATGTGTGAAATTATTTCCAGTGATAAGTTCTTACAGCATCTCTGTCAAAGTATTCCTCATGAACAGAATCTAAAAGGTAATCTGATGAACCATTCATTTGTATAACTAGATACAATACCTGCATTTCATCAAATTCTTTTTGAAGTCTTGCAAGGGAGGCAACCTTTTCCTTCAATTCAATCTCCAGAGTTTCAATTTCTTTCTGCTCAGTCTGAAGGATAGGTAACATCATGCTTTAATGACTTTAAATTAGCCAAAACAGTGGACCAGTTTTAAGTATTCTTATTAGCCACTTAAAGTGCACCTAACCCCAAATACTATTTCCTCAAAAATGCAAACTTAAAGCTGTTCCAAAAGCAACTTAACTTTTTTCGCAACATGTGAATTTTTTTTGAGCAACAGTAGAACCTGAAATTTGATATGCTTTGTCTCATGACCGAGCTGGTGAGGGGCATGGGTCTATTCCTAGTTTGACGTCAAAACTGTTTTGCCTGCATGTTGACAAAGAGTAAATGCCATGTAAATGAGTCTGTGACGTCAAATTAGGAATAGAGCCAGGCCCCTGCTAGCTCGGTCGTGAACCAATTGATTACAAATTCCAGCTACTTTCTGTCAATTTTTAAAACCCTTAAAAATACCAGATACTGATAATATTATAAAATTCTTTATGTGAACGTTGCAAAGTTTCATCTCGGCCGAAAAAACTTTTGAGGTTAGGTGCACTTTAAGGTAGCCAAACACAGTTTTCAAGTGCCTATGCCTAACTCACCATTACGTTTAAACTATTTATGCTTTGGTGCCCTTACTTTTTGCAAGAGTCAAGGTTAACCACAGAAGTATTTATTGTCACATTTTGGTTAGGGTGTATGCTGTTGCCATGGCAATGGGGCTGGTTAAAAACAAGGCTTAAAAAAGGTTTTTGTTTATATAAAAAAATCTAGTCGTTAGATTTTTTCGTTTGCCCACTACTAATTGTCATTAAACCCCGTCAACACTGTTCTAATAACATTTTCATATTGGCGATTTTCGTAATTCGCCGTAAATCATTTTCCGTATTATTAAAAATTCCGTATGTCAAAATTCAGATTTTTCGTGATAGATCATTCACATGGTTTCTGAGCTATTTTTGTGCCAAATTTCTTGAAATTCTAGCGATTGGGTCGATTTTCTGCAAAAGCAATTGGTCTCAATTTTTCGAGCAACTGCACATGCGTTGCATTTAACTGGGTTCTTTCAAAGCTGAGAATTGCTGGGTTCTTTGCATTGTTACCTTTTCTAACATATCTTTGTAATGAAAGACTAAAGCCATCAGTACACTGCATTCCATTATAGAGAAAAATAACTTAGATAGTGAGGGTGTTGAGTAAATAAAATGGTCACTCTATTGTGGCATGTTTATTTTTTTAAATCATTGTGCATGCGCTGAATTGCATCATCAAAACTGCATGCGAAAACTGTGTTTGACCAGGTTAATGTAGGCTATACCCCTGCAAAATTTTGACCGAAATCTCACCAAGGATCTTGGTGAGAATCTCGGCAAGTTTTTGGCCAGCAGGATACAAAGATCTCAGCAAGATCTCTACAATCTCGCTGGCCAAAAAGAGATTCTCGGCGAGATCTTGGCTCTTGGTAAAAATTTTGTACGGGTAACATATTTGCTCAGCTGGATGATTGGCTTGAATGGCAGATTAAATCACACCAGGGGAAAACTTTTTAAACAATTGTAATTGATTATTAGAGTTACAATCTGTACGTAAAAAGTATGTTACACATGTTAAGGACTGACTAATTGCTGGTAAATCACAAATCAGTCATTGCAGACCTTGTTTTCATTATTACAGTACCTAATGATTAATCCAAAAAATAATGTAAACTACCTGAAGTTCATCTCCAAGAGTAATTTCCTCTTCTTCCAACTTGAATTGCAAATCTTCCACCTTCCTGTAAAGAAAGTAATTTAGTCAGACACACAGTAACCTATCCTACTTTCCTCCTTTGTGTGTCACATGACCTTATACACAAGAACAGTCAAGTGGAAGGAGAGAAATGTGGAATTTAACAGATTTTAAGAATTTTATATCTGTTGTTGTTGGATTCAATTTCACTTAACTTAATTTGTGCATAAAAGAGGCAGCTGTGGTTGAATACAACACTGGGGATAACGTTACGTGTTGGTAGACACACTACCGATGCATCGGCCAGCACACTACTGACACCTCGCCTGACACATTGCTGATGCATTGATCAAAAAACTTACCTTTTGTAACTGCTATTTTGTTATTTCTTACAGTTGGAAGCAAGAACAACTTCATAAGAAGGACGAAAACATGAAAGCTAAATGAAACACTAGTACCTAGGTCTTCTCGTTGTTTTTTCAAGGGTCAGTTACCAGAGGGAGTCAGCCGACAAGTTATTTACCTGTTTATTTATTTTTATTACTTAACAAGACTCGGAAGTTAAAAGTCTTTATTGATCGTTTTTGCTTTTTTTTACACCAAAGGAAGTCGGCTGACAAGTTAATCACATGTTTATTTCTTTTCATCATAAGATTCAGAAGTTAAAAGTCTTAATTGATCGTTTTTGCTTTTTTTTCACCAAAGGGAGTCGGCCAACATATTGATCCCCTGTTTATTTATTGACTTTTCAACATGTGGCGGCTCCTAAAGGAGCCCTTTTATGTTTTTGCAGTTTTACTGCAGTGGAAACTGTTCAGCGATATCTTCCAGCAACTGCTTGAATGCTCGGTCTTTTCCGAAGTTCCGGAACCAGGTGAACTTGTCCAAGTAGCTGGGTATGTATTCGTAGAGGGTACCGGAATTCGACTTCAACTTCTCTTGACCAAAGCCAACACATCTTCGATGGTATTGGTGTGTGCACCACTGTTGGGATCAACAAAGTTCCGGAGTGATTCACCGATATATGGATGTATCAGAGCTGGTTGAGTGGTATGTATGGAGTGAATTGATCTGAGTAGCTGACAGTTCCAGGACGGAGATGCGTAGTGATAAGACAGTGAACAGGTGTCTCCCTAGTTCGGTCAGGAGCCCAGAAGAGCAGCACTTTCTGCGATACTTGCTCGACTACTCCAAACACCCAAGGACCTTCCAAGACTCTCCCTCTCTTACACTTTCTCTTGGCACCAAACTTCAATTCTTCTATTTTCCCAGTCTTCCCTAAGCCTCCAAGCTTAATTCCAGCATTCAGGACTTTGTTGGAACAGATTGTTCTCAGCTCACGAATTGTTCTCAGCGCACGAATCACAGTAGGCTGCGAAAGGCTGGTAAGTCGCACAATTTTGCTTCCTGAAATCTGCATAGCCCAGAGGAACATCAGATGCAGCTAGGTACTTAATGAATATTAGTTCCCTTGAAGAAGGAGCCCGACCTTATTGAAAGCCATGTTCGCCACATGTAGCTGTCGTTTACCCGTGTTGTCTCTGTTAGTTCCATATTAGAACCACATCGAGAACACTGCTGACAGCTTGCTAAAAGCTTCTGACTCACAAAGAAATTAAGAACATTCTGGAAACTTCCCACGAAACTCCATGTTTTATAAAGCCGTGATCAGATGCTAGAGCATAATGAAATTTAGGATCAAGTGTAGATTTAGTTAGGATCAAACTTTATCTAATTAAACCAATCACTGTTGCGGAAAAACAGTGAATCACGACGCTTCTTATTAAACCAATCGAATACAAGGCAAAACAATGGTAATTAATGCGGATCAAGTAGGGATCGAATTAATCCAATCACAGTTGAGGAAAAACAGCCAATCGCAATGCTTCTTACTGAACCAATGATATGAAAGAAACAAGTTATTTAATGTAACAACTCAATTAATTTAGCACCATTAGCATCTATTTGCAACTACACTCTCTACAATCAACAGTGTATCAACGTGTAACTAAGGGCGCGTTCGTTTGGGATCAATCCAGAATAAGAATAATTGGAATAATGCGAGTAAGCGTTTGTTTGGGAGCTATTCTCATTCCGGAATACCTGGATTTCCATTCCGGCTATTCTACTCCCAGGAGCAGAATAGCCGGAATATATTCCGGACTATATTCTTATTCCGGAATATCCCAAACGAACACGCCCTAAGTGTACTGTCTGCGGACAAGCTGGTCATACAAGAATTCACTGTTTAGTAATGTGCAGTTCCTATAGAGGGTACAGCTGTAATCACGATTGTGAGCAACCACCAGCAAAAAAACAGAAGACCAGGAAGGGAAGGAGGGCAGAAGAAAAGGAGCAGCCGCAGGTTCTCCAGAGGCTGAGCCGAACTACAAAACCATTTGTCGGCAGCTAAAGCAAAAAAAATCATCATCTTGGCAAAGCCTACCAAGATCGGAAGCCTACCAAGATCGGAAGGCTCAGTTGAGCTCGAAGATAGTTGCCAAGAAAGAGAAGAGCAGCTAGCTCAGGCTCAACAGGATGCCGATGAGATGGCAGACATGGTCCAGCAGAATGAGCATTGCATCGCAGCCTACACAGAACAGTTGAAAGAAAAAGATGACCGGATAAAGGCCCTGGAGTCAGAGCTACAAACCCTGAAGAACTCTTTCTGTTGCCAAGAAGCTGTTACCGCTGGCATTGGAGGATGCCTTCTATTCCTAGAGGGCTCTGTTGACAACAACAAAAACCGGCTCCTTTAGGACCCACCAAGTTTGAAAAAGTCAATGACCAACTCAATAAAGTTTAGCTAATAAAGATAGAATCTAGGCCATCATTCAGCGGACACATTGGCTGACTGTCAGCTGACAGGTTAGCCAACTGTTGGCCGACACGTTGGGCGATGTGTTTGTTAAAGTAACTGGGGTTCTAATGACAGGAGAAACAAGATGGCGGTAAAAAGTACATTTCTTAATTTGATAATCCTACTGAAAGTTCTTTGTCAAAGAAATTTCAGTTCAGTTTGTGAAAGGTATGTTTAGCATTGCAAAAGCTCAACAAGGCCCAAACAAGTCACCAACACGCCACCGACGCACCACCGACGCATCTTGTATGTTACAAGTTCAAAGAGTGGCCAACACGTTGGTCGACAGTCGGTCGACAGTCGGCCGACAGTTGGCCGACGCGTTGGTGGGATCGGATTCTTGACCTTTACCAACAAAAGGCACCTTTTCAGAAACCGTGAACAATAGGAATGAGATATTACAGATGGTCAATCAATTTATAACTTGATTGCAATGCCAGGCAAAAATAATTACCATTTTACGCAGGTCACCTCTTTGACAAGTACAGATCATCCAATTTGCAAAATGCAAGAAACTGCTCATTCTTTTCAGGTTAGAGACTTCAGTTGAAAGTGGTAAGTGGCATGAAAAATCATCAAGCAAACACAGTTGAATTGAAAACAGGGAAAGTGCTGACAAGTTCAAAGGTAGAGAAGTGAAGGCAGATGTTTTGTTGGGATAAAGTGCAGCACAAGTCATGATAGATGTTTTTCTACAAGAAATATTGAGTATCGGTGCCATAAGATAGAACCTTTGGCAAGATTTGTCAAACCAAAGTTACCAGCAACTGAGGATTCCACCACAGGACCTGTAAAATAAGAAGAGATTGGCCATGAAGTTCATTGGTCATGGCACCACAGGTGCTAAAAAAGATAATGATGACTTTCCAATCACCATGGGTAGTTAAAGTTGCATCTAATAGGGATAAGATTAAAAAGAAGCTGGATGAGCTTGAAAGAAAGGATATCACTGGAAAAGTAAAGAGTCCATCACACTGAGTCAGTCCTGCAGTTGAATTCCAAAATTCAAAAGGGAGTTGAGACTTTGTGTACTAAGATACGAGGGAAGCAAACTATGCTGTACAAAGGGAATGTATTCCATTTCAACCATTGATGAAGTACTTCAAGGTATGAGCCACAGGATAGTGTTTAGCAAGCTGTACTTAAGAAAGGAATACCACCAAATGGTGAAAGCAGCGGTAGACACAAGAGGAGCAGAATCAGTTTCAGAAGGTCATTCTTAGATATGGTACATTCACTTTATTTTGTATGTTAGAAAACTAGGAAGCTAATGGGTAAGTAGTAAGAGCAAAACGTATTTCAAATTTGGTTGAAAATCTGCACTTCTGGCATAACAACCATGTTAATCGTCCCCACGGTGCCCTCTAAGGCAGCACTGCAAAAATTGTTCCAATCGTGCCCACATACATATCGTTCCAATTGTGCTCATCTCATGCCTTCATAATCATTCTTGTTGTTCCCTGAATCGTGCCCTTCAGCAGCTCCAACGTTCACACATTGCCATCGCTTGTTTTCAGTCGCACTCCAACAATAACCTGTGATATGATCAGCTGTTCTTTTTTCCTTGCTCACACCATGCTTGTCAAATACAAATTATCATTACAAGAACATTGTTCCATGAGAAAGTCTCAAACATAATGCAGAAAATGTGTATTGTAGTATCGGAGTAGCAATAGCAGAGTATTTTGTCATTGTAATTTCTTAAAGATGTGTTACCTTAAATAAATAAAAAAAACACTGCAGAAAAACGGAAGGAACACCAGTGTCCATCAATAATTTATTTTGAAACACACGTTTGCAAATCGCATGTTTGCAAATCGCATAGCATTTTTGTCACTATTCTTGATATAAGCTCAACCACAAAAGTAAGAAATTCTGCTCTTTAACATACTGTAACCTTATTTCTTTGAACATGAGGAGCAAAATGGCACAAATTATATGCAAGATTTCATGGCTGATAAAAAAGTTTGAGTTAGGACGATTTTCTATCACATGATAGGCAACAAGCTTTGCAGATGGATCAAATGTAATTTTAAGTGACAACAGGAGTTGTAGCTGTTTTAGAATGTCACGGAATGAATGATACTTGGAAGATAACTTATTTCTTGTTATTATAAGATAGGATCTGAAAAAGAAAACTGGAATCTGTTCAAACAATAAGAGCAAATAGGAACTGGACACTCTGCATGACAACATAGAAAGTGCAGGAACATTTCCATCACAATACTAAGCTATGTGAAGTAAGGAAGTGCCTCTGTGAAGTCAACAAGAACAACAAAGAATTATTTTGTTAAATACTTTTGAGTGAGAGAAGTACTGTATATGTCATTGGTAAGGTAGTTTCACACATGCTTTAAATTGTTATTCACCTAAGTTTGAGACAGTATATCCTAGATATTGCACGTGAGGGACATGCTGGAATTATCAATGTCAAGCTGGCGGGGTGGGGGGGGGGGTGGGATTTGACATTTTCCAAAAAATTGCTATAAAATTCCCAAGCCCCAGGCAAAAATGTGAGGTCAAATAAAACTGAAATTCCCTAACTGGAAAATGATTTGTGGTCAAATGTTGGCATTGGTCAAATGTTGGCAAATATCCCTACCCCAGGGACAGCAAGATACCGTAAAGACTCGCAGATAAGCCGCACCTTTTTTCCAAAAATTTGCGATCAAAATCGTAGGTGCGGCTTATCTGCGAGACCATTTGGGAAAGGTGCTGTGAATTTCCGTGAATGGACACTTTCATGGCATAATATTGGAATAAATGCTACATTACAACAACAAGAGAGTATTGGTCATTGCTTTTGCGAGTTTTGTGGCTCCTAAAAAAGCCGTTGGTGACAAGTATAAGCTTATTTCAAGCTTACATTTCTTGCCGTTAAACCTTCCTCGTTAACAGGTCTTTTAACGGTTTATGGTCGCTTTTCTTGAACAGGAGAACCTTACACAGCATGAAATTTCCATTCCCCCACAAAGTTGTTTACAGTGTCGACGACGGCCTGTTACTTCAAGGGTAATTGATCCTCCACGAGCGAGAAAATACCACGCTATTCTCGAGTATTCGTGCCCACTATTTGTTCGCCGTTGAGCACTTTGATAGCAAATTTGTTGAACTGATTACCAAACTCTCTATGTGCAATGAGTTTTTCACCAACAGATGGCTCCCAAATATCTTTGTAGATATGATAGCCACAGCTTTGTGTCTGTTATGCCCCTTATAACGAATAAAAAAATTGCCACATTTTTTTTGCAGTGCTTCCGGTGTCCAGTCTTCCATCGTCCGATATTATGCCTGGTTACACAGCTTCGCACAGTGCATGCAAGTAAACAACAAATTTACATGCAAAATTCTATGGAAAATCTGCCTCGAATGGAGAAATACTTGTGAACAAATACCACAATAATATCAATCATATGTCATAAGTGGTGGACATGATGTTTATTCTACTGAAGATCTAAAATTATGGGTAAGACTTTAAAGTATTTTTCGATCCATTGTTGGCGAGTTTGCCTTGGATCAAGACAGAACACTTCATGATCTCGACTTTGGATTTCTTTCGAGTTTTTTTCACGAAAAACGTTTTTTCCAAAATTTGAGTTGCTAAACTCGGGGTGCAGCTTATCTGCGAGTCTTTACGGTAATTCAAATGCCCTATCCCCGGGCCAATGCGATTAATCAAATCCCCGCCCTATGCCGCGTCTCTCCCCCCCTCCCTGCTGGCTTGACATTGATAGGTGCATTATCAAAGATTCATCCATTTTATGATATTTTTAGTCACAGTGGCATGATATTACTTTTTACCTCTTCTCTTCGTCTAGCAGTGTCTGAAGCTCTGTTTTTTCTTTCTTGGTAGTCTTAACCAAAACTTGAAGTTCCTCAATGACTTTGTTTTTCTCACTAATGGCCTGTTCAACCAAAAGATTAAAATTATTATTATTAAATTCCTTTTTTCTCATTCTAGTTTATTTC
>CM042753.1:18748032-18761117 GCA_022496165.2 Catalaphyllia jardinei
ATTCACTGTTCCAATTTCTTTTGCTTCCTCCATTGCGCTTATTAGATCCCTTAGTTTTGGCCTTCCGCGTTGTGAAGTTATTTCATTCAGTGCGTCCAAAATAGCGAGTGTAGCGGCAGAACAGACAGCTTTGTTGGTATTTCTTGCCAAAAACAGCATTTGAGACCTCTTTACAGGACGATTTGTAAATGTGAGCTCTATTGTCTAAGCGAGAGGAGCATTCACTTTATCGATCAACAGGTAATTACTTTTCAAACATTTTGAGATCTAATCTCCCTATACCTGAAAAACGCACTAAAGTACATTTTGCTTTATTTCTCAAAACTAGAATTTCAATGAATGAGGCACACGTTTCCAGTTCGTTTACAGCCAGTTTTCATCCTTTTTTTACTGAAATTTGGCGGGAATGTTGCCCGATATCGTAGCAAAAAACTGTGTCCGGGAAATTTCATTTTTGGCCTCCTTCCAAAGTAATGAGAATTTAACCAAAGGTAATCCGTGTTTTATAAAAACTTAAAGTTTAACAGTGTATAAAAAACAAACCAGACAAGTAATCAAAATTCCCCGACATGGTTTTTTAGATCAAGGTGTGAAGAAAACATAGCAATGTCTCTTGCTTTCTCCCATTGAATTCTGACCGGAAACAAACTCAATTTGTGAAACTACATACTTTTGGGAAATGATCGCTATTTAAGGAAAGGGTTTTATTTCTTGCCTTATATCAAGTATTAATCGGAATCTGCAGTTCTTAAGCTTATTTTATTGGGGGTTTCATGAAACGTGTGACCGTGAAGCAGCGACTACGCGAGGTTGTCATTTGGGGTATACTAATACCTTAAATTTCTGAGCATTTTTGTGCATACTTCAGGCTACTTTGACCTAATCACTGTGATTGGAATATCATTGGAAAGATCTTTTCCTCCTGCAGAACTTGAGTATAAGTGATGCCTAGTTTGGTCAAAGATGATGACGTCAGAAGTTGAAAAAAGGCCAACACAGCTGGTTGTAGCCCGTACAGGTGTCAATGGCATAAATCAGATAGTTTAAGGTAGTATTTAAAAAAACCTTCAAGTTGATTTTTTACCTTTGAGATCTAAAAAAACTGGTCAATACTTGGTTAGACATGAAGAGCAGGTGGATGGACCACATGAGAAAGATATCCAACAGGCAGAGAAAGAAGTTAAATGTTTGTTTTAAAGCTTGATTTCAAGTTCATTTTAAGACCAACTTACATAATATATGTGCTTCCTTTTGACATTTTGAAAAAGGTTAATATTAGGTCAAAGAAGTATTTAACGTATCGCAACAAACAGAATTTATTAATAGTTATAATAAGTATTTAATTATCATTTTTTCAGTTGTTACTTAATGGATATGTGTTGAAATTCTGTTCACAGCCAGTAAATTATTAATTAAAGGTTATTTGCTAATTTGCTTTTTTGGGTGGTCTTACCTGCTTTTTTTTAACAATGTAACCTGAAACATCTCTTAACATGGAATCCTGGAAAACAACAGGCTGTTAAATGTTTATTCTGTGCATTAAAGTTTATCATCAACTGAAAACTACAGTGGAAAGTTCATAATGTTTGAAGATTCTTTACAAAACCTAGTCAGAATTTTTTCATGACGCATCACCAATGTATTATTAATTAATATAACTATGATCATCATGCACAGAAAACTTCTGAAGTAGGAAGATAGTTGGGAAATTTGAAGTCAAGGGACAGTGGTTGAAATTAAGGCATTAATTTTTATTGCTGCTAAAATGCAAATTTCAATCTTAAATTTTAAACACGAATTTACAAATTATTATCATGATAATGCCAAAGGTTTTATAAAAAAAATTCAAAAAGCCTTTGGTCTGACTGAAGGGAAGCTAGTGCCAGGCACAGCCATCAGAAATCTGATGTACAGCTGTAATGCTGAACAATTTACATGAAAAGTAGACACTGTAAATATAATTGAAATATAAAAACAGAAACTTAATACCTTGATCAGGGAGGTTGTGTGTGTTGACCCTGAATCTATTTGAAATGGCCCTCAATCTTTCCAAACAGTTAAAACTGCTTTCAAAGTTATATTTGCAAATCCAAAGAAACAAACATTACTATCATATTTTTTTCAAGTACATTCAAAGCAAAACAAAATTTTCTTCATCTGCATTGAATTTATTAAAATATTTGCATATCAAAATTTTATAATACCATTTATATATTTTGTTATTTGTCAATCTTACCATTCTTACTAATTTGACGTAATTTTAAGGTTGTCTCTAATTAGCATCTAGTCTGAGAATTTAAGTGCCTATAACCCGGCCAATTTTTTTTAAGTCTAAAATACTGAAAAAAAAATATTGGAAAATTATAGCTTTCAGTCCAAACTACAAATTTATATGAATTTTCAAAGTTGTGAAATTGCTATAATATTACTGAGTTGAAGAACCAATCAAAAGAATTTGGGTCTAACGCATTTTGTGACGTCATTCAAGGAGATCATGTGCACAATATTTTCACACATGTACTTGCTCGCCTCGAGTTTTTGTATAGGTAATCATACAGTTTGAGTTCAATTTGAAATTAATTTGCACGAGTGAGTTTTTCAAAAAGCTGAAATTGCACGAGACGCTTCGGCGAGTGCAATTTCGCTTTTTGAAAAACTCACAAGTGCAAATTAATTCCAAATTGAACGAGAAAAACCGTATGATTACTTATTAATAATATAAACATGAAAATTATGCGTGAAGGATGTTTTGAACTTTACGGACTCTCTTTTCAGTTTTGTGCGCGCGCTTAACCTCAGGTGATTTAATTATCACGCAACCAGGATAAAATTGCGGCATAATTGCGCCATCTAGGGGGCACGCTTGATTTGAAATGAAAAGATTTGATTGGCTATCTGTGAACTTTTTTGTTCATTGACCAATCAGAAGGCTTGCTTTATTACCTTTTTTTGCATTCAATTACCTCTTTTCTGCACTGTGTTAAGGAAAAACTGCACTGTTCTCAGCCAATCAGAATCGGGTAATTTTTTCATGTATATTATTAGTAACATTTTTCTGAGCAAGAAAACGCATATAAGAATGTGAGAGCCAATCAAGCTCTTGGCAGTGTACATTAAGCGTTTCAGTGAATAAGATTTGGGAAGATTTCATGGTCAGGTTTGATTGATCAGTGAGTCTGCAGTGAAGAATAAGTAAAGATGAAAGTATAATTACAAGGGCTTTATGTTCTTCGGGTTACAGAATTTTGGCAGAATTCAAGGTAATTTACCTTGTCGATTCAAAATGTTATCGTTGTTTGAATATATTAAGTGATGAGTTTCAGACCTTCTCAGTCTATTTACAAGCATAATTTGTGTAAAGGTCACTGAGCTGAAGGAATTGCCATGGCAAAAATTAATACACGAGGCTTTCTTTGGCGGATTGCCATGCAAATAAATATCCCAAGTCCAAGCATTCTGAAATTCTTTCAACAAATCTTTGAAGTGATTCTGATTCATTTAGTTCAGCTTCATTTTCCTTGTGGAATGAATATACTACATCAATTGGTATTCACAAGGTCGTGGAAACAATCTTGCAGAGTTTAGAATCTGAAGAATTCTGAAAAGGTTATTTCATTGACATACTACGGAAATTAAGAAGTACTCTTCAACATCCACTCCTTTTCTCTTCAGTTCAAAACTTGCACCAATATCCTTGTTTGATGTCACAAGCCTCTGCCTTGCCCTTGGTTGTGGGCTTAACAATCAAGACTTGATAAATTCATAAAAAAACCGTGGTTTCAACCAAAAACAAAACTTTTTGCAGCATTTTGCTCCATACAATACAAAGATTAAATCCTGCTAAAATATTTTTGAGGGTTATAGGAACTTTGATGGACAACAAACTTAAAAGAATTGTTTATCGTTTAACACCTTAAGGTATCAGCCAACCCAGAGGGGCCGTCTACATGCGGATCATTCTAGCGCTCATTGTTTCAACACAAACCCCTACAAACCGTATATTTTTTGAAAGCTGAATAACCATGCTTACAGCTAATTCCCTTTAATCAGGAGGGCTTTGCACAACTAAGTGTTTTCATTCACTGAGTTCCACGCTCACCAAAAAGAAACGGAAGAAAACGATTAATACAGGTTTCATTTCTTCACATGTTTGTCTAAAAAGCCCTGTCTCAGATTTCAGGAATGTGGCTTCGTTTTACTTTTACAAACAAATATATTCGGGGATGAGAAATTATTGTCACCCCCAGTGGAAAATAAGCCATAACTTTAAAATGAAAAGAAGAATTAAAATTCGCAGACACAGTTTTGTAGGTTAGCTATCTGACAACAATTTGGCCAGATTTCAGCCAAATTGGTCCAGAGGCGACCTGGAGTTCAAAATGCATGCACAACTCGCCCAAATTTTCATATCGAGAAACAAGAAAAAAAAGAATTTCGACCATAATGAGATTAACGGCACCCAGGCATCAAGCAAATAGAGTGTTGATCGATTAAAGAATGTATCAGCTTTCTTGAACAATAGTAGTTTGACAGGTAACAAGAAACAGACAAATTTTCGTGTCGGTGGGAAACTGGCTCTTTGAGGAAAAGCCGCTTCCAAAACCGGCCCAAAAATTCCTTGAGGTTAGTAAACACCAAATGGCTTGACCGGCTGACTTCACAAATAGTTCAGATTACACGCCGCAATGAAAACATCTTTAATTATAGCTAGGTTTATAAAGATGCCAAAGACAAGAAAGCGGTCGAGAGCAGCAGCTAACAGTCCAGTGCCAGCGGACAACGGTGACGATGCAAACGGAAGGTTTGTGAACTTGCAACTGTTTTTTATGGGCTTATAAGAAACAGTCCAAGATCCAACATCTTCTTGTTCCTCTTCGGCTTCTTCTAACCAAATTTTAGAACGGCTTGCACTCATTTCAACAGACTGCTTTTCCCTCGTATCCGGTTTGCATTCAAGTTCTTTGATTTCTTGTTGCCGTTCGTCTTGGCTGTAGAAAGAACTTTTGTTGCTCGAAGCAAGGTCTGCTGCCGATTCACAGCTAAATGCTTTCTTCCCATTCTTTGGTCTTGACTTTGACGAAGAAAAGGGACACGATCTTTTTTCCTTTTTCAAAGACGTTCATAGACTTCATAAGACAACAACTTTGAAAACATCCAGATGACGAATCGCGTGTGTTTTGCAAAACACAAACACACATGTGCTTCAGCCGTCATGTAACCGCTCCTTAAATAACAACGCGATGACAAGAGTTGTCAGCGGCTAATTAGTATAGTTAAGATGGAAAAACTGTTTTCGCTTTATAACTTCCCGTACGAGTAACATTTTTTTCTGTTTTTTTTTTAACCAAAGCTATTCCTAAGATTTATTGAATCATATGAAAATCCAAAATTATGCAAAACGACCAATTTTGGGTTGGCTGATACCTCAATGTCCCATTTTTCTACAGTCTAGAATTCACTTTGACCTCAAAAATTGTTTTCCTTCGCACTGTTCTCCCTAGTCTTCGGATTTTTTGTTTTTACATTATTACAGCCCTGTACTTGGCTATATACACATATTTTCTTGTTCTTATTACATTATTACAAACAGTATCAAATAGTTAGATTAATCCAAATGTAAATCAAAAAAATATTGCATATAAGCACCCCAAGAAACAAATAAAGGCTATTTGGACAATCATTTTACAAATTAAAATTGCTTTGAAATATGACAAAGCTGAACAAAACATAGCACAAATTGCAGAGTTGATTTTTCCATTTTCTAAATCACCCACATGACCATCAGCCAGTAAGGGTGTCTTGAAATAAATAGTTGAAATGATAAACATTTAGGATCTGTCATGTCTGTTTTCTAAAGCATAAAGTGACTAGGAGTGTTTCTATAAAGCATCCCAGGGTCACCCCCAGTATTACTTTGATGCTACCCACTGGTAGAGAGGCACTATCACTGTTTATCACTGGAGTCAAACAGTGTATTGTGCCCTGCTACCAAGGTAATCAACATTGTGATCATTGTGAACGTTGTGATCAGTGTTTGAATACATGGCATGAGGCAAGGTGGATGGTTTTTTGCCTTAATTCACTAGATTACTTTAATCTTTGCTAGAAACAATGCCCCATGATTTAAAGCACCTACGAAATGAAAATTTTTGCCACCTTTTTTATTCCAGAAAATTCTAAAAGTCTATGTTGCACTGTTCCATAATTTTCAAATAATATTTAAGCTCTGGACTAGCAAGCAAAACAATTTTTCTATCCCTCCAAAGTTGTCAAAAAATGCACTTGTTCTTTTCCGAGGCCTGGAACTAGTGATGTCATAAGGTGTGAAAATTTTGATTGTGTCACTTGGTGTCAGTGTATGTCCCACAAAATTAGCACTCACTGAACTGTCTTTTTGGCGGTTTTATTCACTGGAAAAAGTCCTCAGATGATGAAATAATTCAGTAATACATTATCATTGTGTGATATTGAGTCACTGCAGTTAGCTGTAGAAGAGGAGGGCTCTTTTAATTTGATTGTTCAGTGCTATCGAGTCGAGTCGTCAAAGAAGAAGCAGTGACGGAGGGAGATGAAGATGACGAAGATGGTATACGCTTTGCAACCTTAGAACTTCGATTCAAAAAAAGGAAACAGTCTGTAATTATTAAACTATAAATCTGTCATGCCTTCAATGAAAGAAAATGGTGAGAGTGCCATTCACTTTGCAGAATATTTATTGGGTCATGGTTGTGTTGCAAATCTCACACACATGCTACAAACATCGAGCTTCAACTAAACGCATGTTCAAGTTGCTTCAAACAGTATTTCCCTTTTTTGCTTGGAGGGGAGAATATATATAATTATTTTCTTAAATTCATTGCCAGTTCTTGTTGTGTTGAAGATACTCCAGGCGATACACTCATTCACATGCTCACTCAAGATAAATACAATGTACTTGCCCACTCTTTTAGTGTCCCGAAAACTCAGACCCAAAAAGTAAAACAATTCTGTGTTTGGCGCAAATTGCTTCAAGACATCTTGTTTATTGTTTGTAGATACAATGTCCTACTGTATATATACCAATGTATCTGGTTCTGCAACATGACTCCTGATTTGTATCGCAACACTGTCATGTAACACAACCCACGCTTGGCTTGAACGGCTTTTGAATCAATGATAAATTTGGTTTTAGTTATAAGGTAACCCAAAAATGATACAAATGAAGTGTATTGTTTTTGTGATGCTATCAATGTGGGCTGTTTTTTTTCCCTTTCTCTCTCCCTCCATCTACAGATTCTGCTTACATGTATGTCAACATCGTATCTACAAACAGTAAACAAGATGTATTGAAGCAACCTGAGCCAAACCTGAGACAACAAGAGGGTCTGAGTTTTCAAGCATTGAGTTTTTGAGAAGTTCCTTGCTCCTTCGCTTCAACGACGATTTGCTTGATATTCATGTAGCCTAGGTTATTATAAAAGCATTTATTGAAACAAATTTCACTATATTGCATTCGCCATTAGGATTGAAATCATCAGCCCAAATCATGCATGCCTGCAAAATCACACAAATCACAATTATGCAAGGCCAATATTATTTCAATTGAAATCTTCGCTCCCTTTCAGTTTGTTCCTGTTTGTGCAAAGACTCAAGAGCACAACTAAATCTTTATTCAGACATCTCCATTGCAGGGGATATCTACTGTTTAAAAGCCATCGATAGCAACTTTGTTTGAAATGGAGGGAACATAACACAGATGCATTTGCTTTGCAGTTGGGCCGGTGTATTTGGAAAATCGCTAACAATGTGCTTTTCTGACTTCGTCTTTCGGAAATACAAGCAATATAGTGCCTTACATGTAAGTGGTGTTTTCCAGCTCACTAAAAGAGGCCCTCTGGTAACGAAAAACTCCCCACTCTTTCGCTTGTTCCTCTATGCTGCAATGATGGCTTGAAGGTTTTACACACCTTATGATGTCACATATTTCGACCATGCGTGGAAGGTCGCTCATTTTTTACTCAAATTGGCCAACTTTGAAGCAGGAGAAAAAAAATTTGGATGCGCTTGTCTGAAGCCCAAACTCAAAAATTTCGAATCAGAGGATCATAGACTTCAATATTTTAGAAGAAAAAAGTAGGCAAAAATAATTTCATTTCATAGGCACTTTAATACTAAGCCTGGAATTGTTCTTGGCATGTTAAAATCAATAAAATTACACTTTACCTTAGGTGCTACCTAAGCATAATAGGCCTCGCGCATGATGTTGGTGCACGATTTCGTAACAAAAATGGTCTCGCCCTAGATTTCTTATTATTTGTTGTCATTCTTGAATGCAGTGATCATAAAACTTCGCAGAATTAAACTTCCATCTATGTGCACCCCAAAAGAAGGACAGTAAAAAAATTCTGAAAACATGTCAGGCAAAAAGTACTGTTTTCCCCCATTTTTTGGACCTAAACGTAAAGTGCATTATTATAATTAACTTCTTAGTGTTAACATTTCAATTCAAGAAGGTGTCTCAAAAGTGCACATAAATTTTGCTTTAAAACGGTGGGACTCTTTCATTTGTGATTGTACCTGTCAAAAAAATGATTAAAAACTAGCGCGAGACCACGTTTATGAATTCAAAACGTTGTCATTTTATTGCACCTTTGTTCGCACATTTTGTGCACTTTTTGCCTTTTGTGTGAATTTTGCATTTTGGCAATCGTGCCTCTGGCATCGTGCATTTTTTGTCTTTCATGCCCAGGCTATTTTTGCCTTTCATGCCAGGCTATTTTTGCCTTATTGTTGTTTTATGAATTTTGCCTTCTGGCGCTGTTGCCGCTTGAGCTAACTCGCGCATTTTGTTTCGCTGGACAATGGACACAAGTGTACTGATTTACTTATAGTTGTGGAAAGATCAAAAGATATAACACATGTGAAACTTCTCCTAAGTTTAGAGGCGAAAATTTCTGACATTTACGAATGTAAACATGAATAGGTTTTTGTTTACATGCGAGATTAAAGACACTTGTCATTTACATGCTATGTAATTCTGCATACGTTTTGTCTAAACTAATTCTCAAGCTTACCGAAGAATCTGAAATTATGCTTTCCACTTAACTGTTTACTCGTTAAAAAACTTTTGCAACGCTTTTACCAGCTGGTAAAACGCAGTTAATGAACATGACACCCCTTGAGGGCAAGGCTGCTTTCATTCCTCACACAATCCAGTAAGATAATAACAGAACAACATTGAATGCTAAATTCGTGAATGAATGTTCACTCACTCTAGCAGTTAGCACAAATGCTATTCATGTCTGTATTTTAGCTTCTATCTTTCCATGTAATCTAGTGAAATATCTTAGCTTTTCCTAGATTGGACCATACATTTGTTAGCCCCATTCATGGCTGTCAAGCTCGCCATGTTGCCTCTATTTAGCTTATAGTACAGCTGTACTTATTGGTTGAACTTTGAGACGCTGTCTTGCTATATAAATCTCAATACACTGTCACAGGGCATAATTCTGGCAGCTTGCACAAGAGTACACAGTTTGTAACAATTTTGCTGTAAAGGGCTTTTGTTTGTTATTTGCAAATAAACTGGCGTCACTCCTTGTGG
This sequence comes from Catalaphyllia jardinei, assembly GCA_022496165.2. Taxonomy (NCBI): domain Eukaryota; kingdom Metazoa; phylum Cnidaria; class Anthozoa; order Scleractinia; family Caryophylliidae; genus Catalaphyllia; species Catalaphyllia jardinei. The sequence continues at coordinate 18,757,616 of CM042753.1, forward strand.
TTCGGTTAAGTCTGCATAGCGACTTCCCCCAAGCTTTGCAATTGCTTGTGTCTTGCCATCTTATATCCTTGCCTTTTTCCTGTCTGATCCAGCCTCTGCTGTGCTGGGGAGATAAGTAAGGCTCTGCCAATACTCTTGTTCTATTTCCATGTTGGTGGGGGAATAAGTGAGGCTTTTAGTTTGTGCACCTGTCATGAAGTCGCGTCAAACCTGCCACAGGGCTGTGTCCCCCAAAATTATGCCATATTGCTGTTTGCTTATTTGTTGTTGTTACATTACCTAGTTGCATTACACTCTGCTCTTAATGTAAATAGTGGAATAGTGACTTTGTATTTTTGAGAGGGCCACAAGTTCATCAGTAATGTTTGTTACCGTCACATGTTACCCTCATAAAACAAAGTCTCTCTCTCTCACACATTAACGGCTCAAAATGGCGGATTTAAGCAATTTGGTGGGTTTTACGTTGACTCTTACTACACGTTGGAAGGAGTCAAGGGTGGAATACTCATTTTCAAATGAATTGCCTGCTTCCAAATTGAACACAAGATAAACTGAAAGTAAAAAAGTAAAAAACCTTTATTTAACTTTGAATTACAGATAACAAACAATTACGCTAATATCCTCAAAGATAAAAATAAGATAAACAGACTAAAAAATTATGTACAGGTATATCAGGTTGATGCTTCTTCTCTATATAAGGTTGATGCTTCTTCTTGTGGCATTCAATTGAAGATCCATTTAAAATCCAAGTGCTAACTGCCAAATAATTTTCGAGAAATGCAGCTTTCAAAGCAACCACCATCTGCAGCTGCATGCTGGTGCCGGAGGCATTTAAGCAAAAACCGCAAAATACACAAAAAGCCAAAGGGCACGATTTTTTGCTGACTCGAAAGGTAAAAGCAAAAACCGCAAAAAAGGAGCAATAGGCGCGATTAAGGCAAAAAGCAAAATTGGCCAAAAAGGCAAATTGCACCTGTAATGGGCACGATGAGTAGCGTAAAATACGGTCCGATGTGTTACGCTACTTTCGAAGTTTAGAATGGAGAGCCTGTGTTATTTCGCCTCCTTAAAGGAAAGGCACAAGTGCTTTTGAGACATAGTTAAGATGTAAGGAAACTACATAAAAATCGCTACAAGATGGAGTTTGTGTGAAGAGGATCAAGTGAATAACCTGCGAATTACAGCAATTCTAAAACAAATTTTCTTCTGCATTTTGCAAATTTTTATTTGTGCACCAACATTGTATGCAAGGCGAATAATATTTGCAACATTACTGTACTGTACCTGCAAAGTTACTAACTGTGATGCAATGACACCAGAAGATGGTGGAGGCTGTACTGGTTCTGGTGATGATAATGATGAGGATTTCACTTCAGACTCCTCTGGTTCAGGACTAGAAATGATCTGTCCATGTGCAAACAAAATTAACATATGAACTTGAATATTTATCAAAAACTGTACAAAAATAAAAAAGCTGCACACAAATAGCTGACAACTTTGATAACTATATTCTGTCTGTGATTTTAATATCTGTTACTTGCTGCAGAGTGAGCAACCCTGTGAAATTTAATGACTTGCTTGTGCCAAGTGTCAAACATAGGCATGCAAAGTGTGGAAGAGGAGGAGGAGGTAGTGAATAATGCTTGTCAGTCAATGGTGTTACCAGTCCATTAAAAGTAAATGGTCAGTAAAGCCTTAATGGTATTGGTTGCAAGACTTGTGATAAGTTTGTCATCGGTCATTGGTCGGTTTTGATCCATCCATTGTTAGTCTCATTGGTCTGTTAGAAGTTGGTTTATCGGTTTCATTTTCGTCTTGTAAGGCACCTGTACTTGTTGACATCTGTTAAGAGGCATTTGTTATACATTAGTGTACTTGCTTTCCAGAGTCAGTTGTTGAATTGTTCATACTGTAACCCCTTTATAATTTGAAGTGGTTTTTGAGGGCAAGGGTGGCAACAGAATAAGAATGTGATGTTCCGTGAATCGACCTGTCAGATGTGATTATCTCATACTAAGATTAGTTTTTGTTTAATCATGAAATGATAATTAGTGTTTTGAAAAAATCGTTCTTCTTCCATTTTTTCTTAGATATTTAACTTTATACCATTTATCTCCAGCTGTGAAGAAAAAGCACATCGCCCTAAGTTTTTGAGAAAACAACGGGATCGTGTTGTATAACTTTAGGAGAAAAACAGAAGTACCAAGTTACAAACGTTCGCATTTACTAGACAACATATAATTGAATTTACCTCAGTCTATAACAAGATCCAATTTAGCATGTTCTGATGCCAACAATGATCGTAGATATTTATTTCGGTTTTGATGTTCCACGAAACCATTTCAAATTAATATTGATATCAAAACCAAGATGACGTTATGAAATGTAACCCTGAACTTGAAATAACCAAACACATGAAAAACTGTATAAATTTTGCAAGATGCCAGAAAACCTGCAGAGTTTGGAGTGTTTCCCTGTTACATTATCCTTCCCAACGCCTTAGAGTTTTTTTGCCACCTTATGAGAGACCATAATTCACAAAGCGTACAACCACTATGTCACCTCAAAGTCTAATCGAATTAATTTGCAGTTTAACGCACCGTCAGGAGTCTTCAGGAATACTACAAATCTAAACTTTAAGAAAATCTCTGCTTAAAATTCCTGTTTTAAACAATTGCCATTTATGTGAAATATTAAAATGCCCCCGAATACATTAAGAAAAGATAGGTCCAAACATTTTTCTGGACGTGCTGCTAGATTGGCTTCTTGCTTGCCAGTTTATTCAGAATAACAAAAGTGTCAAGTTACCATTTGAAACTAACAAATAGAAATATTGAAATATCATGTTAAATGTATCTGCAATAAAACAAGAAATTTGATTGGCTGTTTACAGTAGACCCAATCTGATTGGTGTGACATACATACATACATCTCTCACTCACTCACTCACTCATCCATTGACCTGTCCATAACATACCCGACATGCCGACCAAGAGCAGGGTGCAAAGAAAGTCATGTCCGACAGCCTGGGGCTAGTGGATTTTGCGATCAGGCTAGTGAATTTTGTGCTTAACTTGCCCGAAGGGCAAGCGAAGATTTTTCGGAGAATTAAAATTACAAAAGTACTGTAAGACAAATGTTTTAAATTCCTAATAAATTCCTGCGGACCGAAAGTCACTCCAATGAAGTGAAATCTGCATAAACAAGACCAGGTATCGCATTACATGTCAGACGGGGTGCATAGAGTAAAAGCAGATATTGAAAAGAACTTTGGAGGTAAATGTTACCTGTGACTAATTCATGCTGATTCAGAGAAAGCTATTTGTCTAAATTTTGCTTCATAATCATTTGCGAGGAACGTAAACAAAAGGTTTTGATCCTGAACTCAAGTGAGAAATTTATTACTTTTTTAGCAAATATTCGTCACATGCGTTTCAATATGGTAAATAAATTCTAAACACCGATACTGTAGGTGCTTGTTGATTAAAATATGTAGACCATA
>CM042753.1:18777932-18797932 GCA_022496165.2 Catalaphyllia jardinei
ACTGCTTCCTGCCAGCACACAGTAAAACACGCATATAATTATCATTCAGGTTATTACATACCACACAGATATGTCCTGTAGTACTTGATGTGCATGTACAATTTGCACCCACATAAACTGAAGACATGCACAACAAAGGGAAGTGCAATCTTTCTTTTTGGGGGAGAGGGAGGGGAGGGGTAATTTTTCTCACTTCAAAAACAACTAATTGATTCTAACATCAAAATTCTCAAATTTAACTATGTCTCAGAATATCAAGACCCCCTACTTAAATGTATTGTACAAAATAAGTAGCATGAAAACCTCAAAATGATAATTTCATACCCTACATTTCTTCCACTGTAACAGCTCTATATTGCACAAGTTTGTTGTACTTGTATTCACCCTTTAATAAATCAGGTATGCATGCAAGGACTTGACAAAATTGATTAATACAGGCTATAAATGTTTAGGCTGGTCGAATTGAAAGGCTCTTTAAACAGACTTGTGACATTTCAAACCGGTCGACATACATGTATTTCATGTAACACATGACAAGCATGGTCAAAACGATTTTGAGTAACTCTTTGTTACACAACAATGCAAACATTTTGCAACAATCATTAATCAAGTTTCAAGTTTTCAAGTTTTTATTTATTTACAACATACACTTAGGCTGGCTAGCATTAATTTCATTTAGGTGGTACACTTGAGCTGTTTTGATTGTTACTATTGATAAAGCTATGAAACTTAACAAAAAAAATGAATGTGTGCATGTACACAATACTTCATAGTAAAGAACTCAAGGTTAGTGCACTCATACCTGGATCAAGCGGTCTGAGTTTGAGCCCTGGCTGGGGACATTGTGTTGTGTTCTTGGGCAAGACACTTTACTCTCACAGTGCCTCTCTCCACCCAGGTATATTTAAACAGGTACCAACGAATTTAACACTGGGGGGTAACCCTGCGATGGACTAGCATCCCATCCAGGGGGATTAGAAATACTCTTGCTTCATACTAAGGAAACTGGGATAAGCTCTGGCCTGATGGGCCACTTGGCTGGTATGCAGACTTTACCTTACCTACCTTACATAATTTCTATCAAATGAGACCAAATCAAGATTATTGACAGTATAATTTTGTTTCTTTTGCTGTCTGTTCAGTAACCTGGCCTTTGAATGGCAGCGACCTTGTTTTGATTAAGACCTCACTGCTTTTGTTGTTTAAACCAACTTGTTATTATGCTAGCTAATTGGCATTTAATTGAGAAAAGCAAAGACACCATCAGGACAAGAGGCTTCTAATCAATTAATGTACATGAACAGCATAAAGTAAAGACCTGTACACCCTGTACACCATTATTAATTACATTATTTAATAAATGTTTAAAATGTACAATGCATAAAATATGTGTAATGCATGTGTCCATTACTTTTTAAAACATGTGTTTTGGACTCACTAATTTGGGGCTGTAATATCCAGGAATGTACCGATCACAAATCATCACCAAGCACCAAAAAGCTTCCTGTTGAGTAAAAGACAAGTTAAATGCGCCTTATCGCAGATTGCAACTCTATCTTGATGGGTTGGCAAAGTTGTCAGAAATTGCAAGTAACAGTGTTTGCATGGGAATCTAATGGCAAATAACTTTACGCAAAATTGAATTTTACACAATTTATGAATCCCACTGTTAAAATGCTAGGTGGAAAATTGCATTCACCAAGTTTGAAGGATGTAGCTTGGCTAGAAGAAGCTCAGTTAATTTTTTTTAATTTTCCATACATTTGTCTGTAAATTTGGCTTGGTAGACATCTCAGCATAGAAAAAAATTACAGACAAATGTATGGAAAATTAAGATAATTAATTGAGTGTCTCCTAGCCAAGCTACATGCATACATTATACTGTCTATTCTAAACAGCCGGAAGCACAAATATTAGCCAACATTTGCAATTGTGTGCTTGTTAAGTTGTAAACAAACTCTATGTGATTGATATTTCCTCTGAATAAAAATAGACAGCATTTACATTGTTGTTCCCTGGTCCAGGCTTACTCTTATAGACCTAGGCTTCAGAGCACTTTTCCACCGATTAGAGAAACCAAAACAGACTCACAGAGACCACTTTTTGTGTTAAAGACCGGCCGGTTGTCCCATAAAATCTCAATTCAGTCTGTATTAGGACTGCATTCTCCTTTTCGTCAATGGACTGGTCTTCTCCAATGCAAGAGTAGCTAGAACTTTGCAATTGTTCTGATTTCTCTTGATCTGCTCGATGGAAGACTTTTCTGTTTCCATGAGTGTGTGGGCATTAAAGCAAGACCACAGCCCCTAAAAATCTTCCGGGGCAAAATTTGCGCTCTCGACAGACAAAAGCAACCTCAAAAAATTTTTGCCCTAATGCAGGCAACCCAACACATACACAGGACATCAACACAAAATTAGGATGGCATTCTCACTGAACTTGAATACATCAAAGGGTAATTTGACATTCTTGCTTTTCACAAGGGAGTAAATTCAATTAGAGCTGACAACTTAATGCATCTTGTTCCCAGGATATGAAACATGAATTGTCACCTCTTGTTCCTATGAGATGCTTGAACAAACAAAACAAGATATTGCTATATTTAGTTACAAATGATAAGTGGACACTTTTGATTTTCACATGGGAGTAAATTAAATTAGAGCTGACAACTTAATGCATCTTGTTCCCAGGATATGAAACAAAAAAGGAGCTAACACCTTTGGATGGTTTTTATGTGTCTGCAGCAGCAGTTTAATACATGTACTTTTATTAATGAACATCTTGTGACGTTCATTTTAGTCCACAATCTTAAAAAGTATGAAAACTGTTCAAGTATTCTTTGAAGATTGCTTGACATAATATATCAAACATGAGAGACAGTGTTTCATTGGGATATCCAAACACTGAGAAGAGAGTTGAAAATACGATGTACAGCGGAGTTTTTTTAAATGAAATATGAGGTGTTTGGATAGTCGATGAAACACTGTCTTGAGTGTTTGATAATTATATCTTCCCAATTGAAATAAACACTAAGGAGTAATTGGAGACTTAAAATCTGCAAAATCCATGCTAATTAAGACTGCATATCCAAACCTCCTTCATGGTTGTGATTTTCTTTGTTTTAACTTGATGAATTATTAATGAGTTTGAGAAGCCAAGTTAAACTACAAATTAATTAAAACACACATGCTGTCAGCAAAATGCCTCACACCTAATTGTGATTCGAACATTTGTTATGGATGGGCTAGTTTTGCTGACCAAAGATAAAATTGTAGAAAGTACAAATCACATGTTATGAAGACGTTATTTCTGTGGTTATTATAAAGAGTTGAAATTAATCTCATCATGGCCACTTTGTCTTGAAGTTGGTTGGGAATATTTCGTACGGTTGGTGCGTTGTTATACAAAATGTTTGCTATGGTAGTCGCATATAAGAAAGAGGGTCACTCTTATTCAGAGAGAAACAATATTATTGTAGGCAATCAGCCAGATATAGATATTGATAAAGCTGCAGATGCTCTTGAAATGGAGAGAAACAGCTGTGTTTTGTAAATATTAATGTGAAACAAGTGAAGGATTTGTGTGCAAAAGCTAGGGATTTCAAGCTCACGTGTGCAATTGATTACAATAATTATTTGGAGGGAACAAGATGCCCTGCAAATTATTTAAAAGGTGTAAGATCGAGATGTATTTTCTTGTGTATCAGAAAATGCAAAAGGTTGACTGAAAGATGTAAAGCTTGTATGCTGAGAACCTTCAAGAATTTGGTCCACACTTAAGATTGCTATATAGAAAAAAAATTGAAAGATAAGATACTTATTTAAAAGAGTACTGGGGTATGTTCCAAGACCGTCTATACTTCACAAGTTCAGAAAAAGTCATATTCGAAAGGAACACTATTTAACTATTTTGTTCAGATATCAACTAAAAGGGAGAAAAAAAGAAGAAAAAGTATACATAGTAAGCTTAATTAGTGTAGGACAAAAAGTCATTCTGAAGAATCATGGTGAAGATTTAGGGATCCATAATGACATTAAATGCATTAGAATCTGGGATCACCATATGTGAATAAGTTACCTTATCATAAATGTTAAGAGTTTGCTGAGTGCTGCTACCTCCATGGGTGTTTAATTCACAAAAACATAACTCTCGCATGCCTTGCGTGTCTATGTTCAATGAAACCCTGGGCAGTTATTTTAAGTGTAGCTTTATCTACATTGATGGATAGTGAAGGAAATTCGGAGCAAATACCGTACAAATTTCCTATGAAATATTTGTTTCCTTCATCTCTGTGGCATGTCTGTAAACTAGCTTAAGATTAGTGCTTGTATAGCTAAGTGCATGATCACTATAAATAAGATTTACAGTTTTACATTAATTAAGGCCTCTAAAAATGAAAATGACTTATAACTTATGTCTTTTCATCCCAGAGACATGGGGGATCCCCTTTGGTTCACCAGCTTCATTCAATTTGGTTTTTGGCCCTTTGCGTGTACTCAATCCCGCCAATGAAATATCCTTAAAATGACGTTGTAGTAAGAAACTTAATGCCCACAAGAAATAATAAAGTGTTGGAAGAAACCATGCATCTCTGCATATTGAGATCTCATAACAACAAAACTGACCATGGCTTTATCTCTTATGTTCCTCTACAAAGGAACTCAGGTGTTTTTTATTTTTAAGGGGAATTGAACAACTTTGGCCCCAAAGAGATGTTATTCAGTGCTGTAGGATGCTTAAAAGTACCACAAAATGCACTGAAAGCTCACCTCTGCTGTCATGTGCATTAGAAGGACTGCTACCACTGGAGCCATTGCCTGAATAAAAAACAACAAAGACTATAGAAAATGAGAAGTTACAAATGGAAAGTGTGAAGTTCTTGAACAAGTTTCAGTAAACTGGGTCAATAGAACTATAGCCTGGTGAAGTGACTAAAAATAACTGCTTCCACTTTCTCCTGTTATTCCAATGCTTTTGTTAAGAGATAAAAAATCAACATAATGAGACTGCAATTTATCAGATTAGCCACCTACCCACCCCCTAGTTTCAAGGCACATTTTCAGTACTGGAAGCCATTATTGATAAACAGCCTATCAGAAAGCCTGAGAAAGAATGGTACATTTATAACACTAAAGAAAAACTCAACTGACTCAAGCTGTTAACAGAAATACCACATGAGCAAAACAATAATAATAATAAAAAAACATATAACAAAATTAACATGTTCCATTAACTAAGACTCTAGCTCCTACTTAATCCTCCTCCTATTACACAGCTATTGGCTATACAAAAGTTGGTTAAGAGTTACACTAAAGATCGGCTTTAAATTCAAGCAAATATCAATTGCAGCTAAAAACAAAGGAGAAGAGTATGCTAAAACTGGATTGTACAAAAGAACGGCAATGGTAGAGGGAAAAAAGAATAGGGAGGTAGAGAAAGAGAGATAAAAGGGGAAGACAAATAACTAAGTTAATATGTATAATAATATTGTTGACCCTGTAACCAGTGCCTTTCATTCCTGTTAACATCATTGTTTCGGCTACTCAGAAAGATTTTCACAAATATATTTATGCTTAAGATTAACTATAAATTCATTTACCGATATCCCATCCTGTCTTAATTTCTGTTTGTACAAATAATATTTGGCATATAAAAAGGTGAAGTTTAACTTTCTGATAATGTTTGTTTCTTTGCTTGCAGTGCCTACTTTCATACCAAAAATTAATTCAGTTGGTGAAAGACTGACGGAAGTGACATTTTCTTTGTTGAACCATTTTATTACCTCTAAAAAGAATAATTGGCTCCAATTACAGCTATGGAAAGTGTGAATTATGGAATCATTCATTTCACAATATGGACACTTTGCGTCCTCCACCTTTCCAAAGAGGAATAACTCCTTCTTGGTGACTACTATTCTATGTAAGAGTTTGAAATAAAATTCCCTAAGTTTGTTGTCTTTACAAACACATTTCACGCGGCAAAAAAGGTTTCAGCCATGCTTGATCAATTTGCAGGTCTCGTTCCCATTTAGAAATAGCCTTCAGCTCAATTGCTTCTTTGTTTATGAGGAGCCGGTAATAGTCTCTATTTTTCATTTTGGTTAAATTTAAAGAGATCTCTGGGGAAAACTGAAACATGCTATTCAACAGCAGATCCGATCTGTCCGTGGGGTTTGCCCTCGCACTTTCTACAAAGTGTCTAGGAATAGCAGAAACTACTTGAAAGTAGATGAGGAAGTTGCATCTAAGATCATATTTTTGGATGAATTCTGAGTAAGAAAGAAAATTCCCACCTGTTTTGAGAAGATCATGTACCAAATAGACGCCACGATCGTACCAGCTCCTGTAGAAAATACTGTGACCGTGGATTAAGATATCTTTGTTGTTAAATAAAATTTGTTCTTGGCCGGACTGATTAGGAAAAGCTTCTTTCAATTCCAAGAAATGCAGAAGAATCGATTTATAGAACTGAGGTAGCCCAATCTGTTCGAGAAATTTCTTGTCATAATTACATCGTAATATGAAGTTTAGGCCACCGTATCTTTCAAAAAAATAATTAGGAATCGCCTTCCAAGATTCACCGCTCTTATGTTCATCAGCTAACAGTCTGGAGATCCAAGCTAACTTCAATGATTTTGATAAAACATATGTACTTGGTGCTTGTAGACCTCCTTGGTCGTAATCTAAAAACATCACTTTACGCTTAATTTTGTCCTTTTTATTTTTCCAAATGAATTTAAATACGGCTGAGTTCACCACGTTAAGATATTTGAGAGGAACATCAAGGCTAGATATAGAGTGTACCAGTTGAGAGGTACCAAGACTTTTAGCTATTAGGCACCTTCCAAATAGTGTAAGACTCTGACAGTTCCATATGTCAAGGATGATCTTCAGTTTTTGCAATTTTAACGTTAAGTTGTATTTTTCATTTTCTTTCTTATTATAAGAGATAAAAGTTCCCAGCACACGAATTGTTTTTTCTGGCCATTGAAATCCAAAGGGTTTGTCTTGTCTTTGTCTCCATGGTCCCGGCCACAGAGCTTTAGTTTTCGAAGGAATCAATTTCAGACCAGAAATATTGCCAAAATTGTCCAAAACAGTGATAGCCTTGTTAATTGAATTACAGTTACTGATAAGAAGCGTGGTATCATCAGCAAATTGGCTTGTTTTAATTCCTTACCAAAAATGTTTATACCCTGAATTTCTTTATCTTGCCTGATTTTGCACGCTAGTAATTCCGCGGCCAAGATAAATAGACAAGGAGACAGAGGACAACCTTGTCTCACTCCTCTTGGCAAGCAAAAATAATTTGTGCAGAAACCATTGTTTAAGACTGTACTCTCTGCATTGACATAAAATATGGAAATCCAGCGTTGAATGCTTTCCCCAAAATTAAATAGCGCTATGTTTCTTTGTATAAATTCCCATTCTATTGTGTTGAAAGCTTTTCGAAAATCAAGCTGTAAAAGTATACCTGGAATGTTGCGAAGCTTTGTTTGTTCAAGAATATCATTAATTAGCCTGATGTTTTGACTGATGTATCTACCTTTTATAAAACCTGTTTCGTCAGGGTTGATTAGAAGGGTTAAGACTTTTTCCAGTCTCTTGGTAATAACTTTTGACGCAATTTTATAGACTACGTTTAATAACATTATCGGGTGCCAATTAGCAAGTGAGGAGAGGTCGGAGTCTTCTTTGGGTATAATGGTAATTACACCTCTCCGTTGTGAGGGTGCCATTTCACCCACTCTGTATGAGGCGTTGAAACTATCAACAAGATCCTGACCCAATAAATCAAAAAAGCAGTTGTAAAATTCCCAAGTAAATCCATCCTCGCCAGGTGATTTACCTTTACTGAATGTGGATAAAATATCTTTACACTCCTTGAGAGTGATGTCTCCTTCTAACTTGCTACTCACCAAATCTTCGAGTCTAGGTAGTTCTAAGTTCTCAATAAAACTTATAAATTGCGCATTTTCAACTTTAGTGGTAGAAGTATAGAGCTCTTTATAAAACATTTCAATTTCCTCAAGTATTTCTTTTTCTTTAGTCACTGACTTACCCTCCGGATGTTTCAACTCCTTTATTGTCTTATGATTGTAATTTCATTTCTTTAGGTTGCAGAAATATTTAGTCGGTTTTTCACCTTCCTCAATCCATCTTGTTTTAGAGCGAACAATTGAATGGCTTGGTGCAAGACGGTCGTAAGTGACTTTTTCGGGTAAAATTTTTTTTCCTTCAAAAGTGCCTGAATTTTTGCATGTGCTTTTCAATAAAGCAGAAAAACATTCTCCTGTATCTTTTTTGGGCTAAAATTCTCTACTTTTTCCACTTTGTTGCGTTCTTTGTGCACACTTCGATATTTTGACTTCGTTTTTCTCAGGAGCAAAGTGCAAACCACCCAAAAAAATTACATGGGAATCTTTTACTACTAAATTGAAAAGCACATGCAAAAATTCAGGCACTTTTGAAGGAAAAAAATTTTTACCCGAAAAAGTCACTTACGACCGTCTTGCACAAAGCCATTCAATTGAGCCCTTTCCTCTGTTTTCATAGATGAGACAAAGTTCCTGTTTCAACTGGTTATGTTCAGCTTCTAAGTGGTTTGCTCGATGGCTCTCGGCACTGCTAGTGCTAGAAATAAGTTGGTCTAGATCGCTCAGTCTCTTTTGGAGATCTCTCTCTTTTCTATGAATATTTTTTGCTTTATTTTTTGCATAAGGGATTGTCAGACCTCTCAGCTCCATTTTAACTAATTCCCATTTAAGCCTTTTATCTTCTTGTCCAGAATATTTTTCACTAATTGAAGAATAATTTTCTCTAATTAAAGTTACATAATCTTGGTCGTCCAAGAGAGCCTGGGCCTCTTTTATTGCTATGGCTATTTAATTTGAGTTTTACTGCCTTATGGTCTGGGGCGTTAGAAACTACAGTTTCTATTTGTTCGACCCAAACGATTTGATGTTGCGGTATTAGAAAGAAGTCAATGCATGAACAAAGTTTAAGCACTTTTGATTCGTAGGTGTAGCTTTTATTTGTTGGATTTTTCTCTCTATAAATATCGACTAAATCGAATTCCTTCATCATGGTCATCAACAGGTCCTTAGAGACAGTTGGTTTCCAAGGGTTTCCGCCCTTTTTGTCAATAGCATGCAGTGAAATGTTCCAATCACCTCCTATTACAAGATTTTCAACATCTGTGTTAGACATCAAATATGTATTTAAACTATGTATAAATTCTTGCTGTTGTCGCAGGTCATTTGGGATGTACACATTGCACAGAGAGAAATTGACTTTGCATTACAATTCAAATCAATTGAGATGATTCTTCCGATTTGATCCTTGTGAAAATTTTTAACGATGCAATTCAGTGAAGGATTCAACAGGATGAAAACACCTTTACTGTGTATTGATCCATGTGAAAAGAACATGTCACCTCCCCATTCACTTTTCCAAATAATTTCATTGTTCGGTTCAGAGTACGTCTCTTGTAGAAAAAATACGTCACAATTTTGATCTTTTAAAAAACAGAAAATACTTCTCCTTTTTATGCGATTTCTTAGACCTCTAACATTTAGAGAAATCACGTTACATTTGCCCAGTGCGATCATGACTTGACCTTGTAAAAATCAACATTTGGATAATCATGAAGTAAAAGTTTGGGGGAGCTCAGAAAAACTGTGGAAGCACTACTTGCACGTGGATGATGCTTCCAGAGCATTTCATATTCTCCCAGACTTCTACTTGTGACTGTGAATGGCTTAAATTCACCACATGAGTGTTTGTCTGTGAAGGGCCACAGAGAATCAGGCAACAGTGCCCATATGTCAAAAGTGTCTGAATTGATAGTAAAAGGAAAACCCTCCTCCTAACCATATAGCCCCATGTTTTTCAGGTCTACGAAAGCAAGGAAAAGTAGTGTTTGCAAGGGGCTTAAACCATTGACTCCTGTCTAACTGCCCATAACTGGCCATGGCAAGCCTTAGCCTTTGCTCCACTTCTGATGTCATCACCTATACTTAACTTTTGCCGGAGGAAAAGATCTTTCCAATGATACCCAGATCAGAGTGATCCGCTCAATGGTGCCTGAAATAAGCACCAAAATGCTCAGAAATTTGAGTGAAAAACTCTGAGAAAAATTTCCTGTGACCACATGTGGCTACTCCATGGTAAAAACTCAGGTTCGGAAATTGCACTTTCCTGGTCGCCAATGTGACTAAAATTTTGCACTGGTGACCAGAATTTCACAGCTGGTCACCAGCAGGTAATTAACTATTTCAGGCCACGACGATTATACAAACAACAACTTTGATTCAACTCTATTACCACTGTTTTTGTTGATACGCGACTTTGGTAAACAAAACACCCGTGGAAACGTTTCCAAAATTTCCATCAGTCTTCCTTGTTATCGACAGATTGGATCGAAATCCACCAATCACAGCCACTAGTGTGACCTTCAGACCTTCTTAAAGTCATGCTAGTGGGCTGTGATTGGTGGATTTTGATCCGATCTGTCAATAACACACAAGACAAGAGTCCAAGTGCGTTCTTTCGCCATGAATATTTTTACAGGCAATGTGGAGTCCAAAGATATTCTGAAATCTTTCTGTAATTTATTACAAATTGGAGACGAAACATCTGCAAAGAAATTAGTTGAAGATTTAGATTTTTCTGGGCATCAAAAGGTGGAAATGTAGATTTGTCAAAGTGGTCAAAAGATGATTTTAGTACTGGTTTGATTCCTTATGACATCGATTGCAAATATTTTGCCAGCAAGCCCATGGCATTTGACTGTACGCTTGCGGAGACGGTAACTGTTTATACAATTCTGCCTCCCTGGTCCTTTGCGGAGATCAAAAATGTAATGGCTGCTTGCGTCTTCTTGTTGCCGAAGAGCTATACTACAACGCGGAGTACTATGCAACGCACAAAATTTTTAAAGTAACCAAGGAACTCTCTGGAATCTCACAACATCTACTTTTTCGAGAATGAAGTACTCGACGTTGCATTTGGCAGAGGTTCTGGCAATGGAACGACAAATGCTGCACGGTAGTGGCCTGGTGCGAAAAACATGGCAATCCTTCGATCGTCTTGACAGAACGCAAAAAGAAGATCATTTAAACAAAGAGCAAAGAACCAAACAGCAGTTTTTCCGTCAGGTACATTTCTTCTCCAAAAGGTAGAGATAAGAGAAGGTACAAAGTTGACAGTCGCATGAAACAGTGTATATCATTATGGTCGGCATTCGATTCCTTAGTCATGGATTTTCAGTGGAGGTAGGTGAATAAATAATCAGTGTATTTGTATTTAATCTTATTTTTTGGCGAAAAAAATCGCTGCTGTGGCCCCAAAGACATTCTCTTTGTTCTGATTCTTAAAAGAAAAATTGTGACCAAAATTTTTGGTTTGTGTTTTGCTGTGAAGGAAAAATTTTATTGACACTTTTTGCGACCACATTTTCTCATTTGGCGACTGAAAAAAAAGGTCAGTCGCCAGTTGGCGCCTGCCTAAAAAAAGTTAATTTCCGACCCTGAACCTGCACATCTTGATGATGCTTTCTCAGAATTTTTTGAACTGGAAGCAAGTCCAGAAGAAGGTCAATCACTGCAGCAAAAAGATAAGAAAAGGAGAAATAGGAAAGGCAAAAAAAAAGAAAAAAAAGAAAACCTTTGATTTCTTAGCATGCTTGGGCAAAAATGTTGTAAAGCATGATGCTAGTGGAAAAAAGGCATGCTGTCATGTTGCAAAGGTCTCTTGAGTAGATTGTAGCTAACATGGCCCAGATCAAGTCTGAAAATCTCCAAAATGTCCAAAAAAAATGCCTTTTTGACAAAAAGCTCTGGGAATCAATGGGTTTAAATGGCTCAAAACAGTTTCCAGCAGTTAGATTTTGATGAGTCATTTTAACCATTCTTTATCACTTTGTGTTACAATCATGTTATCAAAAAACTGCCCAATCATTTTTTGTTATCATTTTTGTGCACAGCAAGTTACCATAACAACAGTATGAGCTGCTAAAAACACCCTAGCTTTAGGGGCTCATAATTCAAAAACAGCAAGATGAAATTTTTCATATTTCAATATCAAATTAGGATCAAATTAGGATGATAGGGCACAATTTTTGGCAAAGTTTAAAAAAACTCTGTACACAGGATTCAGAGCCACCTTAAATTTTCAAAACTTTAAGGTGGCTCTGATCCCTATGAACAGAATTCTTTTAAACTTTGCCAAAAGTTGAATCTTATCCTTCTTATCAGTTTTTGAATTATAGGCCCCTACAGCTGTAATTAAGGGTGCTTTTAGCAGCTCATACTGTTGCTATTGTAACCTTTTATGCCATGAAAATAACAACATGTTCACCAATGACTGGGCAGGTTTTTGATATCATGATTGTAACATCAAGTGATAAAGAGTGGTTATAACCCATCAAAACCTAATTGCTGAAAACTGTTTTGAGCCACCTTAAATATCTCTCCCAGCTGTTGTAAAAAATTGTCTCAAAAAAAGTAAGCTATGTTATAGCCTCTGCTTGCTATTTCCTCAAGAAACATCTGGTGCAGCTAGTCAAAGTGTATGTTTATAGCTGAGATGACCAGGCCTTTCATAAGGGCTGTAAGCCGTAACACCTACCACTGCACGTTGTTGAAGCTGAATCTTTTAAAATTTTTAAGACTAGATCAAAGTCTTTTCTCAACTGTAGATATGTAAATAGTTTTATCCTTAGGCATTGAATGTATTATGTACTTTCTTTTTTAGTTTTTTAATTTCAGGAAAGGTTATAGGGATAACCTCGTGTGTCCTTTCATGATGTATCTTTATAGTTATTTTGTTTTTCATCATGAATAAATTACGTTATATGTTATATGGCCGAGTAAGTTCAATGGGTCCTTGATGTTATGGGTGAACTTGCCTGTAGTTGGTACAATTCACTCAAAGGGTAACAAGTTTGCTATGGGTATGAAGACCAAGGCTATGGGTGACTCAAAACTTAATGACAGCCCTGCTTTGCCAATAGTGGTACCGCTAGTTAGGTGACTGATAGGGAATGGTTTTCAAGTGAATTAATTAGTCTACCTTTCACAAATGATATTATCTTAAACTTAACAACTTTCATTCTCACCTGACAGTAACCTGTTTGAGGATCATATATTGCATATGCTTTCAAGATGTTAAACAAATCCCTCTGCCTACGAAACAATGTTAGCAAAAATCATGATGCTTGACCATTCACCATTATCTACCATTATTTAAATCAAAACCATCAGTCAGAGTGAGAATAGTTCTGGACCTCACTGCATGTCATTTAGTAAATGTATGTCTTTCAAATATTCACTTTGCCATCACAGGGTACAAGGCAATTGAACCCATCAAATTATCAAAATTGTCACAGGTTCAAATCCTGTTTTAGTCCTGATGTTTACTAAAGTAGCTCAAATCACATATTGCAAGCCATGTTGGAAATCAATGACCAATGAGTAATGCAGCCTTTGCAAAATCAACGGGTTGCCAGCTCAATGAGCCACTAACCGGCTGCCTCCTCTGGTGGTTTGACTGTCTCCTTCCAGTCAGAAAATATATTATGATAATGATGAAACTCATCAGTGGCATGCCAGTTGTCAGCTTACAGGGTGCGGAAAAACTAACAAATTATATGACTATTTTTGGTGGGAAAATGCATCCATTAAATGGAAAACAAACTGGACTATGCGGACAAATTTTAACAGTTGACAAAATTGATAAAAACGCCTACTGAATGTACCAAACAACAGTGAAGCAAAAAGCATTTCAGGATCTACTGTCTTACCCACAAATTAAGCTCTCCAATAGAATGTGCATCACTTTAGCCAACTTTGACATTTGCTTGATCTTTTTTCTAGTATTTCTTCATTTGTACAGGTTTCTATACCATTTTATCTCATTTCGTGTGCAGAATTTGTTGTTGCTTTCATGGAACTTTTGAACCTTAGTAACCACTCATTTACCACGAACCAAGTTTCCAGGTACGCCTTGAGGTTAAAAATTCATCACAAATGAATTGGTGTACGTGTTTTCATCACTGTTTCAGGAGAAAAACTACTTCAAAATAATCGCTCTCTTTGGAATTTCTGCTTGTGGAGTTGCAAGGCAGCTGCTTTATAGCTAGTTTGGCACAAGTTTTTTTGTTTTATGTGGAAATTGCTCTGATTATCTGCAGAATGCAGATGTTAGCAAGTTATGCGGAACTGCATCACTGCATCCTATCAGACACTCTGTCGTACTATCCTTGAGAATTGAAATACCCTGAAACCCTGCTACAGGCCTGCACCCTAAGGACACTTAAAAGAGTTCCTTCGGAACCCAAACTGTCTCCAACTCTCATATGACCTTCTCCAGGAAAACATTTTGAGAAGGCTGATAATGGAATACAATTCCCATGTACAATTTAAAGAGGCTTGAAATAGTTTTCCCTTTCCCCAGACTAGTGTTACAAATTCGGGTTATTGTATCAGTGTGAAATTAACCACAGAAATAAATGAAACACCATAGAATCATTATATCATTTTGTCCATAATACTTGTTACCATGGCAACCTTATGACACATTCAGTTGCACCCCCAAAATCAAAATCTATTGCATTATTAAGAGAACAGGTTGGTGAAATCTTCTCAAACTCTTGTACATTTATGACACATTCAGTTGCACCCCCAAATCGAAAGCTATTGCATTATTAAGGGAACAGGTTGGTGAAATCTTCTCAAACTCTTGCATTACATGCTATCAGGAATGATCTTCAAAATATGTAAGTTCAAAAAAATTCTGTAGGGCAGATGAAAGAATAAACCTTCTTTTCCACTATTGCTTTTTAAATTTTTTCTCGCCTACAGAATTTTTAAAAAATTGGTATAGACATGCATCTGATTGATCTTAGTTATCACTGAAAATTTGAAAAAAATTCACCGGCCAGAATCAGAAATATTGTCACACGAAGTTGGAAATATGGAAAAAGTCACAGTCTACTAGATCCCATTTTACACATGCCCAAAGTTGTTCATACGCTCAATCGAGTCCCCATGCACGCGAAACCACCAGCGCTCCATCCAGACATATTCTCTGTGAAAAAAGCTATTTTTTGTTTGATCATTTTACAGGTACCAAGAAAAAAAACAAAATCATTTGGGGAAAGTTTTACCATTTGCATTTGCATTAACATGCTACAAGACTAAATATGCACCATTGCAATGTTCTATGATGTGTGCATGGTAGTTATGGCATGTAGTCAGAATTAAAGAACTTGATCACCTGTATGCAATTAAATGGTACTGATCTTGTGCTCTAAATTGCAGCTAAATGCATCTCTGCAAGTGTAGGATTTCAGAATTTTCCTAGGGACATGGTTTAGACCCTCCTAGCTTAGTAGGTAGTTATGGCATGTGCCTGTGCAGTAAAAAACCTTTTCCAGCCTCCTTAAACAGAGGTTTCAATAAGTTTTTAAGCAGGCATGCATCTGGGCATGACAACCTTGCTAAGCTAGGAGGGTCTAAACCATGTCCCCAGGAAAATTCTGAAATCCTACACTTGTAGAGATGCATTTTCCTGCAATTTGGAGCACAAGATCAGTACCATTTAATTGCCATTTAATTGATCAAGTTCTTTAATTCTGACAAAGTTTGAGAATATCAACCTTCTCTATCCTACATTCATAAATGACTGTTTAAGAGCAAGCTGCTCTTATAATGTAATAAATTCAGTTTACGATAAAAATCAAAAGTAAGCAATGTTTTCTTCAGGAAGAGTCAAAAGCCACTCTACCATGAAACAACCATGGGTTTTTCTATTGAATTTCTTCCAAGCACTAGCAAGATAGCTGCACAGTATTATCTACAAAGCATCAGGCTTTTTCAATAATCTGATCAAGATATCCACATCTAAAGTTGGAGTAGCTAAACACACGTGAGATATTTTGTGTAAACAGATACCACAGGAAAAAATACTTAAAATACCCAAAAAGTGTGACACACTTTTGTTTGCTATTATCCCTAGATTGTTTTTGGAAAAATATCACAAAAATATGCCAAATCTACATACCCTATAAATCACTTGTCATGAGAGCAAGCACGAAGGAAACCTTTTGCAAATTCTTGTCAAATGCAAGACCTCAGCGATATTTTGCAAGATGTATTAGTGAGAAATCCAAAGGAAACAACAATTTCTTGTTGAATTATTGTTGCAACACCTTGCCTATACATGTATGTGAGATATATTACTGAGATATCACCAAGGTATCAGAAAGATATCACAAGAACAAAGCGTGTCATTCAATGATCTTCCTTTCTATTACTTTTGCACAGTTCTGTAATTATTACATAACTCACCCTGGACCATTCTTTTCACAAAACTGCTCATGAAATGGAAAGGTTCTACTCAGGTCCTTTTCAATTATTTTCTCCCAATCTGGAGAGTCCCTCTCCACCAGAGTCTGCAATATTTATATGAATCAAACACTTATTTATCTGTTTTATATCAAAGTCCTCAACTCTGTAAATTAATATATAGTGTGCTTTTTAATGCAAAGTACAGTCCATAGGATGGAGGACTATTGCGGTAAGAATATTGGGAGAGGTACTTTCTATAAGCAAAATACTAGTTCCTAAGAAACTGCTTCTTTCCCACTCCCCAGAGATTCCTTTTAAATTAGTAGATATTGCATTTGTGCATTTGCATATATATTTATAAAGTCATTTTCAAAACAAACCTGGCAAACATAAGATATGGTTTTCTACTAGATGTTAAAATTCAGTACTTAAAGTGCCCCTGGGATAAAAAAAATCACTTCCTTTTTTTCTTGAGATTCTGAATGTGTGTCTGCTTAACCGTAGACTGGCAAAATTCTGACCTTTCATTTTTATCCAAAGGCCGTTTACTTTGAGTGTAAGTTTTGGATTTCACGATCTGCCATCACTCACGTTCAAATCTGACCGATTTGACCTCAGAGGGTTGGATCCGGGAAAAGTGATGTCAAAGGATCACTGGCTTAACATTTCAGCGTGTGAACGTAGCTTATTATGTATGCAAAGTGCGAGTTTAAAAGTGTGAAAGCCCAAAACTCCTGTGCTGCATATTAATTCTGCAGCATACACACGCATCGCATTCTAAAACTAGTGAGCCTTTGACGTCATTTTCTCATCGATCCAGCTCTCTCAGGAACTTAAATTTAGTAATGGCGAATCATTAAATAGGAAAGTTCCAGTTAAAATAAACAGGTGCCTTTTTTAAATCAAGGATTAAAACTTGGGTCACTTAGTGTTTAGTTAACATAGTTTTGAAATCCAAAGGAAAAAAGTAATTTATTTTTTGTCACAGGGGCACTTTAAAAGCAAAACACATCTTTAAAGAGTTCAAAATGGACAGCAGACAGCAGCGGTAATGGCTTACTGTAGAAGCAATGATATCGTCCTTTGGGTTGCAAGGTAGGAATCAAAGGTTCTTTTCAAATACATGTAAAACAAATTGTGCTACGACACCAAGGACAAGATTAGAATGGACTTTCTCATAGATGGTATGGAACTACCTCTACTTCAACCAAATATATTGCTTATTTAAATTAAACAGGTGTTTATTTACTTCAGGGGTGTTTTTTTTTTATTTCTGGAGTGACTTTTCATGTTTCTTATTTGCACACATTTGACTTATTAATCCTAAAAGATCGTACTTCAGGATTATTAATCCTAAGATATATCATTAAAATCCAGACTTATTAATCCTAAAATGCATGCATTTTAGGATTAATAACCTGAAAGTACCACCTGTTACAATTGATGAGTCAAATGTATTTTGATAAAAATAAAATATTTTGTGGCATGTCTGCACAAAAAGTCATAAATTAAATCTTCATAAATGCATATATGCAGGGAGGATTTCTGCTTGAAGGGTGTTAAATTCACTATTGTTTCCATAATCATCCAGTTTATCACCCAAATTGCTAATTTACTTTTGATACCTAAGAGAACTTAGCACTTATCTGAGAGGAGGAATTTATTAGGGACAGTTCCTTTTTAGAGTGCATAATTATTACAAAGAAAGCTTTTATTGGAAGGAGGGTTCTGAGTATGATCATTAATAACAGTAATTATGCATTGTAATTAAAACTGTTAAATTTTTCTTGATAAACCAGAGGTAAAGTTTAAAACACTTTAGAATAAAAATGAGCGATTTAAAAATAGAATGACGTTTCGATGACTCCATGTCATCATTATCAAGTTCGAAGTACATGAAAGAATTAATTGCATATATAGTGGTAACAGTGTGAAAATATGTAAGGAATTAAAAATTAAAAATTAAAAATAAAAAGCGTAGGGAATCAAAAAAAAAAAAAAGGTATACAAATTTTTAATTTTTTTTTTTGATTCCCTACGCTTTTTATTTTTAATTTTTAATTCCTTACATATTTTCACACTGTTACCACTATATATGCAATTAATTCTTTCATGTACTTCGAACTTGATGATGATGACATGGAGTCATCGAAACGTCGTTCTATTTTTATATCGCTCATTTTTATTCTAAAGTGTTTTAAGAAACCTTTTATTATTTTAAAGTTTAAAACTTTAAAAACTGAAACAAAGTATTTGTCTTGTATGTATACCTATGCAATAAATAACCAGAATTGCCATCCTTTCATGGAATTTTCGAAAAGTAGAAAATGATGGCAAAAAAAGATGATGGCAATTTATATTGCATTGAAGATGTGCAATTAAGATATGCAATTTAATTCTGAGGAATCACGTTACTTGCTATTATATGATGTATACATACTGTAACTGATCATTTGAGGCCAAGTCGTTTGTCAATGGATGGTTTTAAGCGGGGCTGGAAATCAAAACTTACTTCAAACACTCCATTATTTTGATTCTTTAGTCCTATACTTCCTGATAAGTTCTGCCACGCACGCCCACGAACAGAAGATGGAATACCTTTGCGACATCTTTCCTTCACCTATGTGTAATGTTCAATAGTGAGGTCAAATAAATTGCATGGTCAGTCATGGTTGTTTTTAGAAGTAATTACTGGTAAATTAATGCACAACTAAAAAAACACAGAAATGTGAAACCGTAACTGGAAAGGAAAACTTTTAGACAGAAATGGAGGGTTGCAATAGTGGGAGAAAATTGTCAGTAACCAGATACTTGATAACATGTTGTTTACCCATGTGCTTTCGAAAGACATGAATTGATTACGATCTAAACAGGAAGACGTATGCATCCCATCGAAGGAGTGTTCATAGTTATAGTGATTCTTCTTCTGTTTGTTCAGCTTAACCTGAAGCAGTTTTGCTTGTTGAATGAATGGGCAGACAAACGTTTGACAGTTTTAACAGCGGCCATGATCAGAGGAAGAAATCAACATCAATGAAGAATAACTTGATCACCACATGCCTGGTGAGTTCCCCATCCAGTAGAGTCGTGGTTTGGTCTTCACCACTATGATGTAACAGTACCAGGATATTTTTTTGTCAACAGCTTTGAGTTACAAGAAGTTTATTCTACCGCATTTTAAACATCCTGGCTGGACACCCCTAACAGCAACCTTCCCGTTTGAGAAACCCATTGCCACCAGGGAAAATTCTTGCATTGGGCAGAAAAAAAGGTCCGTT
Source organism: Catalaphyllia jardinei (assembly GCA_022496165.2). Lineage (NCBI taxonomy): Eukaryota > Metazoa > Cnidaria > Anthozoa > Scleractinia > Caryophylliidae > Catalaphyllia > Catalaphyllia jardinei. Next base: position 18,797,562 of record CM042753.1, read on the forward strand.
TATGATGAAAGACCACAAACTAGAAAGAACCAGCTAAGTGCCAGCAGAAGAAGAGATCACGAGAAGATGATGGCGATGGATAGGGCATACCCTGAGGAAATCATCAACAAACATCACACACCAGGCCTTGACCTGGAATCCTCAGGGGAAGAGAAAGAGAGGCCGACCAAAGAACAACTGGAGAAGAGACCTGGAGGCGGACGCCAAGCAGACTGGCTGCACCTGGAGAGAGTTGGAGCGAATCGTCCAGAGCCGTGGACGCTGGCGGACTGTTGTGGATGGCCTATGCCCCTCCAGGGATTCAAGGCCTAAGTAAGTAAGTAAGCAAAGATCCCACCATGTTGTTTCTCACAACTCGTCCCCAGGCCCAT
>CM042753.1:18802932-18822932 GCA_022496165.2 Catalaphyllia jardinei
GAGCATGCCCTCAAAGCCCCATAGTTATGTTGGTGCAAATCACTCATGTAAAATCCTGGATCCACCCCTGTGTGGGAACACGCATTAAACTGGAATCAATACATTGTATCAGACACAAATAAACTTTTTAAGTTTGATCTAGACAGAAAGCTGAATTCTTGGTTAAAATTTCAACCAAATTTATTGACATGGCTACCATATAGCAAAATAAAAAAGACCACAGTTTACTTTCTATTTTCATTATTTATTCAATTTCACCAATAGAAATCAGATTAGTCCTTCCTCAAGCAGACATTTTGATAAGCTGATTACAATGACTGGAAAAAAGTTGGGGTGCCCATACTTGTTGGTGATCTATAGACATTTTTCAACTGGCAGAGCTCAATATCAAGGCAAATCTGCCATGTTTTCAATATGCGTCTGCACGAGAGGGCACTAAATGACGCCATAAATTATGCACAGAAAAGATGCGCAGGGCAAATGTGAGGAATGACCTTAACACCATCCAGAAACCAGATTCAAATTTAAAGACTTTCAATGACTGTTATATGCCATTATCTAAGAATATCCACAAGAATATTATCACCCTAAAATATACAGAAAAATATGAATATTCAGTCCATGCCGAAAAAAAAAAATATTATTATTATAAAAGAGTGTAAGTTTGGTTGATAATTATAAAGGACACATTTACGTTAAACACATTTTTGTTACATATTTCAGTAGCTTTGGATAAAATTCCGACAGCCACATGCAAACCTTCTAAAATAGAATGTTTTGGACACAAAAATAGAAGAACACATTTGCGTTAAACATATCAGTGGCTTTAGGTGAAATTCTGACAGTGAAAAGCGAACCTTCTGAAATTGTAATGTGAAAAGATTTGAAACTCAAATGGGGAACATAAGGAACCCCCCTAAGAGGCTCTCTCTGATGTTCTTTTCTCTCCCTCCCCATTTGCTGAAAAAAAAAATGTCTGATTGCAGGTTATTACCAGACTGCTCACCCTGCAGTTTACTTTTCATGTTGACATATTCTTATGCATTTTAACAATGTCCCTTTGAATATAAATAATAGCACCCAATATAATCAGATATTTTTCCAAGGACAAATACCTTTGCATCCAGTAGGCACCGTCCTTCAGAGCACATTGTGATGGTTTATACCGACCCCCCGACCCGCCTCTGACACCAACTCCCCCATGGCCAAACTGGACAAAGGTGACCGGCGCTTAACGCGCTTCGGCTCATTTCTTCAAGTCATTATATAAAAATGTAAACTTGGATTGTAAATGAACTTACGAGGCTTGTTTGTGTTGTCCTACAAAACCATGCCGATCCACAGAGGGGCCATAACTTTGGGCATCTGGGTCTATTCGTGTGACGCCATTCAGCTGCACATTTTGCGAACGTGGCTCGTAAAATTCCATGTTTCCAATGTGTAAATAAAGGAATTCTCCAACCAAACTAAATTACAAAATTATTGCACAGTCACTCACTGGAGGGTTAAATCGCATATCGAATTCAGTGTACGTTACGAATTGTTACGAAGTGTACACTTCATGTGAACAGTTATTTCCGGTAGAATACAGCGCTCGTCCAGAAATCTTTGAATAAAGCAAAAACCAAGTTCACGAAAAACTTTGCTGATTTTCCCGGTCAGAAAACAGAATACAATGATGTGCAACTTCAAGTATGTCGCTTGGAAGGAAGTATTCACAGGCCAAGGTTCCAAAATCTTCAAAAAATCAGCAAAATTCCTCCATCATAGGCTTTATCAGTATCCAGGAATTGTATCCAGGCTTTTTGGTCGAGGGCGGCCTTTGACTCGCCCCAGGCCTCGTGACCAAAATGCAACCATCGTTCCTGAAGTAAAATACAACAAGTTGACGTGACGTGGTCTGCGATAGTAGATACATGTTTATCACTGCTGTTTGTGTCTTATTTTTGATCACATGACAGGTACTTGTGATCCCTTTAAAATGATCTGTTTTTCTGCACTTAAAATGGGACCACTTTGAGATATTAGCAAAAGGTCGTTCTGATACTCACTGTAAAATAGGGCGGTTCCCGGCGGTTCTGGAAACTTGCGGGTTAGAATCGATTTTGCTTATGAAAGACAGGCATATAAAACGTTGAAAAAAACTGACGACAGATTGATTCTGGCAACCAGATTCAAGAAATCCTGCAGTGCAGGCGTTTTGGATTCGCCGGCATATTGGCTTGGGAAAAGTGGGTGGGGCTATGGGGAGGAAGAATACGCCTGCCCATAAACGAGAAACACCCCCTAACATGGAGTTAGTTGCGCTTCACAGATCTTCCGGAAATGAACAATCAGCCAATCAAAATGAATTTTTCCTTGGGCCCCCCCCCCCCCGTACTTCTCCTTTCAGCCTAATTCCCACTCCAAAGGACGCATTTTCGTCTCTCCCCAAGCCTCTTCCGAGTTTGAATCAAAGATGGCGCGCTCGCTTGATCAAAATGCGCTCGCTCGCCACCTCGCTCGCCAAAATAAGCCTGCATTGCAGGCTATATTTAAGACACTCGACTCAACTGAACTGTTGCCAAAAAGTTTGATGGGTCAATAGTACCACTTTTTATCACTTGATAAAAAATGCCCAATTATTGGTGAACATGTTGTTAACCCTTTCACGACACAATAGATTACCATAGCAACCGTATGATCTACTATCCTTAATTACAACTTTAGGGGCTCATAATTAAAAAACGGCAAGGTGATATTTTTTTAAGTATCCCATTTTAATAAGCATGATGGGACGCAACTTTTGGCAAAGTTTAAAAAAGTTTATACATAGGGTTCGGAGCCACCTAAAATCCTATGTAAAATGTATTCGGCCTTCGGCTCAAACTCGTTCCCGGAGTCTCTCATCTTCCCCAGAAAGACCCTGGGAACGAGGTTGCCTTTGGCCTCATCAACTATTTATTACAAGTTAATGGCGAGGATAACTAGCCATAAGAGTAAAAGAGACTAAGTCCCTATTCTAGGCAGTCAACCTGATTAAAAATATTCTAAAATAATTATTATAATTAAATTGAATTAAACATTTCAAAAACGAATTACTTTTGAATTACTTAATTTAAGTTTAAAAAGCACGAAATGGTATTTTTGAGACGTTTCGGGAAAAACCCCTTCATAGGTCGCAAATAAAACGATAAACAAACACACGAGATATGCTCTTGATAAACTTTATATATTGTTCACGCGCGGCTAATGGCGTAGAGTTATTGAAAATGCTACGGGCGTGCGCGCGAGTTCTCATTTAAAAAGGAGAATTCAATTAAACTTGAATTCAATTTTCAAACACCTAGGAGCTAATGATCTCAGTCGAAATATAAGCCGCACCTCCTTACACTGTCTTACAATCTTCCTGCCTTGTACCTGCCTTACCTCGGACACCCTCATCATGTCATGGATCTTAGAGTGGTGAGGAAGGTTGAAGTGCTCGCCAACGGGGAATCCACCGCCTTGAAAGCGAGGGTTGTGTTTGTAATCCTCCACTGAACGAAGATGCTCACCGAAACGGTCCGCAAGCCTGTGACCGGTTTGGCCAACGCAATACTTGTGACAGCGTTGGCAAGTGTTTCCGTCCTTCCTGTTAAGTCACACGTGGGGCAAGGAAATGTTCCAGCTGGTTAGGTTAGAGCAGGGATGGCACGAGTAGAGAAGGTGCTGTATACCAGGGTTTCTCGGCGACTCGTATCCTGCCGATAGACGCACAAGGGTTTGCTGTTAAATACGTCTTTTGTAGAAGGGTCTTCAATAAGGTTACGGAAATTCTGGTTTTATGGGTGGTAAGTGAGGACAAGAGACACTTTCTCAGAGCGTTCGGTCCTGTTATGTCAGGGAGGCAGCGTGGCCTAGTGGTTTCAGGGCCGGATTTGAAGTCCGTAGGTCTCGGGTTAAAATCCCTTTCTGATCGCTAGCTTATGTTGTTCACAGTAGCCCCGAGTTGAACTTCTCGGCTACGCTTGTAAACAGCCAACTGGTCTACTTCCTGCCAGCTGGGATTCTTTATGTTAATTTGAATATTTGAATTTTACTTGAATATGTTTGTTTACATTGGTCCTGAAAAGCCCTAATGGGGAGTGGCCAATTACATGCTCTTTCACAGCTAATCCGTTGGGTTCGTTTTTGGCTGAAGTACACCTTAAAAATCAGTGACCAAATCCAAAGAGATGGAATCATTCTTTGAGAGGAGACGACATTCTCGCGTGCCAAAATTTCAGATTTTTGGACTTCGTTCCACGCTCGTGTCATGTTGATTAGTTCACTTTTCACATTCATTGCAAAGCTAAAGAGAGTCTTATACCTCAAAAATATTTCCTTTTGCAAAACAACTCTGTGGAACGGGTTTGGCTCTCTGACTTCAAAAATGAGCATTTTCAGGTCACATGCCACAATAGTTAATGAATAATTGCCTCTCAAGTGTTAAAAATGTTGTTCACAGTAAACACGATAACCTACTAATGAATGGTTCGAGAAGCATGGAATTAAGTCTATGCTGTCCACAAGCAGGTCGTCTGGGAGGCAAACCTCAGAAAGCAGTGTTAAGAGGGAGTTTTTCTCGTAAAATGTCGAAAACGTTGAATAACAGGGATAGAATTTCATAAATTGCAAATTTTGGTGTTTTACGACCTAGATAATTATGTCCTTTACCAATGTTGAAAATTCGATCGTGTGCGAGATATTGGTGATTGGTCTTTTTGGTCATTTTGAGAAATGCGGCTTTAAAGTTTTCCTTCGGTCTCCGAGAGCCCAAATTAGCCCTGTGAACGGGGAGGGAAATAAAGGCAGGGGGAGGGGGTATGTCGAAAAATTTTACATGAATGTTACATCGAATACCAGAGTACACACCAGTCATAGAAATGTTTACCAAGTATAAGGAGCGTATAAGATGGTACAGGAAGCAATGTTCACGGGACCATGATGCAAAATTCCCAAATGCACACATCTCTAAAACGTTTCTGCAAAGTATCATTAAAATGTACAAAATTGAACCCATTTCGTGATTACTTTTTGACTGTAAACAACGGTTGCTATGGGTGTTGCTATGTTGAAATATAACTACCATTGCGCGGATTTCTTAATTTAAACGTAAATCAAGTAGTAATTACAGCAAAATCGTTTCAAAATACGATTTAAGATTGGTCAGGGCCTCAGTGGATGTCAGCCCGGTTGCTGAACGGGCTACCCTGGTTAAATTAACTTACTTACCTACTTAATAAAACATTGGTAACGTATGGAATCATTTACGCAACAGACACAGTTCTGCAAAATATGACAAAGATCGTTTGCCTCCGTTGACTCACCTTCGGTATTTTAACTATAAACCCTTGTAGACCCTGCTGAATTACGTGCACCAAGTTTTCAGAATCAGGGTAGTTTTCCACACGCTTTATTTCTGAAACGAAGTCGGTGACCCCCAATTATTTTTTGCATTTGACGTAACTCATCACCTGATTGCAGTAAAAATTTTAAAATAATCTATCGAGTGGAAAATTTCGCACAAACGTCGTTTAAGGCAGGTTTTTACTAGAACATAAGCATGAGTACAAGTGAAAAGAACGAACCCACTTATTGTGTTGTGCTGTTTTCATCACTGACGCGCTCGTCGTAAGCATAAGCACAAGAAAAACAGAACTGTGCTTATATGCTTATGCCGCGCGTGTTACTAGTGAAAACAGCACAAGACAATAAGTGTGTTTGTTCTTCTTACGTTTCTGCTTGTGCTTATGTTTATGTCGCGGCTGTTTTCACTTGCGCTTGTGCTTATGCTCTAGTGAAAACCAGTCTTACTTTGTAAATAACTTCGCTCTCCACGAGTTCTCGTCGCTTAGTGGATAGAGCGCCCGCCTGATGTTCTGGAGGTCACGGCTTCGATTCCTATCGGGGACTCAAAATCTTTTTGTCCCACCCTCGTGTAATGTTGATTAGTTCTCTTTTCACATTTCATTTATTTATCAAAATACAGAAAGTTTCCTCAGTCTTAAGATCTTCTACAAACACTTCTACCCTACATCTGACGCAGTGACCTCTAGAATATACGTCGGCACAAGTAATAAAATATGCTTTAATTCAGCGATTAAACATATTACTTGTCAGTTCTTATTGCACACTTGTTTCAGTATGATCTCAATGTTCTTTGTAAGATTAACATAAGACTCCTAAAAGACTCGTTTGCAATATAATTGGCCGAACACATTCTCTCCGTGTCAATGTCCAAACAGGCACTTCTTTGTAAAACGTAATGGATGCCAAGGCTCTTCTCCAAACAGATGTTCGAAAATAATTCTGCTAATGTAAAAAAGACTGTATAACGTTGGTTTGTAGGGACTCACTTTAAAATATCGCTTCCTTGCGTAGAATTATGTCTAAATCATGATGACAACCTAAGCAAATACAAACCTCATTTTAAGTTATTTGATTTATGAATTGTAACGATTAATTTAATTCTATATTAAATTCTCAGCAAGCTAACACAGCATGTGGAACACGCATTGTGCGGGACACCTTCGTTGGGTGCCGAAGCAGTTCACGGAAATAAAGTTCAAGTTCAAATATATTACGCACTATTCAGGTTGATACAGCATAAGATGGCTAACAAAATCAAAGAAAATTGCGCTTCTCTTTAACAATTAGAGTGTAGTGAAAGTCTTTAATTATCGTTTCAGAGTGATTTCCTTCGTTTTTCGACATAATCCGAATAAATTATAATGGACAAACTCTGGCATGCAAACAAAAACAAAGGTGTGCCTGACTAGGGCCCTTTAGCATTGTTTTCTAAAAGACATTCTCCGTTGCGTGTTTCAATCTATTCCTAGAAACACTATGAACGTCTGGGAGAACTAAAAAAACTGAACTGAGACACTCTTGCTCCAAAAACATATCTCGTTCTCTCAAATTACCAGTCATGTTTCGATAACTTGATAGAAACAACGACAGAGATTTTTGTTGCTCGAATTGCTTAAATAGAACACAATCACACACATGCTACTGTTAAAAGAGAACATGATAAGTTTTCTGGTGCAATACCATAATGTCTGCTAAAATAAATACACTCAGTGCTCGCACTCGTCCGTCCGATACAGTTCAACAGCACCAAGGTGGTGCAATACAATGTTATTACTTCATCGTTAAGTGATACTGCTCCAGGAATCTGAACGAGACTTCATACCCTACAGTGTTGTTTCTGTGTAGTTTTTTCTTACGTAGTTCACTCCATGGTGCTTGCAGCAGTTCCACTATCTTCAGTGTCTTGCAACGTGCCAGTTTTCGTCTCTTGGTCGATCTCCTTAAGGTCGGCGGGTAAAACATCTGACTGTTTTCCACTTTTTTGTACCTTTTGATCACCTGCAGCCTTATCCTCCTCAGGCTGAATCCCATTTGATTTATTAGTACCAATCTTAGCGAAGTCACTAACACAGAATGCTCCTATTCCTCTGTGCGTCACCCATGATGGTATTTGAGGACCAACAGTTCGAGCTAAACCAACAGCAGTCTTTATTTCTCTCGCTTTCTTCTTCGCCTCCTCGGCTGCTTTCTTGGAAGCTTCTTCAGCTGCCGCGAGTTTCTCCTGAGCCTCTTTCATGGATTTCTCAGCCGCAAGTCTCTCCTTGTCTATTTGCTCAAGCCTTTTGCGTTCCTATGAAGACAACCATACCAACATTTTAAATTAAACAAAAATTGAAGTTAATAATAGTTAAAATTATCAATAGTCGAGCATAAACGATGGTATTATACCAGGGAAAATACGGGAGTTCACAAGGAAAGTAGCCTTTTCATGAACAAAAGATTTTACGTTGGGAAACAACATTTTTTAAAAGAACATTTACACGAATGAGTGAGAAAACAATAAAATTACGTGTTTGTTCCATTCATTGTTTTGTTTACTTATGCTGAATCGTAATATTAAACAGGCATCCCTAGCTCGCATAGCCCGTGAGGGCTGGGAACTGTTCAAAAATATTATGGGACGAACGAGAGAAAAAAAGCACATGGCGAGCGAGTGTGTGCATGAACTTATGTAAAAAAAGCCTGAAAAAAGCCTGCATACGAGCCAAGTGGCCCATCAGGCTGGAGCTTATCCCGGTTTCCTTAGTATGAAGCAACTAAGAGTATTTCTAGCCCCCCCCTGGATGGGATGCTAGTCCATCGCAGGGTTACCTCCTAGCATTAAATTTGCCGGTACCCATTTATACACCTGGGTGGAGAGAGGCACTGTGAGAGTAAAGTGTCTTGCCCAAGAACACAACACAATGCCCCCGGCCGGGGCTCGAACCCGGACCGCTCGATCCGGAGACGAGCGCACTAACCATGAGGCCACTGCGCCTCCCACGAACTTATGTATGTCCGATTAAAGATGTTCAGTTTACTCAATTGAGAGTGAGTCGTGAGTATATTGTCAGAAGAAACAGTTCTAAGTTCGGGCCCGGGTTCTTAAAAAAAAAAAAAAAAAAAAAAAAAATTTACTGCGAGGATCATACTTCACTTGCATCTATAACCGCAGTTCAAATATGAATTATTTCATATATATATCACAGAAACAGTTCTGACACCATTGAAGGTCCTACAAAAGTTTCAAATCATGGCCATATTTGACCTAAATCACGTGACCAGAATAAAAAACCCAGAAACTTAACTGAGGCATATGAATTTTATGAAACTTGTATTATCATAAAAGTTAAGAGGTAATAAGCACCCTTATTATATGGCTAGCTCATTTTCATGTGAATGAAAATGTATTTGTACATGTAAAGATGAGAACCAAGACTCACTTCGAAGAAGAGGCCTGAGGTAATTCAGAAATGGCCTATTGCATACTACATACGATTATAAACAACTGACTGACTGATAAAAAAATGGAACTCAAGCAAACGTTCCCTCATATAAAATTTACTACTTAGTACTGCTAAACGCTCCAGAAAAGCTTCCCCATGTCTAAGTATCGTCTTCAGCAATCATTTAGACACTGGCCTAAATCTGTAGTTAAGGACCCCATAACATTCGCTTTAACAAACCTCTTTCAAGAAGCTTTAAACTGAGCATAATTAGCAAGTGCAAAGCCTCATCTTAAAAAAACCGCAAAGGCAGGGTTGAGCTACTCAGACAACATGCAGGACTAATAACTAAAATTAGCAAATAGAGTATTAATTTGCCAGGGTTAATTACAATCATACTTACTTCCTCAAGCAACTTTTCTTGTTCTTTATGTCGCTCCTCCAAATTTTCTCTCATTTTCATTTCATCTTCAAGTAACCGCTCCTTCTCCAATCGCAATCTTTCCATTTCCTCCACCCTCTTCTTCTCCGCTTGCAGCAGTTGTTCCTGCAATGCACGTGCCTTCTCCTCTTCCTCCTTGGCTTGTCGTTCAGTTTCGAGCAGTCGCTGTAGTTCTTCCTGCAGTCTCTCTAGCTCTTTCCTTTTCTCTACCTCCTCCTGTAGCAGGGCTGCTTCTTCCGCTGCCTGAGCTTCTGCCTGCTGATAGAGCTGCTGCAGCCTTGCAAGTTCCTAATAAGCAAAATCCATCAAAGGTTTCTGTGTCATCAGATATCACAAGAACGTGACTTACTACAGTTTTTCCGCAAGACTCGGTAGAGCAAGCTACAATTATGTGCGAGACATCAGTAGTCGTCGCGCGTTCAAAACTGACGCAAGTATAAACCCTAAGAAGAAATGAAAACACCTTCAGCCCTTAAAAGGCGGTAAATCACTACAGTATAAATAAAGTATACGCGTGATTTTTTTAGGGGTTTTCATTTTATTTTAGTCTAGTTTTCTATATTTTGGCGCGTATTTAATAAAACAATTATTCCACTCGCGTTGTTGGACAAGAGATGATTAAAACCAACTAATATCCAACGAGCACTCGTGGAATAAATACTTCTTGCTAAACGAGTTAGTTCTTGCTAAACGAGTTAGTACTGTATGTTACGGCGCGAAGCACGCAGGTTACAAATCAAAGGGGGAAACGAGGATCCGTAACTTACAGTACGGATCGAGAAGACAAGGTTAGTAAGATATTCATTATATCTCTACTGTGTGTCTGACGGTTTCGGGAACGATTTCTATTCGCGCGGAACGGCTTCAAATCGAAAGTAAAACGAGTCAATTTGAAATTGTTGTCTAGTCGTTAGTAAGTTTTCATAATACACAATTTAAAGAAGAAGAAAGTTTTGAAATTTTACTTGTTATAGAACTCAAGAGCACTAATTAGCGATAGATCACGAAACATTTTGGCAACAAAAAACAGCTATAAGTTTCAGCGGGCCGTACAGTAGAATATGGTCCGCTAAACTGACCAACTGCAATGCGAGTATTAACTGAGAGATTTAACAAATGGACGTCTGTCTTTCATGTGAATCTCCTGTTTTAGATGATGAATTTCGTCATAACATTGTCAAAGCAGCTGTGGATCCACGAGGCGATAGGCGAGCGGATCCACGGACTAGTGATAACACAGGCGTCCCAAACTGACTATTGAGGAATCCATCAAGTATCGAGTGAGACGTGACTGCCTAAGTGCGCGGTGTTGTGTTACACATTGGGCCGTTGACAATTTGAGCGCTCCTCAAGGCATTGTATGGAATTTAAAGGAGCAGTGTCACGAGGATTTTGCAGTTTTAGGTCAATTCTGTGCTAAAATCATTACTCTGAAGCCTTCCTCATAAACAAAATACTTCTGTAAAGCTACGACGAAGATATCAAATGAATTTTATCAGAGAGGGCTAACCATAACAAATTTCTTGAGGATTTTTTGAAGACGTAGCATCAAATCTTGAAAAAATTGGCGAATTTCTTAAAGTTTCAATCCAGCTCATCCTTGCCATCCGTAGCAACAGGCGGCCGGAAACAGTTTCAGTACCTTCAAATAGTCTTAAATAACAATACTAGAGCATCATTTTTGGAATTCAATTGATGCGAAGACACCTTCTAGCTTTTTATAATGTTACCAAATAGGGTGACACTGCCCCTTAAAAATAACGAAGGATAAAATCGCGCGATGAAATAAAATGTTTCCTTTTTTCAATAAAATTAAGAAAATTTACTCACCTTGCCTCATTTCTGTTGTCCTTTTGGCCTATTTCGTCGTTTTGGGGGGTTTTCAGGAAAAAGACCAAAAGGACAACAGAAACCAGGCAAGGTGAGTATATAATCTTAATTTTATCAACGGCCCAATGTGTAACATAACACCGCGCATTTAAGGCAGTCACGTCTCACTCGATACGCGCACATAAATCATTAATATTTGATCGATTCCTCGAATCGTTAGTTTGGAACGCCTGTGGTGATAAGAGCTAAGATCTTCCCATGAAAATACAGATCACAACGATCCTCCTGTGAATTACTAAGATTATCAGTTGAGTATGGTGGGACGGAGCTTTGATGACGAAGTTTTGGATTTAAAATTACGGTGTTGCAACGGGCAACTTTCCTTGTTTACAATTTCGCGCGCTTTGCTGCCAATGTCGTCAAAGGCCGTCAAGTTGCCGCTGGAAGCAGAGCCAGTTGCCCGTGACAACAACACAAGTTGAACGCTAAAACCTGGTCACTAAACGTTCGTCGTGCCTTACTCAGCTCATATGATCGTAGTATTTTTTCTGTTCCTCTTGACCCCTTCTTCGTACCTCTGATTTTGTTATATATTTCCAAGCCCATTCGATTGCATTTTTCTAACAAACTCTAAGTAGTTAGTTATTGTGGCTCAGTTTGTAGTTTCTGGGATGTCACTGACTATATTATTTAGTGTATTTTCGAGATGTACTTTGCTGTTTTCAGTCATTTTTACAACAGCTTTCCATTACCGGCAAGAAAAAATTAAACTAAGCGACCCTTGCATTGCCCACTTTTCATATACATAGCTAGAAATAAATCATCCACGATAAGAGTTTGGTAATGTAAAATATCTATAAGCACCTCTTTTTGTGCCAGCAGTAGATCTTCCTGTTCCTTCTTTTTTCTATCATCTTCCATTCTCTTCTGCTTTCTTTCATTTCTGTCAATTTGACGCTGAAGTCGCTCTCTCCTCTGCGGCGTTGGGCCATCTGTAGCGTCTATGGAGAAGATTGCAGTACAGTGGAACCTCGATTTAACAAACCTCTATTTAACGAAGTCCTCGATAAAACAAACGATATTCTAAGTCCCGGCCAAAGTTACAGTTAGATGTATGGAACAGAACCTCGATATAACGAATTATTCGATATAACGAACAAAATCTTGCGCGACAGGCCGGGATATATTTCTTTCACAAAGCAAAGGCGTCCAATTTCCAGCGAAGACCTTGAATTGAAGTCCTCTATGCAGCAAATCAGCTTGGTCTGAATGCTTCAGAAAGTTTTGCAAATTCGGCATTAACACCATTCTCTACTTCGGAAAGAGAGGCCGTGAAAACCAACGCGAGATGAAACCCGGTGACCTTCAGCTCAAAACAACAACAAGCCGGCTGAAGTACTTCATCTCAAACGATAGAGCGACGAAAAATCAGTCCACCTTCGCATGCTCCAGATTTTACACATTCTGCGTTTCTTTCTAGTTAAGGTTTTGAATAGTATGTCAGAACATATGAACCAAAAGCGCCGAGTTTTCGAGTTTTTGATGCAAGAGGCGTTACGAGGGTTAGGGTTAGGTTTAATTTCACATGACAGCTTGTCAAATTTGGTCCAATCACAGTGAAAATGAAGTTAGTTAAACCAATCAAATTTACTTTGCTCTCTCACGTCAATCACGCGCATCAGATCAACACTGGCATTTTTACCATGTTTACAAGAGGTTTAATTGCGAAATGAAAATTAATGAGAGGGTTATAAAATAAATAAACCCCGTTCAGGCTTGCTGGTATGTAGGCTGATAATGTCCTTGGCTGAGAGATTGTCCTCAAAATTTCACATTTGCCCTCGAAGCTTCGCTTCTCGACCATATGTTCATTTTTCGGACAATCTCTTAGCCGCGGACATTATCAGCCGACATACCAGCCGCCTGAAGGGATGTATTTACTAAATATACCCCAATTTTCAAAACTACGCGCGTTGCGTAAAAGATTTGAAGGATAATAAACACGATAGTCTCCATTTGGGTCAAAAATATGCTCGGATATTTGTCCTTGGACATTATCTGTTCGTCGAAGCTCACAGTTTTCCTCGAGCTACGCTCTCGGAAAACTGTTCGCCTCGGAACAGATAATGTCCGCGGACAAATATCCTAGCTTATTTTCGCGCCAAATGGAGACTATTGTTTATTTACCTCGGATATCCCCCAGTTTCAGCTAGGGGATATTCGGTCACGTGACGTGTTTAGACCAATCGCGCGCGAGCGAAAAGATTTGATGGATTATAAATATGGGTTATTGACCAAGTGTGAGGTCAAGATGGCCGGATATTGGCCAAGTTCTTTTTTTGCGTGTTTATGGACCGAGACGAAGTCGAGGTCCATAAACTGGGAAAAAAAGAACGAGGCCAATATCCAGCCATCTTGACCGAACAAACTTGGTCAATAAAGGATTTATTATGTGGCTTTCAACGAAATTTTTCTTGCGGGATACAGCGGGTAGTCCCGAGCGGGCAAGATGGCTCCATCTTGCCCGCTCGGGTAGCCAATCACAGCGCGCGATTTGGGTCATCTTGCCCGCTCGCGGAGCTAGCCATATAATAATTGTTGCTATTAAAAACTGGATCATTGGATGATGCAATTCGAGAGTTTTCATTGGCTTAGCCATCATGGTATATGAGCCATTATACCATGATTTACAAAAATGGCGAGCGTATGCGTGATTTTTTTGGCCTTTTTATTTTAATTTTAGTCTAGTTTTCTATATTTTAGGGGCGTTTTTAATTAAACAATTATTCCACTCGCGTTTGTTGGATATGAGATGATTAAAGCCAACGCGCGCTTATGGAATAATTGTTAAATATTGTGGTAAAAACGTAACCATCGAAATATGGTTATGGTTTATCGTAGTCTGTACTTTTATCGCATCGACAACGACTACTGGGCATTATTGACTGGTATTAGTACATCTGCTCTTACATTAGAACCCCTTCAGAGTGAATAAACTACCCTAAACATCCGAAAGTAACGACCCCCCTGAAAGTAACTTCTTAAAATCTGGGCAGCCTGTAAATTCCAAAATTAACGACCCCCCGGATAGAAGCGAGCAAGCCCCTACCCCCCTCCGCGCCTCCCCAAAAATAGTGAGACCAAGGTTCAATAGTCAAGTTTTTCTCTCCAATCAACAGTCAGGTGAAAGAGAAGCGAGCGTTCTGGGCTCAAGCCCTGGCCGGGGACATTGTGTTGCGTTCTTGGGCAAGACACTTAACTCTCACGGTGCCTCTCTCGACGCAGGTGTATAAATGGGTACCGACGAATTTAATACTGCGGGGTAACCCTACGATGGATTAGAATCCCATCCAAGGGGAGTAGAAATACTCCTAGTCGCTTCACGCTACTGAAACCGGGATAAGCTCCGGCCTGATGAGTCACTTGCCTCGTATGTAGACTTAATGACCTTTTACCCTTCACAACACGGGAAGGTATCACTTCTGCCACGAAACATTGTGAAATGTCAATAACTCGTAATTTATCAGTTTATTTCGCGCTGTGTTGAAACAAAACCCGTCAAGTACCAGGAACGTATCATAAGAAACTTTGATTTAACCCTGAATACAGGTAAACGCTGGCGATAGCATGGGTGCAATGAACCTCAAGAGAGAACCTGAGTGGAACTAACTGATGGATGACAGTCAATAAATAGGGCCGTATTATTCTTCGTCTTACTTGCTTATTTTCGTGATTCGTAAAAATGATTCGTGATTCGCTTTTTTCCGCTCGTAAACCGTGCTAGAGACAACCTTCCCCACCCCTCGTACGACCCTCAGTAAAGTTTGTTCCTGGTGGCGGAAAAGAACTAGAGAGACAAAAGAAGACATTAAAGCGGCCTTCACACGGCAAACTTAAGTTGGCAAACTCGTGTTGGAAACTTCAAAAAGTTGACAAACTCTTTCCTTCACACGTCAAACTCGTGTCAAATAACAAACACGGTAATTTTAATTACAACATGGCCGTTTTTTAGCCAGTGCAGTGGCACTCACGTACAACAAAGAAGGGAGGAAACCGAAAGCGGAAGAGAAAATAGAAAGGTTTGGACGAAACCCAGTTTGTCCGCGAGCTCCCCCGTTTTGTTTTGTTTGTTTTTAGTATCTTTGTCCGCTAGAGGAAACGTCTTGAACAGAGTGTGGAATTGTGAGATCGAGCTTGCATAAAAGCTCTTACAATAAGTGTATGTATAGATGGCTGAGTCATTTCTAGTAATTAAATTGACTATTATTAATTACCTATAGATCCTTGAATACAAGCAATCCATTCCTGTCGGGATTTCTGATCTTTAGCTTCCATTTCATAGTGTGTTCCACTTTCTCCACATTTAACCTGAAACCGATACTTTCCCTTTGCCACAACACTCTCAACAGAGCTTGACTTATTTATTGTAATTATCCCCTTTTGCTCTGAACACATTTGATTCGTGAAGTAAGTTAGGTTAGTGGGTTTAAGCACAAACCATCTCTCTTTCATGGACTTCATTTTGTGGCCTTTCTTTACCAAATAGCCCTGCTTGACAATTCCTTTTACAATATAATCTACAATCTCCTCAAGTGCTTCATCGACCACACTGCAGAAAAATGAAAAGTAATACCCATAAATTAAGGCTTAGAAAGTATATTCAAGATCTACAAGAAAGAGTTGGCTGTTCACCAAAATAGAGCCTGTCTGAGAGGGCATTAATTTCCATTCGATGTAAAATTCCCATTTAAATAAAATTTCCAGTCACAAATAGAACATCATTTTCCAGAATTTCCGTAAAAGAGGACAACCTTATGAGTTATCAAATTTTTTTTCAGAAATTTCTCACTGGAGTTATGTTCCTGTTCTGGAATTTTTGGTTGAATCATCTTAGGTTTAATTTTCAGAAATTTAACAATTTTCAAACTTTCTGGCATCGTTTCTTGGAAATTCTGTACTATTTGTCCATATTTCAAAGTTTTTGGAATCTTGGTTGAATGGAAAGTGCCCTATGGAAACCCATGGATCGATGCTGTTCTCATACTTTGCAAATCTACTTAGGTATTTAGCATTTAGTTGTTAGGTAGTTAGCTTTTATTTTAAGGTTTTATCAGTCTTAGTCTTTGTTCTGATTTTCACATCTTTGGTATTTTAGTAGTCTATTTTACTCGTGTTTTAATCTTTATTAGTATAAATTTACCGTAGTCTATTGTGAATCTGTGAATTTGATTGGCAAAATTCACAGTTACGCATTAGCGCACATCGCGCATCACGTTTGAACCTGATGTAACGTAATAACACTGTTCTTTTCTACACGTTACTGGACATTTTTTCTTTTTATGCAATGAAACTACGGTAAATTTATACTAAAACAATTAGACTATCTGCTCGTAGAAAACGAGGGCTCGTAGTCTAATTGTTAATTGGTGAGATGTTTTAAAATCATTGTAAAACACTATTGGATAGCGAAAGAAATAGCGCTGAGTAATTAAGCAGGTACCTTTTAATAACTTGCTCTTACGCTTGAAAGAGTGTAGTGAATAACAGGCAAAAGTTTCAGGTTACGGATCACGAATAATACCACCTTATTATTATCATTATCATTATCATTATCATTACTATTATTAATATTATTACTATTATTATTTTTATTATTTTTATTAAAATTGAGTAGATCTTTGTTTTATGGATTGAAATCTTTTCATAACAGACAACAAGATTAAGGTTACTTCCCAAATTCAAGGGCATAAAAAATCGTTTTTTTTCTTTTATTTGGCAAAATTTAAGTCAATCATTTTATCTATAGTTTACAAAAAAAGTAGTTAAGAACCCCAAAAGTAGCCAAGTTATTTAGATAAAGCACATATTTTTCAAAAAGTTAACAAATCAGGATAGTGTCATAATCGCTTAAGTGAACAAAACCAGTCCAGGGGTAGTCCAGGGGTAGTCCAGGGGAAATTTTCATCTTGAAGCTCGTATTTCAATTGTTATTTGGCATTGCTTATATCGTGCACTTATCCTTCGCCTTTGGCTATTTTGCCCATTTAAGGAGGCTCGAAAGGGTTTTTCATTGCTACAGTGTTTGTGAAACGATGAAAGATTACAAAGAAGGATATTTGATGGTGTGGGCAAACTATATGTCTCCGTGCAACTCTATTGCTGGCCTATACTTTGAGAGGACTTGTGACGTCATATCAGTTACCATGGCAATGTACAAGGTGCCCAAAAACATCCACAAAATTTCAGTTTTTGTAAATTATCTGAAAAACTAATTCGGTGACCTTCTGTTTGTATTTCTTTGTTGGAAAGTTCCCTAAATTCTTTAACTTTTCAGACAGTATGAAAAAAAGTTATCTAGTAGAATTAAATATATTTAAAGAAAATGCGATTTATGGCTTACAGAAATTTCTACGAGATAATTTTCTCTGAAACCTTTATATTTGAAGTGCCATCGTGAATGGTGCGTGCATGCAAAAAATCAAGATAGGTCACCGAGCAAAATTTCGAGCTAGAAACAAATATTTTCTGCAGATTTTTTTTCCAGTTCGCGCAATTTTACTTCTGGCGTGCTAATTTTGATTCAATCAGCTGGCGCCTGTGTTTGCGCGCGCGTGCAGCTAAAAACCCTTTTGAGCCTCCTCTTCAAAGCAACAGCGAGATAGCAAATGTGTTGAAATGTAAAGCCTTTCTGGGAAATGCTGATCCAGTGTCATTGACACTAGGAAGTGCTGTTGTTCCATTAATTGGTTTGCAGTTTCATAAAGTGAGATAATTTCCTAGCAATTGGTACAAGTTGTTTATGAACATTTATACGCTAAAATTTTGCATTGATTTTGGGACAAATACATCCACTTTGAGCGAATTTATAGGGTACACAGATTTGACAGATTTTCATGAAATCTCGCCAGTAAATTCAAGGGATAATGACAAAATGAAAGTGTGTCAGGAAAGTTATATTTAATATAATTTTCCTGTAGTGTCCATTTATGCAGCACATCTTGCATATTTTACGCTTCTCCAACTTTTGATGCAGATATCTAGACAACCAATCAGAGTATTGAAAAAGCCCGACACAGTTTGCCAATCGTGATGTTGCCATGCGGCAAAATATGTTGTTTTAACGGTAAATCTTCTTTTTTCTGTTCTCTGTTTTCAGTATTTGTTTTTGGTGTTCTAAAAAATACATTTTTGATTTTTATCACATGTTAATAATAATTTTGTAAATAGACTAAATGCAAACAGAGATATCCCGAAGTGATATAAAAAGTTATCTTATCTAGCTCATCTTATCTAGTTTTGGTGATTGATGCCTTGTGAATAAGATTGTGCAGTCATTTTGCCCCTGTGGTGGCATCCGATCGATAGCCGATAAATTCAATAAAAGAACTCTCATGACACTTCCTGAAAGAAGAACTTGCTTAAATTGTATTTTTACTGTAAACTGCAGTTTTATAAGCTTTCTTCTGGTTTATAGTTTCTGGTGTTTTATTAAAACTGGCATGCATATGAAATGTTTCCCAGAAGGACACCTGCAAAGGTGGGCAGTAACCTTAAAGAGGTTATCAGACTACAATCAAATGTACACTGGTGACACATGGTCATACATGACTCTTTAGTCTCTAGACTCAAAATATACCAAGGGAGTAAATTTTCAATGCCCCAAAATATGTTGCCCCCTCCCCTCTCCCCCAATGATTTACAGTGCACGTAAGCCCCTAGGGACCACCTCTCATAAGTGATTGTGACTACTTTTAGAACTAAGTTTGAAATTTTCTCTTGTTTTTAACCTCCCCTAATTAAGTGACCACTTGTAAGACAATAGAGCAGAAATTGAACAATAAGGTGTTGCAACATTATTGCATTCCTGCAGACCTGTCAACCCCTGGTAAAGGAAAATCTGGAGACCCATGAAAAAAATTTGGAGATTCTACAAAAAATAGTGAGATTCTATTTTTTCCCCGAGCAAACCCCTTTATCGAGGGAACTAGACACCAACCTCATTCCCAGGGCCTATTCCCCTTTCAAAATGGCAGACAGAAGCAGAGAAAAATGATAAGTTATTAAACACAAGCAAAAATCACAGCTCAGGCTCGGTACAAAAAAGTAGTACATACAGCGTTTTTCTCTATTAGTGTATCACTTTATGGCATTAGCATTCCTTGTAAATATCCAATTTTTATTCAACAAATTAACTTACTTCATTTCAGAAAGATATTTCCCAAAAACCATGAGTTTGAGAGCCTTGTCGTGAGACCGTGAGAAATGACAAAAAATGGTGAGACTCACGGCAGAACCGTGAGAGTTGGCAGGTCTGTTCCTGGGTAGTGCCAAAGATAGAAATTTTTCAATGGGATTTAAACTGCAGGATTTTTTCCCTGAAATACTGAGTTTTCACCTGTCGTGAACAATTAACATTTGAAAATTCAAAGAAAAATACACACACAATACTCTATGATCAGTTTAAATGAGGCAAAAAGTGAGCCAATATGGTCTAAGCTCTCGTAACCTTCCATAACTAGGCTCCTTAGCGAGGCTTGACATTTTGGGTGGTCACTTACAGTTTAATTACCAACAATATATTATTTGTCATATTCTTTGTACATTTATAGATGTAGTCTTGTAGGTGCATAAAAAATAAGATTACAAGTTGAAAACTTGATTACCACAAATGTTAATGCGACACACATTAGATTTGAATACAAAGAATAAAGTTATACTTTATGCTATGAAAAGTAAGTCTAAAAATATGAATTCTACATTTAGTTAACCTCACCTTTTCTCATTCCCAGAGATATACTTCTCCAAACACTCCAAATACTGCCAGAATGTTAGTAGGTGATTTTCTTCACAATATTCTTGCAGAGGCTTCGGATCCCAACCTTTTCCCATGGCATGTACAAACTTCTCCAGAATTATAGCAATTTCTTCTT
>CM042753.1:18827932-18840182 GCA_022496165.2 Catalaphyllia jardinei
TTCCAGGCTCTCGGAAGTTGGAAAAAGGGAGAGCGAGAGAAAAAATGAGGGAGGACTAAGGCGAGGAAGGAAGGGAGAGAGCCTGTAAGGATTTCTTCGACCCTCTTCCGCCCACCCGTGGTTTAATAAGGTGTCGAAAAGTAAAAATGTCAACTTGTCAATTAGCTGGAAACGTTCTCCTATTTCTCGCGCGAGGAAATAGCACAATTCGCGCGCGAGTGGCAACATGATCTGCATGTTTTCGTTCGCTGGCTTCCATGGCACGTGATCTTCAACTGCAGAATTCCACCTTTCAAGACACTGCAGATTTTGTAACAAAGACGTCACATGTAGTGCAACGAAGGTCCCTCGAGTTTCTTTGAGTGGTGAAAAACGAACAATTGGTGGCCTTCACGGACAGTGAAAGTTTAATTTTGTCCGATATAGTCGCTTCGCTTGGCCATAAGCTCGCAAGAAACGAACTGCTATCAAGCGTGAGTTGCCTTACCGGTGCAAGAACCTTACGAATTTACGGAATTTTTGATAAACTTGTGTCGAAATCGAACGACGGCATTTCTGTTCCTTCGGTCTGATGGTAAATAAAATAGACAGGCCAAACACGACTCCTACGGTTCGTGGCATTTGTACATTCTTTCAGTCTTTTTGTCGGCCTTTTTGTCACTTCACTCTTGTTTATAAAGGGCATTTGGATCGTGCTCCGGAAGCCGAGCAATGGCAGCAGACCTATGACCTCTAAAAGTTTGCCGGAGCACGATCTAAGGGCTCTAGTTTTCTCCTTACAACACAATACGAAACGCCCTTTAGAAACAAGAGTGAAGCGACAAAAAGGCCGAAAGACCGAAAAATAAACGACAAGTGTACAAATATCACGAACCGTAGGAGTCGCGTCTGGCCTGTCTATTTTATTTACCTTCCTCGACTGCAAATGCAGCTGTCTGCCGACCAAGTTTACCATCTCGCAATTCCATTCTCTAGGAGTATGATAGCCAGGTCTCTGGGCTACGGAAAACAATTTCACACTTCCCTTCTCTCGCCGCTTTCTCAGCTTCGCCGAGTCCAATTGCTGCCGCAGAGAATCCAAGCTGGTCTAGCTGCTCCACTTGGTCCCGCAATATGATAAAAGATTGTAGTTTATACTCTAGGATTTAGGAGGTCCATCTCGTATAAGCCTTGTGGTTTCTTATGGCCCTCCTTGCCGCTTCTACTAAGTTTATGAATGTATTTATTATTTTCGTGATGTGTATTACTAATTGTGGCTAAATAATAATAAACTGAAACTAAACTGAAACTGAAACCGCATCACTGAGACCAAGGGAGAGACAACAACGATCGAACACATTTCTAACTCCATAGCAGCCTTAGCAAGTCGTGAGAAGAGCTGAAAAATTAAACTTTTCCCAAAATCGGTTGGAAGAATAGCGTAAACGCCTTTCCCACGAGCTAGATTTACTAGACACAGTTGCTTCTCCTTCCTTAGCGCTTGAATATTCGGGAAATTCCGCAGACAGTCGTCCACTATGGAAATCAATTCGGATTTCTAGAAATCTTTCGCGCAGGCCGCGCTCGCCATCTTTCTGATTGACAAGATCCGCTGAAGTGTTGACAGTACTGTCAAAATTGACCAATCAGAGGGTATAGCAGCTCCTGCTATACTAGAAGAGGGTCGTTAAAAAAATTCTTACAGGCTCTCCCGCCGCTCATCGCCTTAGTCCTCCCTCGTTTTCGCTCGTCCCCAACTACCGAGAGCCTGGAACAGGCTATTTTTTTCAAAAGCTAATTCCTTTCGCTTTACACTAAAATGATGGCATCACTGGCCCAATCGTTAAAGAAGATGTTATATCCATCCTCTCAAGCTGGTCTTGACATCACAGGTTATCACAGTAACAGTCTAAGCTGGTAAAAACATCCCTAATTTTAACTCCAATAAAGGGCTAAAACATTAGCCTCCGTGGCAGGCTGTAGAAGGGGAGGGAAGTCAGGAGCGAGGAGCGCAGGAGCGAGGAGGAGCGAGGAGCGAGGAGCGCAGGAGCGATTCTCCCGCGTCCGATCCTCTCGCGCTTCGCGCGCTCGTCCTCCCCTTTGGACGCGGGATGGGCATCTTTACACGAGCCCGGGGTGATTTTTATCCCGGGTCGAATCACCGTAGAGAGTGCTGAAAAAAGGCTGTGTCTAAATGCCCGGCAGTCGGGCAAGGTCTTAAATGGACTAAATACCCGGCAGTCAGAAATTTTCTCTGAATTTCCACTGAAAGATTCTTTCAAACTTCTTGATGGTATTTGCTGTTTCTTTAGAAATGCAGAGCGATTCCAAAAATTGTGTTAGTGTGCAAGATGACGAAATAACCGAGCTTGTGTATACTATAAAATAGGGAGTTTTAGCAATACGGAGCTTAAGCACGCGCGTTTTTGAGACGCGGACGGTAACCGGAAGTGACCTGTTTTCACTTTTAACTCGCCCTCACATAACCACATTCACATTGCTAATGATCTTTTCTCCATTAGAAATGAGTAGTATAAAAATCTAGGAGACAATACTTTCCTAGCACCCGAAGTGTTCTCTTCCGGTTGCCGTCCGCGTCTCAAAAACGCGCGTGCTTAAGCTCCCTAATGAAGACGGCGACGGCGGGGACGACGCCTTGTGAAAAATGTATTTGTATTTTACCTCCGAATGTCGCAACGATGTAAATCTGTTCAGTGGGCCTATCGGTATAAACACTTGCTCAGGCTAAACATGCACCGACAACGTTCAGTTCCAAAGAAGATACGAAAAATTAACCATTGGGGTTCTCGTTTTCCAAAATACGTAAAACTTGGTCATTTCACGTTGTTGTTTTGCAGAGGACGGCAAAGAAATGTACCAAGATTCAAAACGCACGTGCAAAACCATTGTTCTGCTCATTAAACCTTTGTCGGGTGTCGAAGTCACTTATTCCCGATATCACAAAAACCTCATCCAATTATTGTTTAAAATCGCTTGGCTATTCCAAACAAACATCGCATCTTCTCATTAGGTTCAAAGAAAGCTTTATAGAATGCACAAGCTCGGTCATTTCGTCATCTCGAAGTCTGAACTGTTAATTGTGTTTAGGCGTTAAAATTATGAAAATTTAGAAACCCCTATGTATGAGCATTAACCAAGCATTTTAGTGACATTTTTTGGGGAAACCGAGCATTTTAGTGGAAAAAATGGAGCATTAAGCCTTGATTATTTTTGTCTGACATTTACAGGTTGCATAGATAACAGAGGTCACGTACTGATTTCAATGTGAAGGAAATGATAAGCACGATCTTAGAGTTTGTACTCCTTACAACAGAAAAGGCGGGTCAAGAATTAACTGCAGCATTATTGTATTTGCTAAGTCATATAAATGTATATTCCATTGATGTAAAGTGTGCAGTTCAGAAGGGAATAGCTATCGACAGTGTAACATGCAACGAGACTGAGAGAAATAAACGCATCTATTTGTATAGGTAATCATACGGTTTCGAGTTCAATTTGAAATTAATTTGCACGAGTGAGTTTTTCAAAAAGCTGAAATTGCACGAGCCGCTTCGGCGAGTGCAATTTCGCTTTTTGAAAAACTCACAAGTGCAAATTAATTCCAAATTGAATGAGAAAAACCGTATGATTACTTATTAATAATATAAACATGAAAATTTTGCGTGAAGGATGTTTTGAACTTCTCAGTTTTGTGCGCGCGCTTAACCTCAGTGATTTAATTATCAAGCAACCAGGAAAAAAAATGCGCCATAATTGCGCCATCCAGGGCGCGTGCTTAATTTGAAAAGAAAAGATTTGATTGGCTATCTGTGAACTTCCTTTGTTCATTGACCAATCAGAATGCTTGCTTTATTACCTTTGTTTGCATTCAATTACCTCTTTTCTGCACTTTGTTAAGGAAAAACTGCACTGTTCTCAGCCAACCAGAATCGAGTAATTTTTTCATGTATATTATTAAACCTGAAAGGTACAGTCCTTTGATTGAGAACCGTCCAGCGCTGGGACAAAGGCGAACTATCAATAGAATGATCATCGCATTGCATTTATAGATCCAATTACTGGAAATTGTATCACTGCAGTGGATTGATAAATGTCATTCTCCTCTGGTTACGCTTGGCGTACTCGTTAACAACATATGTCTGTGAAACAGTGCATTCAGACGAATCTTCCATCGTGGTGTTGACATAAACATTCTTCACAAAGCGCAGTGAACATTTGCTTCGTTCAACAGTTGCACTTGTTACTGGTGTGAAGAACTGGAGGCGCAGAACGGTGTGGACATTGGGGTAGAGGCTTGAGCTGCAGGTCTGCAATGTCACTTGCAGTGTAGTGGGGTTTATATTACTGTTGGTCCTAAAAATTAAAGCTAACAATTAGCACATATTTCAAGACAAGCTATAAACGGGTTCTTCAGCTTATCACAGTATCACTCCAAACTTGGTAACCCATGAACAATAACAGATAACGCAAAATAACATACCAGAGCAGCTCCAGCTCCTGTGACGCACCGCCTACAACAGGTTTGAAGGATGCACCTTGACGTTTGCCTTCTTAATCTCTTTCTACACAAAACTTGCAAATACTGTTTTTGCATTCTTGCGCATTCCTTTCAGCTGTTCTTTTACAACGTTAACATGCTTGTATGCCTCAATTGCATCTAGTGTCGAACCCTGCAACAAATACTGAGCCTGCGAAAATCGGCGTCCTTCTTCGCTCCCGGCAAGGCTGGCGTTTCGCGAGAAGGACGGTCCTTCTCGCGAAACGCTACTCGGGCCGGGAACGACGAAGGACATCTGTTTTCGTAGGCTATGCAGCGAACGGGTGAGTCCGGCCTACGGTGAATCCAAAAAGGTGCTTGGCAGTGTAGAAGGCGGCAATGTACACAGGGTTTTTGATTTGATGGAACAGTACATGTGCCTCCGTTTTTCTGCTTTTGTCTTGAGCGATAGTTTCGAGACATAGCAGAAGAGGTTCAAACAGGTCCTCAGAGTCCTGAAATGCAGCCGTGCAGTGACGTTCCACCCATCGCGTCTTACAGAGTGGCTTGATGTTTGTTTTGGCTGCCTTAAATTTAGGACTGTCTAATTCTTCTGGCTCTATATCTTCTACTTCATTTCTCTCTTCCTTGGCATCTCTAAGACCCTCATCGTCGTCTTCTGAGTCACACCGCTTTATCTGTGGTAACTGCATCACTGCCAGTTTCACATTCACATTAACTGGTATGTTCTCCTCCGTCGCTGAAAGTCACATATGCAATACACTTTTCAGACTCTCACTGTTGCTTTGGTGAATTCATAAAAAAGATCCTAACTGATTTTAGTGTGCACACCATGCTGTATATCTCAGCGACCTTTGACGCATACGATAGTGCCAAATTTAGTTCGTGGCTTGCACAGCTTAACAATCACTTCTTGGATACACTTCTCAATACACTGTAGTAACTCATTTTGAGAGGTTTTTGGGATGAATGTGGCATTTTTCCAGGTGGTCACTAAGTTCTTTGTCACCAGTATCGACACGAAGTCGCAAACTGAAATTGCTCTGGCGTCAACCCTGTGGAGTCTCAGCTCTATGCCTTGAAGTGCACACAGCTCAATGCATTTACTAATAATGAGAGTTAGGAAGATTCTTTTGTTCACTGTCTGCTTCTACACTTCTTGTGAAAGTCTGTTTTGGATGATCAACAATGGATTACTCATCACTGCTTCACGAAGTCGTCCATGTTTGTTTTGGAATCACAGTGGTACTGGTGATTGATGTGTTCAGCAAAAGCAGTCTTCGCATCTTTCCAGTTGCGGTAGAGAGTAATGATTAATTGTTTTGCCCTTTGTCCCTGATGAGCTGGCGTAGAGAAAAGAGCACAACACAACTCCATCTACAACTCCATAACTATGCCGTGACACAGTTAATAACTATGCCGTGACATGCCCCTGCAAAAATTAAGCGGGGTGGCCATTTTTGAGTTCTTACAGGAATGTAGGTTTTCCAGACTATAACCTTACACAGGCCAACCAACTCTGCAGAGTCACAGGCCCATTAGGATTGCGTTCCACTCCGTCGAACGCAACCATTTCGTCAAACGCAGAGATACAATTTCGTTTCGGGGGATATTTCTTGTCTCTGTAGACCGATAACCTTGATTGTATCTGTGGCTACGTACAGGGTATGGTCGGTGGCATGAAGAGAAAATCTTCATTTCTTGTGAGGTTTAGATCGGGGATACGCTTTCAAGCAAAATAGCTAGTTTTCAACTTTATATAACATTTAGTAACTGGAGTGATTCGGACGTACGAAGAGAAAATCGTCATTTCATGTGACGTTTTGTCGAGGGGAACGATTTCGAGCTTTCAACTCAACTTATAGTAGCCTTAACCATGAACGATTTGGAGGTCTTCAATACGCCAAAATGAACATTTCACGCCTGGGATATTGTTGAAAGGATCGCTAGCTATCGAGTCAAATAGTGTTTTAAACTCTCTAAAACGTATATAGTAGCCGTGACTGAGCTTTGGAGCGATTCGGAGGTTTTGACCCATAGTCGACATTTTATGTGAGGCATTGCTCAAGAACGCGCGTTCGAACCAAATGGCATGAAGCCGTGACGCTGGTTTGAAGCACTTGGGAAGGTTTAAAGCCACAATCGACATTTCACGCCAGGTATTGCTCAAAGACACGCTTTCGAGCTAAATAGCGTTTTTCAAATAGTGGTTTGAAGCGTTTCAGACGTTTAAGGCCAAATTGACATTTCATGCGAAGTATTGATCAAAGAGGCGATTTGGGCAGACGGTGTGCTTTGAACTTTCTACAACTTATAGTAGCAGTAACAGCGGTTTGAAGTGATTCGTTTTCATGTGAGGTATTGCTCAAAGATGCCCTTTTGGGCTAAATAGTGTGTTTTTAACTCTCGATAACTTATAGAACCGTAACAATAGTCTGAAGCTGGGCTAACATCGCTAATCTCAACATCGTAACTGACGTCAACATCATTGGCATTGATGATTTCGGTTGCAGCCGAGGCGAAAACTTGCCACGGTTGTAGGATCAGAAAAAAGCATTTCGCGGTTTGTTAGAAAAAAAAAATAGGGATCCAACAAAACCAAATGTACATTGACTAGCATACTACGGAAACGTCAAGTTTATAAAACACAAGTTTATGTTTATCACCGCTGTTTGTTTTATATTTTTAATCAAGCCACGATGGCCGAAAACCAAGAGTTTTTGGTTGCATAAGACCAAACCAAACCGGTTCTTCGAAACTCTAAAACAGGTTAATTTTTCTCGAATATAACAACCAAACAGACAAAGCCAGTGTTTTTTCCCACAACGAAACCGATTGTCGATTCCCCAAACCAGTTTGTTTTTTCATAAAGCTAGCCTTTTACGATCCCTAAACCGGTTTTCCGACACCAAAAGCGGCTTTCTTAAGAAACTGTCAAGGTGGCAAGACACGAGGGGTTGGTTATGTTACAGCGATAATAACGTGTGTAGTACACACTGAGGCGACATGTAGCAGGGACGTGTAGCAAGGACAAAATCACAACATTTGCACCGGATACGTGAAAATGTTGCGGCATTAGTTTTATGAAGAAACAAACTGGTTTGGGGAATCGACAATCGACTGACCGCATGGTGCATGATTTTGGTAATGCCCAGCATGGTTTGAGGCACTGCGACGTTGAAGTAAAATGGCGGCCCTTGAAGTAGAATCGGTTGAGGATGGTTCTCCAGCTAAATTCCCTGAGGAGAGCGGTCATATTAACAATAATAGCCAGACACATGCTGATTGCTCGTTCAATGGCATAAGCAACTAACAGACAGTAAAATAAAAACTCATCAGTCATCGTCATAAAAAAACAAGAAGTTTTCTCTTTCGATCCAAATAATTACAATCAAAAGCAGCAGCACGAGCACCGCTACTGATAGCCTGTTCCAGCCCCTCGGTAGTTGGGGACGAGCGCGGAAAAATAGTTTGAGACGAGCAAGGAAAACACGAGGGAGGACTCCCTCATTTTTTCTGTCGCTCTCCCCACCCCCCAATCAACTACCGAGAGCCTGGAACAGGCTACGCTACTGATGGCCGCTATCTTGTTTTTTCCCTGTACACGAGCACAAAGAGTTCTGGTCGTCTCCGATCGGCTCAACTTAGTGCGGACTTATATAACCGTGCACACAAAGTTTCATGGCATCCTTGCAACGTTTTGTCCTCGCGACGTGTCTCATGAAGTTCAACAAGTGGAACTTTACGCAACATGTCGCGGGCACAAAACATCCTCCAAATTGGTGTTGTACAAGTAGAAAAGTATCAGTTTACGTGAGGGGGCATGTCGCTGCAACATATACCCGCAACATTTCCCCGTGTGTGCAAATGTAGTGATTTTGTCCCCGCTATACGTCCCTGCTACATGTCGCCTCAGTGTGTACTACACGTTTTTAGAAAACAGTCCTAAGGAAGCACGTGCGCTGATTGGTTAAAAAGCCTGTTTGTATAACTCGATGGAGACACAGAACTAAGCGCGCGCTGTTGACGTAGTGATGGCGCGAGCAAAGAGAATTTACATTTTCATAATCAAAGTTTACAAGTTGTTTTCCTTTTTCTCGTCGTGGTGTTTTCTAAAAGAAATAGAAAACATGTACTCCGTGTTTGTATCGAATTATACAAACACTCGTGAAAGTTTGGGAGAACTCGAAAAAGCTGTGGAAACACTCGCCTGCGGCTCGTGTTCCCACAGCATTTCTCGTTCTCCCAAACTTGCACTCGTGTTTGTATAACTCGATACAAACACGGTACATGTTTCCTATTTCTTAATTGCCGCTGCAACATGTCACTGCAACATGACCCCTCGTGTCTGGCCGCCTTATAACCAGTTTCTTTTGAACTCAAAACCGTTCTTTTATAGCCCTAAGAACAATTTTTATCGATGCCAAAACTGTTTTTTTCCCGGTCTAAGCATAACACGGGGTTGTAAAACTGATAAAGAAAGTTCTACCATAACAGAGAAAGAAAAACGCAAGACTGCTACGGGGAAACAAATGGCGTCTGTATGCAAAAAGAGCTTTCGGAAAACTGGCCACTCAGTAGAGCGTGGCACAGGAGTACAACCACAGTATTTTGAGCTATTTTGACCATCGACAAAATTACCGTTAAATTAAAGGAAACCTGATAATAATACTCTATAAAGATTGAAAACCACCTAAGAGATAATAATAAACCCTAAAGGAACAAGGATGGTTAAGAATGGAGAAGATTGGCACGGATTACAAACAACGAAATTGCAAAATTTAGGCTGAGCTATTTAAAACGTTCAACCGTGACTGTTTGCCTTTAATACACAGCCGTCATATACAGGTTCGACTGTACGTTTATATAATGACAAAACATATGAGAAAAAATGGTGATTATTGAACGTTTGATTCGTCAATGAATAATTTATTACAGATCAAGAACATGCACACCAATTAAACACTAATTTACGATTTGTAGGGAATATGCATTCCTAAAAGAAAAGGAAATATCTATGCAAAACGGTTAATCTTAAAGAAAACAAAAGAAAACGAAAGAAAAAAAAAATAGAAAAAAAAATACTCCACCCCAAAAGAAAAAGAAAACGCCAGTTAGAATTGTGCCTAGAGGATGGACCTATGACCTTCCAAAAACTTGTCAGCAGATTTACCACAGAGCCTACAGCAAACTCCTAAACTGAAAGCTTAAGAATTATGGTATGGACAATTCCACAAAATAGTCAGTAATCAAATTGCCATCCAGTGACAAGCATCAAGATGTACCTTTTTCCTGCTCTTTTCAATAAAGATCCTTTCAGTTGGGGTTGAGTTGGAATAAATTTATACGTTAAAAACATCACATTGAGAAACTTATGCATGGTGTCACTGCTAGTCAGGCATCTTTGTTTTACTTATCTGATTGTGATTACACTGCAAGAATAATTATCCCATGGAAAGCCGTAATCAATCACCACACTCGTGTAAATGAAAATATTCCTACAAGTTTAAAAACCTACACGTGCATGGTCATGTACGATTAGCAGAAAAAAGAACTTGCTGATAAAAAATTGTTTTTTTTTTCATGTAAACCTTTGTTTTTTCACCTGAACAGTTACATTCTCTTATTTGTTTAAAGTCTTTCATGTTACAACACACGAACATTTCATGAGAACCAAGGAACCAGGTTTTCAATGAGAAGAGGTATTAGTCTAAAACCTAAGCAACCACCGACTATGCAAGAGCATTGCAAATGCTCTACAAATTTCTCTGCAATAAAAATCATCTACTACAAAACAACTGAAAAATGCTAAAACTGAAGTAAGTTCCCTTGGTAATTCCCAGATATACATTCATTAGCTCCAAACATCAACTGAATATCTTCCTTTAGCACTGAGTTTCTTGACGTAATCTGTGGCTTCATTCTCAGAGAGACCACCATTTTTCTTGACGATTGACACCAATAGGGTATGTACGTCACGTGCCATGTTGCGAGCGTCACTAAAATAAACAAGTTTATTAGTCAGACTCTTACAACCACCACAACAGCATTCAGCAATCACAAATTCAAGGTATTGCCGTTGTCAAGAAGTTCTCGGTAGTATACGTTTCAAATGACACTGACAATATGGCCAATTTTGATATGTTTAGCCTATGGGCAGTCTCTCTTTTGCTCGAAATTCCATGGGGAAGGACAAAAAAAAAAGAACGCAACACAACTGAGGACCCCATATGAGCGGTGGAGAGTGTGTCATGCAAAGCCAAGAGCCGCAAGTAGCGCAGGCATCGGAAGATAAGCGACTGGTGGCTGAAGGCTTAGCCTCTCGTATGTCACGCCCGTAGTCACGGTCACACGCTTGCCAGTTTTGTGTTCTTCCTGATGGGTTATCAAGCAAAAGAGAGACTGCTGGCAGCCTATGATATATTTTAACTCTACCATAACTGCGAGGCTTACAAAAACAAAACAAAAGAATTCGAATGAGGTTGAGGTTTATGCTTTATTTTTGCTTCCGAGTCAAGCAAGAAATTGGCCTATTTCGCTATAAACAAATGATATCAATAAAAAAAGCAAAAATAACCAAATAAATACATAAGCAAATACAAAAATGAAATTGATGTAACCAATAATCGGTATTTCTTTCTCAGAAATCCTAAATCCTTTCTCAGAGGAGGGTAATTTCTAGATTAAGCCTGTAAAAAGCACTGAAAACAGCAGTTAGCTGTCAAAACTTTGGTTCACTCGACAGAACGAAACAGGAACTTGGAAGATGTGCTTGTTTGAAAGTCAAATTTTGTTTTATCAAAGAGCAGGAACGGCTGGCGTCAATGCTATCAATTCTTTAAATCAGAGCTTCAAAAGGGTGTAGCTGGTTTCCATAGCAACCATTTTGAGTCAAACCTAAAAAATTTATCTTTTCTTCATGAGTGTAATCGCACACAATTGATCTTTCTATACCTTAAACAAAACATAAGCAGGTAAGGCGTGTAGGAGTTATTTTATTGTTTATCACATACGGGGCTTCCCGCTTCAACTGAACGGATTTTGAAAAGGAATTTCAGAAACGCATGCATCGCTTCTGAGTTTGATCGAAACACGGTTAGATCATCGTAACGTGAAAGAGAATCAACATGCAACAAAGCGCAGTCTTCTGGTGGAAAAGTAAAAGGATTTTTCCGACTAAAAATGGATTGATTCGCAGCCTGAAAAACGTTTGAGTGGGGGCGGCTGGTGTTGCACGAAGCAAAGAATTACAGAACGTCATGGCCGCCAAACTGAAAGTTAATTTCTTCGTCAAGTTTGCTTCGGGTCGCCTTATTGGTATTACAGCTCATCTTATCGGCGTAAAAACAGCGTAAATTGTGTTGGTATGTGAAGTTGTCACAGTGCAAAGAACAGTTTTGTATTTAAGAAGTTATTAATGCTTGTTTGGACACTTGTTTACTTCTTTCATCGATCGATGAAGTAGTTTCACGCAGTTGCAAGCTTCGCAAAACAGGTGAATAAAATTACATTGCTTAAAGTTTTGTTTGTAACGAAACTGAATTGAACCAAGTAGCTGTAGTTGTAACTGGCTACTTCTTGATGGGTTAAGTAAACTATCTTTTTTTGTCCATGATGGTGACAGAAAAAGAGCAGTTAACTTTCGCAAAATTATAGTTGTCTATTTATTTGGTGACATACACGCAAGCGAGTAGTTAGAGTTAAAAAAAATTCAGGCAATAGTCTGAACGGATGGTAGATTTCTAAAATTCA
>CM042753.1:18840192-18850192 GCA_022496165.2 Catalaphyllia jardinei
CATTCGTCACGGATTATCTGTAGGCCGTCACGGATTTTCAATGAAAACTTAGGTCCTTCAGGGGCTTACCAGTCCTTTCGTACCCATGGACGTTTCGTACCCAGACGATTCGTACCCAGGCTAAGACGTTTCGTACCCACTTTCGGTCAGTTCGTACCCAACCTTCTGGTTGATTCGTATCCAATAAATTGTCGCATAACGTTTTTGGAGTTTTTGAGTGAGAAACTTGGTAAAACGATTAAGATGCATGCGCAAGGTATATGTGTGATCTTATTTGTTATATGCATGTGCGGACGGTCATCATTTTTATACCTGATGATGGCAAACAGCCGAAAACGTTTGGTTAGAGCAATTTTTAATTTTTAACCATTTCTTTACTTTTTGTTATATTGTTGATCAACTTAACAATAACAGTGTCATTGGCCCGCGAGTTTCGTGACAATAGCAGCTAATTATTATCGAGCGCAAGATAGGTGTGATTTTTTCTCTTTTATTTCAAAAGTATTAAATTAAAATATTGTAACAATGAGACTAAACAACATTAGCATTAACTAACGAAATGCTTAGAATTTCGATCCTTTTGGTTTATGGGTCCACCTATAAAACGTCTTTGAAGGTTTTGCTTGCGAAACTTCTTAAAACGATTAAGATGCAAATAAAGATATTTTTAATATACCTGTGAGAAAATCGCAATTCGCAGTCGAAATATTGAGATTCTAAGTAAAGTTGTTTGGTTTATACTTGTGTTAGTGGCCCGCAAAAAATAACTTCCATTTACTTTTGTATTGTTTATACCTGCGAGTTTCTTGACAATAACAGCTAATTAGTATCGCGCGCAGGGTAGGTGTGGTTGCTCAAAGGACGTGCAAATATCAACAGGCCAGTGATGCACTGAACTTAGACATTAGTTACATTTACTACGAGGATTTTTATTATTTGTTACAAAGTAGAATAACAACGTTTTAACAAGTTTCTCACTCAAAAACTTTATGCGACAATTTATTGGATACGAATCGACCAGAGGGTTGGGTACGAACTGACCGAAAGTGGGTACGAAACGTCTTAGCCTGGGTACGAATCGTCTGGGTACGAAACGTCCATGGGTACGAAACGACTGGATACCTCACGGACAATACCGTCACGGGTTTTACCCATTTTGACGTCACTCTGCCGACGGTAGATCTAATCTGGAGGTCGTGGGTTCGATTCCCACCGAGGTCCAAAGATTTTTTCTTTACCTCGTGTGGTTCCCTGATTCCCTTTGCTAGGGCTAACGCCCAGTGGGTTATTCATGGGGT
Source organism: Catalaphyllia jardinei (assembly GCA_022496165.2). Lineage (NCBI taxonomy): Eukaryota > Metazoa > Cnidaria > Anthozoa > Scleractinia > Caryophylliidae > Catalaphyllia > Catalaphyllia jardinei. The sequence goes on from CM042753.1 coordinate 18,841,491, forward strand.
AAATTAGCACTTAAATTTGCACTTCAGAGTTAATTCTCTGTCCATCATTTATGCAAAAGCACTATGTAGGAGAGGATCAAAGAACGCGACAGGGATGGACGACTCGCCCATACCCAGGCCTCTGCCGTTCTGGACACGCCCACGAGACCAGCCACTATCCGATTTGGAACGAGGTCAAGAATATTTATCGAGACCCCCCTGGTACACAAGTAGGGTCAAGGAAGCTATCTACAAAAGACTTCACCCTAATAACATCAACAGGGATAGTGGAATTGAAATTCCTGAGGCATGGATGCCCACGATCTAAAAACACAATAGGAAAACGATACAACAGCGGACCGCTGAGGAAAAAGCCATTCGCCGGAACAGTGGGAGGATTGAAATGCACCAATCACAGTCGACCTTTGTGATATAAATGGTGCCGTGTAATCAGTCGACCTCGTCGCCGCTAATTCCTGTTGAGTAAACGGTCGATGCCATAATTGATAACCAAGCCTTTCAGAATGAACGATGCCATATCTCCTTTAGTTTAGGCCTTGACAAGGTAGAAACTGGTTGTACTTTGTTGATGGAGTAAAACGCACACACAAGGTGCTTAATTGTTCATATTCACACTGGTTTGCTTGCGATTAGCTTTTTTTGTTGGTTAGGGCAACTCCATAAGAAAGTCAGGTTTTATAATTAAATTTGGCCCATCATCCTGGTAGTGTAGTGGTATAGGAGGGATAGAAGGAAACAGAGGTCCAGGGTTCCATACTGGGTGGTTACATATTTTCCTTTTTTGAGAAAAATTTGTTGATAGTTGTAAAATTTTCCAAGTGTCACGAAAACGGCATCGACCGTTTATGAAACGGACAACTGCCTCGTCGCCTGAAGACTAGCAGTAAGCAGTCGAAATGTCGCGATCTACATCTCAAGAGACTACATCGTGAGACAAACGATAATACACTTCATTAATGCATCTGCCACGGTGAACAACAACTTTTTCGATTTCAAATTAATATCGATACAATAGATAAAGTAGACACTTTTAAAGTTAAAACAACTACAACAACTGTAACAAGCTGGTTCTATTAAATGTACCATTTTCATGCTCTCCTTAATATTTCGTACTGTAGCGTAATTGTAATGTTAGTATTTCAAGTGATGTTTTAGTATTGTAAACAACGTTACCATTAGTATATTAAAGGTCCGGATACACGGTGCAATATTGCGCGCAATATTGCACGCAATGGCTGAATTGGATCGTGTATCCAACCCAAAATTTGTTGCGCACAATATTGCAGCAGTAGAATCTCGTCCTACTTCTGCAACATTGCGCGCAACAAATTTCTTCGTGTATCCACCATCTGCAGCATTTCGTGCAATAGTGACGCAAATTTCAGTGTTTAGCCAATCAAATCTCACATTCAAATTTAACAGCTGACCTAATTTTCGCCCGTGGTATGTTTCACGTAAAAAGATGGTTTGGACTGCAGAGGAGGAAAGTTCATTAATTGACTATTACAGAGGTAAGTAATCTTTTTTCCTAAGCCTTAGCTGTGGTTCGGTATCCAAACGTTTTGTTCTGGATATTTCCATTCACTTCTTTTATCAGCTTTTATATTACTCCCGTGGCGGCAAGGAGTAGCCGTAGCGCGCGGAAAGGCAGCAAAAGGTCGTTTCCTTTCTGTGTATATATTTATATTTGGTTTTACGCAGGTACAATTAACTGAAGCTTTTTTTGCTAAGCGACGCCATTTTGGATTGCGTGATGTAAACATCATTGAACGACAGCTTGGTAACCGCTGATCAAGTATTGCGCGTAATGTTGCACGAAATGTTGCGACCGTGTAGCCACGTCGAGTGACGGATGTTGCGCGCAATATTGCGCGCAATGTTGCACCGTGTATCCGCACCTTAAGTAGTGTTAATAGCGTAAGTGTAAACAGTGCTGTAAGTCTTGTTGTTATTGTAAGTAGTATTAGTTTTGTAATTTAAACAACTATACCTGTAAAAGAAATTAGAATTTATTTAAGACGCCACAAAATCTGCACGCCTTTTGTTAACAAAAAAGAGTTGGAGAGCGACATGTAATATGCATCAGTGTGCTTGCCTTCCTCCTCTTAAGGCCCGGATACACGGTGCAATATTGCGCACAATATTGCACGTAATGGCTGAATTGCACCGTGTATCCACCCCAAAATTCGTTGCACGCAATGTTGCAGCAGTAGAATCTCGTCCTACTTCTGCAACATTGCGCGCAACAAATTTCTTCGTGTATCAACCATCTGCAGCATTTCGTGCAATAGTGTAACGCAAATTTCAGTGTTCAGCCAATCAAATCTCACATTCAAATGTCTCGATATGCGAAACTGAAAGGCGAGCTAATGGAACGACTCTCCAGTGGCCAAAAAACGTATTGTTAGCGCCACCCTCTCTGCTGGAGAAATTGCCTCCCTCATGCACGTGTCCTCTTTTTTAATCAGCGACGAAACCAGAGAAACGAGATGGTTGAAATGATCTTCGTCCATTCGAAGGTACTCCATGAACGAACTGGGGTCTTCCTTGCCCAGCTCTCGTACTATCCTGTGGAATGCCCCCATCTCCTGCCTCCTGGCTATCTAGCCTCTTACCCAAACACGGCGATTTCTTCTTTTAAAGCTTTTTTTTGCTAAGCGACGCCATTTTGAATTGCGTGATGTAAACATCATCGCATGAGAGCTTGGTAACTGCTTATCAAGCATTGCGCGAAATGTTGCACGAAATGTTGCGACCGTGTAGCCACGTCGAGTGACGGATGTTGCACGCAATATTGCGCGCAATGTTGCACCGTGTATCCGGGTCTTTACACTAAGCGCCTTGAACAGACTAATTTTGGATCCCAGATGGTTAATTCAAAATGTCCCATGCCCCAAAGGTTATGCAAGGAGCCATGTCGAAGTTTCCAATTGGCCGGCCTTCAGAGTCTAATTTAATTCATTTGCAGTTCAACTTGCCACCATGGAGTCCCCAGAATTGTCTGGGAAATTTGCATATTGAAATTTTAAACCTTTAAAAAACTCCAAAAAATAATTGAAGTTCCCTTTGGTGAAAATTTATACTTATTGCTATGATTTATATATCAAAATGTTTCTGGAAACACAAATCACAAAATGAATGACTGATTCATTAGTTTTAGTTGCAACCACTTATCTTTGAAACGCAAGTGTCAAGTTACTATTTGTACCTAAAACTATAATTAGCTCGTAACAATTGCTTGCAACAAAAACAAGCTTTAAAACTCAGTGGTTCATAACTAGCCGTTGTCATTGGACTTGAAAAGTGTAAACCTTCAGTACCATTCTGGGACTTCACAGAGTTTAAGATAAGACATTAAAAAAACTAAAAAACATAAAACGAGCAGTAACAAATAAGCTTATATTATGACCGCTTGCAAATAAGCATAGCTTCAATTCGGTGCAAACAAAAATTTTAACTGCAAGACTAGGCACAACTCAAGATGGAACATTGTAGAAACAAACCTATTTACTTCAATTTCTAAGTCCTCCATGTGCCCCACATGATGAGAAGAATGAGATTGCAATCAGAGAAAAGCTTCTTACCCACAAACATAAATGTGGCCTCCACTATCCAATACATTCCAGATGGACTGCTCATTCTCTGCCATGAGATTGGTCACATAGATCTTCTCTTTCTAAAGAAAATGAGAAAACGAATAAGAGAAAGAGAAAGAGAAAAGACAAAGAACTAAATAAAATTTCAAAGATGAACAATGCACAAGCAAGTAACTTTTAAAAGTGCTACCCTCATAAATATGTTGAGAAAGGTGTAGTCTTCCTAAATGGTTTTAAATGTGAAAACATAAGAAAGAAAGCTGTGCAACAACGTCTAGTATATAAAAAGAAACCATTAAACATAAAACTCTAGAATCCCAAAAAAACTTACTTGGTCTCTTGAAAAAGCAACATGCAACTGTTGAATGGTGCCATCTTGTGAATACGACAGCAGTTCATCCTCATAAATGTAGTCCTCCGTCTTCTTGCGACAGCCAAAAAACAAAATCATCTCACCAACAGCTTTACCTAAAAGGAAGGAGCACCACTTTAAAAATAGGTCCAGACTGGGTAAATTAAAGTAATATATAGATTTAGCCACGCCTAAAAGCGGAGCTCCTGATTGCATAATATATCAGGGACTTCCCAAGAGGCGATTGCACAAGGAATGTCAGAAGAAAAGTCAAAGCGCTTAGAACAGAACTGGATGAGCGCTAAATAAGTAGTCATTATTATTATTATTACTGTTATTATTAACAGGGCGCCAGAGGTTAATTTACGCCAAAATTTTGCCACTGCACGTGCTCCCTCTTTTTCCCCCAGAGAAATAGCCTGACTTGAGCCCGTGATCAAATCAGAAAACCACTAACTGCTCCAAACTTGAGCCGGGAATATTGTCATGTGATACTGGTCAGCGGATAGCTTGTTGTGACAGCTTTCAATTAATCACAACGAGGCTGCCCAAAATCAAAGATGCAGCTATGGTAAATTGGTGCTGCTCTCTTACTTTAAGGTATTGGCGTGATGACCTTTTTTCCCAGATCCATGAGTCACAAAATTTTGTAAAGTATGGGGCTTCGCTCGCCCACCTTCAGCGGGCAGGAGCTCCGCTTAAACTGAATTATCCTAAAAATCAAAGGAAACTATGAAGAAGGCTTGGATATATATAATTAGTTTATAATTGATAATTCTTCAAATGACTTTCTGAAAGCCTTTTTGAAAGCTTACGTGTAGTACATGTAGCTAGGGAAGTAAACAAAATTGAAATGACAGGCTGTTTATTCAGCTTGCTTATAAATTGTAGAATGGAGTATACTAACTGATTTTGATTAGCATGTGTCAATTGACTTCCACAGTCTGTTGCTCAAGGCAGTCATTAAATAAAAGTTCACCAAACTCACCAGCCCCAAATTAACACCCAGTCAACGTTGCTGGTTATATGTAAAATATTGGTGAGTCAGCGGTTCATTTTGGCTTAATTGAAACACAATACTTGCGATTTCGTTTCTTACACTTTATTGAATAACATTGAACAACATGTACAAAATCATCAAGGAAGACAACTGATACTTGAGGATGTCTTTTTATGTTTTGGAGTTCTTGTTTAGAAAATATAAACATAATCACTAGCAAAATAAAACCTTGAAGCTTTCGCACGAATGATTCCAACTGGTTTACTTCTTCACATACCGGTTTTAGATACGAGATCCAGTGGCCATTCATATGGCAGCCGTACGACTTGTATTTGCAAAACGTACGGGCAGGTCAGAAGGTTTCAGTGAATTTCTCTGTAATTGCCGATTCATCCTTATCTAAATTATTATATTTACCCTCATTAAGCGATTCCAGTGAGTGCCGTTTCGAATTATCATGATCAGTTCTCTGAATTACTCAGCGTTAGATAGCCCTTTTCGTATACAGTCCAACTACTCGTGCTGAGTTTGCCGAAGGATGGTTGTTTTGAACGTTTTCTCATCCAAATCAGGTGAGGAATCTTGTAACGCAAACTGTTCCACGAAAATACGGCTGGACAGGTATTGTCTCAGAAAAGTGTTCAACTATGACATTCAAAAACAGGTTAGCGATAATTAAATTTAATGGTAACTTTAGTTATACTCGAGGAATCCCATATGAAAAGCAGATACGTCGCTGTACGGTCCCTTCTTATTGCGTGACATGTGCGTGCGTGAGTCGGGAGTGTAGTGTGCAGAGAGTAAGTAAATTAAACGATGAAATCTTTTTCAACGCTGATGAATGTGGTACAGTTGGGTACACAATTCACGATATAAGATCTTACATACCTCTTAATCGCTTTATTCTTGTTAAATCAGTTCGTTTCTGTAATTTTCCATGATTTCTGTTACCATCCGACAAGTCCACTAACTGCGTTTCGTTTTGCTACGTCTCACGAGTGCTTTGATCGATCAGTTTGCAACTGATGCTTCCAGTAGTTTTGCCCGAGATTACGTTTGATTCAAAGATACGAGTGCTCTCAGGTTCGCTCAAAGTTTCGCTCGTGCGATTCACTCGCAAAAGGCTCACTATTTGTCCCGCATGAGCTTGGAGGATTGACAAGTAAACGTCTGGAGGAGTGAAAGACACCTCGCATTCAATGATCATAATCACACCTTCAGTCTTTCAACCAGTTTTGACTTGGTTACATGTGCATGTGCCGTCGGACTTATTTGGGAAAATCGATTTCAAATCGTTTTTGCCGTCGACATATCGATTTGTTTACATCTGAGTGAGTGACACATTTGCATATTTTGCCCCATACTAATAGTCGTTTCTACGCTTCGCGTATCCACGCCTAAAAATGAGACTAAGACTTTCAGGTTAAAATAAGTGCTAAGAAATTTCCTATCATAAGAAAACTTGAAACTTATTACTTCAGGTTGTGACTTAAAAGATTAATCGCTCTTGATAAATGTATTCCAAACCAAACTTGAAAACGAGATACCGATTCATTGAAAACCTGCGAAACAATGCAGGTCAAATGTAGCCAATTGGCCATTAGTTAAGGAATTCTTCCTATTTTTGTGCTAGCTGATGAAATAAGATTTTTCTCATAACTAGAGTGTAGACGTGCTTTTATTACTAAAAGAAGGACAAGTATTTTGTTGACGAACACGACTTTTAATCGCCTTGGCTTTTGGGTAACAGTTACAGTGCATTTTCACTTCCGAAACAATGAAATGAAGGCCGTGTTGGTGTACCAAAGAAACCTTGTGGGAATTGAACTCTTCTCCTACGTTAACACTTTATATTACATATTTTGTACACAGAAATCTAGGCCAGCGAAGTGAAACTACACATTTCCTCCTTTGATTTATTCAGCAGAAAGCAGCGTTGGTTTCGTCGAAGAGAACAGGGTACACAACACGCACCCAAACTACAGTTTTCTGTTGGTATGAAAAGTCATACAAATTTCGTGAAGACATGTCGGCAAGGTTTTTAAATGCTATTAACACTGACTTTAAATAAACATTTTGAAATTGAACGATTTATTCCATAAACAGAACATAAATTAACACATTACACATCTGCTCTTCGACCCGCACGTCGAGCTTTCATTTGTTTGTTTTCCGATTCGGACCCAGTCTACAACACACAACATTTCAGCTCGGAACACAACTTCAGTATCCGCTACAGTCTGTAATAAGTTGCTGACACTCGAAAGTCCGCAATATTGCGCAACACTTGAAAGAAAGAACATGGGCGAACATGGAGATGACGTAATTTGCCGAAGATTTTTTTTTTTTGGGGGGGGGGCAAATTGGTGTCCCCAGATACATACACATATCTCTAATTTTCATACATCACGCGATTAGAACTGCGTTCTGTCGAACGCGATTACTGTAACACCTACGGACTAAGTGCCAACACCCCTTTCCCCTTTTGAATGTTGGAAAATGGTAAAATGGGAACTTGGGTTGGATGAAAGATTTTTGTCGACATTGCGCAGGGGCGGGGAGCAGCAAAATGCCCAAAAGATGATATTTTCCAACCGCTGTGACCCAAGTTCAAGTTCTTCCTACCCACACATTACGCGCATGCTTACCACTTGTACAGCATGGTATAAGTAAACAAGAGCCTTCATTTGGCACGGAAGTTATTATCAGCCTCAAAAGTTTTCGCTTGTAGCAAACCTATGTATATGTTATGTACGTCACACGCTGACGTAAAATCAACATTGAACTGGGTTTCTTTTGTTAACTGAGATAAACATCTCTGAGTTTCTATATTGAAATGAACAATTTACTGTTTCTTAAGTGAAAAAAGCATCTTTGAGGTTTCATGCTGACATAAACTCAACCTTTTACAGTTTTTCAAGTGAAATCAACCTCTCTGAGCTCGGGCGTTGACGTGAAACAATAAAACTTTGATCCAGTTACTGACCAGTGGATTTCTGCATGTGTCTATCCTGTATAAAGCCTCTGAAGGGTGCTAAGCCAGTACCCGGGCCTACCATGATCACAGGAGTCACTGACTTGAAAGGAAGGCGGAACTGGGTTTTACGAACAAAGATCGGGATGCGGAAAACTTCAACTTCTGTGAAAACAAACGGAACAAAAAATTAAGCATAAGACATAACACAATATAATTTTCACTTTTAGTCCCACTGGTACTTTGATTAATCACGAATCCCTCTTTCTATGAACAATTAATCCCCAGGTCATGAGAACACAGGCCTAGTTTGGAAATATTAATTGATAAAGGTTTGTAGGGGAATGAAATAATTTTGTTTTTAGAGTTATAAATAATATTACTGTAATGTCTATAACATTCACATACACTGCTGCTGTGTTGTCTTCTGTGTTGATTTCTTAGATACATACAGATATCTATAGATAAATAGATGGATAGATGGATGGACGGACGGACAGACGGACGAATGAAGGGAGGGATGGAAGGGTGGATAGATGATAGAAAAAGATAGATAGAAAACGTTATTTCATCACGGTAGTTTTGTTCAAGAATTTACAATCCTCGCTCTTCACAAAAGCTGTGCAACTAGGTAAGGAAAACTGAATATAACAGCTAAAATACAATCAATGTTAAATTCATACAACAATAAAAATGGCTAGTTTAGATATCAATACTGAGGTCAAGAGATATCAGTTTGTTCCTAAACCACCTCTGTGGAGTCAAATAATATGCACCGGT
>CM042753.1:18857692-18865864 GCA_022496165.2 Catalaphyllia jardinei
TCGTACAGAGATATTCTTGCCAAAATGAAGAATAGGAATGTCACCAAATAGGTACATAATTCCCTAAAAATAAAAATTGTACTTGCCAAACAGGCGAGTGATATATGATTTGTACTCACCAGAAGCTTTTCATATATTTTGCATTAATTAACAGAACTTATTTCCAGCAATTTAATATAGTTTGGGGCACTTTTGGATTGTTCCATTCATTTGAAACGTCATCATTAATTTTGTGAAAAAAATCTGGTACTTCCCAGATATGCAATGTTATACCTTATCTAATTTTCACTTTAATATCTGTCAAGTGGTCGCTTACGGGAGGTAAAAAAAAAGAAAATTTCAAACTTTTAGCTCTAAAAGTGGTCACGTCACTTATGAGAGGTGGCCGTTTACAAGAGGTTCCAAATAGTGACATGACTTGGAAACTTTAGGTACTTAGAAAACTGGTTGGTGGTGGTCTGTATTACTATCACAAAAAACCCAAATGGTATCTTCATAGGTGGCTCAGAAACTATATCACAGCATTACAATTCTGCATGAGTTGAGGTTACCAAATAGCTGCTCTACTGTAAAACCTCTTCCTGATTTTTGAAGTGTCAATTTGATAGGTTTCACAACAGCCTTGAAACTATCTTCTAGAGTAAATACATTTTACAATTTTGTTATCGATAGAAGTGTCTACAGTTTTAGGGTTTACAAATGAACAGAAAGTTTAAGAGTTTCTGCAGAGTTTCAGGTTTGAACTTGAAACCACAAAGGCCAATTTTTCTATTTTTTTTCTTAAAATAAATGGACTTTTGATTTAGAAAACCTACATCAGATTTGATATCCACCTATCAGTATCCAGGTATATAAGAGTAAGAAAAATATCATTGCTCTAACACTGAAAACTACATGTACCATTTAAAAACACAAGTTGCTTGGTAGCCTAAACTGTATGATAAGTGAGAGAATAAGAATTATTACTGCACTTTCTCATTTCCTAGTAGAATGCAAGGAAGAAAACTACCATGCCATACTGTAAAATGTTTACATGTATGTAGTACCTTTGGTGATGAAGAGATGGAGTAGTAGCGGCATTGCAGTCGAGGTAAAAGTTCCAGCAGGTGATCAAGGGGTGGCCTCAATGAGGGAAGATCTTCCAAGACTGCTACAACATGCCGATGTGGATGTAGAACCCACTCTTGATATTGAGTCTGATAGTTAAAACAGAATTGTTGGATTGACATTTTAGGTATACATTATAGACCCTATGCAAAAATGGCTACCTTTAAATTATTTTTTTGTTCACATTCAAAATAGCCTCAGGCTCACTAACCTCTTCGAGATGACAAATTCTCTACAATTTTTGTCTCAAAAACGAGGCTAGTCAGGCTATTTTAAATACAAACACAAGAATAATATTAAGGCAGCCATTTTTGCATAGGGTCTATATGGTTTGATATTTAAATGAATACTACTCTTAAAGGTAGGAGCATTATGCAAGGAGATGTACAAATTGTGGTGTCCAAAGGATGACAGAGAGATGTTTGAAGTCTTTTTTTTAGAATGGCTTCTAATTTCTTTTTTTGTTGTGCTAAAAATTCTCCATGTAAGCTGGACATTTTTTTCATGTGGGTAACCCCTACTCCTCATAAATCTGTACAGTACCGATACCTTTTAGCATACCACCCACCCACTAAGAATTTCTATTCACCATCATTCTGTGGAATCACAATTTGTTACAAGTGCACATTGCACATTAAGATTATTTGGCTGGTAAATAGGGTTAATTAGCGTTATCTCAGATTTAATTGCCTTGTTGAATTTCAAATGGAAAAAGTTGATTTGTCACTTTAAAAGTCAATAAATAAATGGAGAAGCCAATGAACTGTTTGTATGATTGCACTTTCAGAAGACAAAGAGTGTCCACGTAAAGGTATATTTAAGAAATAGTAAACATGTAGCATGTTTCTATCAAGTTATAAAAACATGAGTGGAAGTTTGGGAGAACGAGAAATGCTATGGGAACACTAGCCACAGGCAAGAGTTTCCTCATGGAGAAACACGGAGAACATATTTTCTATTTCTTTTAGAAGACCCTGTGACCAGAAAAAGGAAAGCAACTTGTTAACTTTGATTATTAAAATGTAAATTCTCTTTGCTCACGCCATTGTTATGTCAACAGCTCATGCTAGTTCTGCATCTCCATCAAGTTGTAGAAACACGATTTCTAACACGACTGATGTCTAAAAAAAGATATTGCTTGCCAATGGTAAACTTCTTGCACACATTGATATGAAAACTTTGACCTGACTTACATGACTATTTTCCAAAAGATTTGACTACAGTCACACTTCCACCACCAATCACCTCTCTACAACGGCCACTTTTTTTAGTTCCCAGTACACATTCAATACATTCACTCTTATTTAAACCTCTCTACCATGACCACCTCTCCTCAATGGCAACTGCCACTAAAATGGCAAATGGTGTACACAAAAACTGCATTTGTTAATAATATTGTAAAAGGTCATCAAGCTTGACCCATACTGCACAATGTTGGTCACTGTTTCTGCCAAGTTTCTGGATGATATATTTTAAAATAAATAAGCATTTTAAAAAACTGTGGCACACCTCAGAAAAACAGGTGTCATATTACAACCTTGCCTACCCACAATAGCCACCTCTCTACAACAACCACATTCTCCTGTACCCAAGGTGGCCATTGTGCAGAGGTCCAACTGTAATTTTTCGACTTAAGTTTCATTTCAATCTTTTAGGGGGGTGGGGTAGGGGAGTTCACCATGTCAATCTGTCACCTGTTGCTTCTGGATTCAAAACATGCAACCTCTTGCATGCAAAACTACGAAAAAGAGCTTACTCAGTTAAGCGTTTTAAATTTTCCAAATACAATGCTGCACTTCGTTTGCATGAATTATATTTACTTCAGTCCAATTGTTTCCATTTTAATTTACACAAGTATAATTACACAGAGTACATGTATATTTATTTCAGGCAAAGGGAAAACCAACAAATGACATGCTTGGGAAAAACCATGTGGACAATCACACAAGCCTCAGACTTTTTTGTCACCTGGGTGATTGTTTGGAGAGGTCTTTCTGTCCTGTGAGGGGCCTTTCATCCCAAAACTTCTAAGATGTTAGAGCTTCTTGTTTTCAGTATGTTATGAAATGTTTTAGAAAGGAAGTGGACAGTGTTGGCAAGGAAGGTTCAAACTCCATTAAGTTAGCAAAAATCTCAGAAACAAAATACCGGTAGTTTCTGTTCTGCATCACCTTAGATCATGTTTGACAATTACAGTTCTATGAATCTGCACACCCTAAATAAAATACAGAACAAGCCGTCAGTCAACCTACTTTTGCCTCCTCTGTTGTGTCTGTGATGTTCATGAGGAACTCTTTGTGTTCAAAATCCTTTGCATATTCAGCCAACTCTCTAAGCACATGAGTCTTCACTACACTAGCAATGTCAACATAGTGCAGCAGGGCAATCCGATATGTTGTAGGGCATGGAAAGGGATGTTTTTTGGGCGAGTCCTCTTTATAGGTAAGAAAAATAAAAAAGTACAAAACAATCAACATTTAATATGATACAAAATATACATATTAACTAGTGTAGCCAGGGCTATGAAAGTGCTGCGGAAATTGGGATGTTGTTTGCAAATTGAAGTGGGGATTGTGAGGGTCGATTAGTGTCAAACTGTTTTGATGCATATTCTTGTATATGCTTGGGTGAACGCTGGGTTTTTATCACGAGCCCACACATGCAAAAGGACACTCGACTGCTGTACAATCAACTGAATCTACTTTATTGCTTGAACCAAGGTTCTTATATGCATGATAGCTTATACGTGTTACAAAATACAGAGGGTAATAAGAGTTAACCTTTGGCATAAATAACTTAAACAATCCATTTACGTAAATCCTGTAGAATTGGGAACTAATCAGAGCAGAATCCCGTGCTCATCTTGTTGGAAGGAACTAGTGTTCCTACATGTTTTAAGATGGAAAAAACACGAACTAGTGTTCCACATGACAAGTAGTACAGATATTTGCACGGATACTTTAACAAGAAAGATTTATACATAGATCATATATCTGGCTGTAATTATGTAATCAAAGCTTGTCCCATAGTAGTCAGTTGTTACGCCTGAAGAATTTTTTTTTTTATGGGGGACAGGGGGAGGCAAATTGGTGACCATGATGAATAAAACATACATGGATTCGCAGGTCTCAAAATTTTTATGGAATACGTGATTAGAACTTTGTTTAGTCAAATGCAATTATTTACTTGGTGACAACTTGACACTATCTCTCTTGTGCCTACTGACCGCACTGTGCATCGCGTGTATAGGAAGTGAATGAGGCAACCGCTCTCGCACAGCGCAGAGCATTGTGGTCCACTGAAAACGAGGCTCTACCACAGCACAAAGCATTGTGGTCCGCTGAGAGCGAGGCTAAAAACCACAGCGAAATCTCAAATTTTCATACCTTTCTATTATATTTAGATTATGAACTGCTGCTACAGGATGTATGCTCGCTACACTTGCTTCGCAGCAACTAGTTAAGTGATATCAAACTAATATATAAGACACCACCTCGCAAATGGCGGTTCTGCTCACAGTAAAAGCAACAGTCAAAACTGAGCTGTCCTACCAAAATAACAGAATAACAGCCTTTTCCTTCACAGCTAACAAAAATAAAGACAAACCTTAAGTTGAATTGGCCTTTTCTAATAGTTAACTTGAGAAGTCTGGGTTTAATTTGATGAGGAACAGCATATTTTTTTCCTACCTGGGCAAACTATTAGTGAGTTGCAGATACCAATGACCTATTTTTGGTGTCAAATTAGAAGCTTGCAGACACAAAATATTTCATATTTTTCACTTTTAAAATTTGATATGGATTTTGGAAAATTTTGTACATCCCTTAATGCCACCATCATTGAGATAGGTCACCTGATTTCAATGCCTTTCCTTTCCTGTTAACCTTAAATTGATGTCAGGACAAAGTGTTTCCCACCTGCTGAATCCTGATCGGTCAATTCAAATTTCAGGAATGCACGCCATATGCAAGGCATACAATTACTGTAGGAATTAACCTTCAAGAAATGTTCGGGAGTCAGGCGATGGAGGTCCTGACTAATCAGCTTCAACAACAACAACAACAACATCTTGTTCCTCAAGAACACATCCTAATTTTGTTTTGGTCCATCTGCAGCCAAACAAATTTGAGAAATTGGCTGCACTCTAGGTTTTCTCTGGGGCTTTTGGCCTTGTTTTCATGTCCATCTGCTACTGGTGTGTCATTCATGTGTTGCTTTGTGGATTCTTATGCTTGCTTTCGACGTTTGGGGTTTTCTTTGAATTGGTTTTTCACTTGGTTTGCATTCAACAAAAATGGGAACGCAGTCCCAATGCAAACTGGAGTGAGATTTTTTGGCCAGCAGAAAACCAATAACATTGCAAAGCATGTGTATATGAGACAATTTGCTTTATCAATCATTTGCGATCCCTTGTTTCCAGTAGTTTTGATTGTGGACCATGTGTGCACTGTTTGGTCAGGATGCAAGATGACATGCTTTTGTTACTTAACTGGGACAACAATTATTATTTATTCTGTTCATGAACACGACTTTGAATCACCTTAGCTTTGGGATGTTAACTGTGGGAACAGCCATCTTTCATTGGCTTTACTTTGAGAGGTCCTGATTTTGAGTACATTTGTTGACTTTATATTTCCATTTCAACTATACAAAAATTGGTGGACATGCTTCAGTATGGTGGGGTCTAATGGTAAGCATTCCCTCACCTCTCCTCCCTTTGTCGAATTTATTCACTCTTGCCATAATTTTTCCAAACCCAAAATAGAGGAATCCCTGTTATGTAGAAGTAATTTTCTCACCATCTGTGTTATTGAGTGAGATGACTGTGTCAAGATCCACTTCTAATAAGCTCCCAAGTTTCTCCACAAGTTCAGGATCATTAGTAGGATAAACAGCCACATGGTCTCCTGCATCATACCTAGTGACAATAATAAATTATAGTTATTTTATTACTACATTTTTTACTTTTACATATTTTTAATTTTTAAGATTTTGCTTGAGAAAATGACTTGCAGTGAATGTGGTGTTATCAAGAAACAAGAGTTATAATGTCACTCACTCTCCCACATAAGTTCTCTTTGTTAATTTGAGCTAGCGCTGGAATATTTAGAGTATATGAGATGTGAAAATGTCCAAAATTAACAATGAGTTCATGCAGTTGCAAATTTATTTGAACTTATGATTGTGGTCTCTTTATGTTGATTCTGTATGTTGCTTTGTGATGCCAAAGTGATTTGTGGGATGATGCTGCAGCAAATCAAAAGCCCTTCTTTGCTTTATGGGTCACTTCAGATTATGACAGGGAATGATGCCCAATGAAATTGAAAAAAAAATCAAAAAAGTGCAAATCAACAAAAACAATTATGGAACGATGCTTTTCATGTCAAAACAAGTCAGTCTGCCAAAAATAAGCTCAATCCTGCAAGAAATGAAAATCGGCCCAAAAAGTGATATGCTCTTTTTGCTCGAAAGCCTTCAATTTATGTTTACTTCAACACACATTTAGAACAAAAAATACTACAATAATTATTTGATGCCTGAGCCGCCCGGAACCGTCCATGCAAAAAACCTGTCCATTTCCCTGGGCCGCCTATAACCACCTGAAAAAATGCACATGGAGACAATTGACTTTCCTACCCTCCCTGAAGACTCTTTGGTTCTGCTATTGTTCTACTGTTCTTGAGGATAAATAAACCAATCAGAATGGGCTTTCCAAGCATACTTTTAGAGGACTTTAGGGGTCCCAGAAAGATAGTTTTTCGTCTTCTTTTAAAATCATGCGCTCCAAAAGTGCAGGTAATCATGGCACACTGTGGGCCAAATCTTAAACTTCCAAGGCCTTGTTTTTATTCCTAACATAGAGATACATGTATTACTGCTTTGGGTTTTAAAATAGAAACAAAAATTCAAATCAAATGTTTAGGTGGCCTCAGAACGGAAAATCAAGGAGTACAAAGTCCTCAAACCTTTCTGGTGAAGACGTTTTTCTTCCTACAATTGCTGCGAAAATATGAAGATCGGAGCCATTTCAAACAAGTTTTGACTTGTAACAGATCACATATTTAAAGCAGCTTTTCTAATATGAGAAACAAAAATGGTAATGTACATTATTCAAAGTTGAATTCAACTTTCAGAAGGATTTGTAAAGCCATGGGCATTAAAATGACAGCAAAAGCCGTCAGTAAAGACTCCAGCTCTCACTTTAGCATCTAGAATTAATTTGAACATGTGGTTGTGTAGCGAAGCACATCTGTGAAATTTGGAAAAAAATTTTGACCTTTCAAATAGGTTTTTTGACCTCTGCTTGAATGAAAATTTATTGTTATTGAACTTCCGTGCACATTTCTTTCATTTGGTCCCCTGTATCTGGGAGTTTTGAGTTTTAAAAGCGAACATAAACTTCCACGCTAGATTTCTGCATGTTTAATTTAAGGCGACCATGAGGCAGATTGTTCATTTTCTTTCTCTTTGTTCAAATATTATTTTGGAGTGTTATTCAGCTACTACAAAACAAACGAGAAAAGAAATAGATGGCATTAATTTAACACAGTCAAAATACAATTGATCTCTAAATAATTGGCTTGTTTTTTTGTCTTTTTGATTTACAATTTCATCTCTCTTCGGCCGTAATTAAATTTCTTTGCACGGCAAAGAAATTATTCAATTTCTTGTTTCAGATTGATTTTTTGATGAGTTCTTCGCTTTTATTTTCTGTTGTTTTCTCAAATGTCAACCCAAATAGTACCAAAAAGGAAATTCTGTTGTATTTGTTTCCTTTTGTCCTTTAAGTCAATAGTTAACTCATTTTTGCATAATTATTCAATATTCTCAGCTTGTGTTCGACAATTTGTCATGTGGTAAAGAAATAATATTAATAATTTCCTGCTTTCTTATCAGTTCTACACATCAAGTTGAGGTCTTTTGTTAATATTTTTTGAATGGTTTATTTTTTGTGCTTTTGCTCGCTCTGAAACATTCCAAAAACCGCCAGGGGTGGGTCACGGGCAATTTCATCCAGGCAATCAATGAAAATCGATACTCATACAACTTGCAGTTATTAGTTGT
>CM042753.1:18865874-18890728 GCA_022496165.2 Catalaphyllia jardinei
GATTTTCATTGATTGATATTGTTGGGAGCACTGACACAGAAATTTCAGTAGAAGAGTATGAATTAAGGTAACTATATCAATAAGATGGAGGAGTGGAAGGGAAAAATGCAAGCAGTGAACAAACACCTAACTGGTACAATGCATGAAGGAAAGTAGTAATATGAAGAGATTGTCTAATTGGTGTGGGTGGTTGGGTTGTGGGTTGTGGGTCATGGGTTCTGAGTCCGAGATCCCCCATGTGTACACGTAATATACAAGGCTGCTACTGCAAGGCTTTTGGCAAACACGTACATTTCAGTGATTTTTAACCAATCATACTTGAGCATTCCCACACTACCAAACGCACAACCGCACAGTGAATACAAGGCGGATGCATGACGGCTAATCCTTAGCTTTCATGATATCAATAAATCATGACCAAACATGAAGACAAAAATCCCATGAGATGTTTGCTGGGAAATGACTCAAAAGTTTGGTTGCAGCCATGCTTTTTCATGTTTCCCAAAAAGTTGGTCAGTTGTTCTTTTCTTTTACTTGAAATGCCTACAAAAAGGCGTAGATTGTTATATTAAAGTTGTTGGGTAACGTGAGTTCCGTTATTTCATTAGCATGTGTTCCAGAACAAACAAGCAAGTTCAACATAGTTTTCTTTTTTAATTAATGCATTCATTCTCGGCAAATGTGCACACCAATGTTAAACATATAATTTCAAAAAATTTCATTTAGGTTTACCAAAATTGTTTGCCAGACCGGAAGGGAAAATGTTTATAGTTAATGTGAGAGAGTTTTCCTTTGTTCAACATTTCATAAAAGGAGTTCGGGGAAATTAATTCGTGAAATTTGGACTAAGTACTGAGGGAGCTGATATGTAGCTTTTTTATCTTCAAACAAACACGACCCATGACTCATGACCCATGACCCACCCACCCACAACCCACCCACACAATTTAGCCTCACTCTAATATGAACATAATGCATATTAGAAAACAGCCCTTAGAAAATATGCGTGCTGATTGGTTAAAAATCGTGTTTCCATAACTCGATAGAAACACAGAACTAGTATGAGTTGCTGACATACTGATGACATGAGAAAAGAGAATTGGTATTTCAATGATCAAAGTAAAGAAGTTGTTTCCTCTTTTCTTCATAATTGTGGTTTCTAAAAGAAATAAAAAAACATGTTCTCTGTGTTTCTACCAGGTCATCGAAACACTCGTAAAAGTCTGGGAGAACTCTAAGAAGCTGTGGAAACACTTGCCTATGGCTCGTGTTCCCACAGCATTTCTCATTCTCCCAAACTTCAACTCCTGTTTCTATAACTCGATAGAAACACAATTACATGTTTCCTATTTTTTAAATGCAATACAAGCTTGCCCAGCTGAGAAGACCCCTGACCATAGATAAGATTGGGAAACTAGAAACAAAATAGCCGAATACTTGCAGAGCTGAAGTGGATCCTTGAAGATCTAACCACTGTAAGCTTATTCCCGGATACCCCAACCACCTAAAGGTGCTTACTGCTAACATCAACAACAGGCCACTACACAAACTAACACCAAGCGATGCCTCTTAATACTTGTGGTTTACAATGTTTAATCACATTTAACTGTTATATAACATGAGAGTTAATAATTAAAAACATACTTAATTTTAGAGCCAGTGATGTCAATTTCAATGTGCATACAGGATCGACTACCAGCTTTGTGCAGCTCACGATTCACTAGTACTGGAGCCAAGAATGGGTTCTTAGCATCAAAAGGCCTGCAAAAATGAGAACTGAATATTACTTGATTTAACTATAGTGGAAAACTTATAGTGGATTAAGCCAATTCTTGAAGCTGTATACTCTGTTTTCTTTCTTAAAAGACAGAGCCATCATTACCTTTAGAGTGTATGATTCACATATTATCAGCTATGCACGTATTATGTAGTACATGTCTATCTACTTGATTAAACATTGCCCTCGAAAAGATGCTGCATTTTAGAGTAGAAGTATTAATAAATGCTGTCCTTGAATAAACACTGCATCATGACGCTGTGTTTATTTGAATAATAAACTCAAAAAGCAAAAGCAGTAATAATCAAGTTTGAGCAAGCCTAAAATATTATTTTCCTTGATTGAAACAATGTTTTAAAATCAGTTCACTCAAAGCTCAAAGAAATAGAATCAAAACGCGAGGACAATATACAGTCAATCAGTTTAAACAAGCTTTGGAATTTTGCTTTCATTGGTGGTTGAAGTGAGTATACTTAAATGCTCTTTCAATACCCTTACCATAAATAAATGCTGCCCTCAAACAAACACCGTGCTTTTCAATAAAGCAGAAAAACATTCTCCTGTATCTTTTTTTGGCTGAAATGTTCTACTTTTTCCGCTTCGTTGCGTTCATTGTGCACGCTTCGATATTTTGACTTCGTTTTTCTCAGAAGCAAAGTGCAAACCACCCAAAAAAATTTCATGGGAATCTTTTACTACTTAATTGAAAAGCACATGCAAAAATTCAGGCACTTTTGAAGGAAAAAAATTTTTACCCGAAAAAGTTACTTGTGACTGTCTTGCACCAAGCCATTCAATTGTGTGTGGTTGTATCAGATTTTGGGGGCTGACAATATAATAGCATTAGAATTGCATTATTTGAATTAGGAAATGAAATCAAAAATGTGATCGGGTACTTTCTTGCAAATTTACATCTCATAACAGATGATAATTTACCAAAAAATCTATGAAAGTCTGGAGTCTTGGACAACATATTTACTCAACTTTCCATTTCAATCAGAGATGGAAATATTTTCTTAGGGGTTGCAAAAAGATGGAATTTTCAAGGGAAATAGTCATTTTTGGGGGGGGGGGGTGGGGGGACAAATTTTGGAAGACAAAATAATCATATTGGAGGGAGAGGAGCTGATATAGTGGAAACCCTTTAATGGGTTGGTTATTTTCTACAATGAATCAATAAACATTTATAACTACTTCTTCTTGTTGAACTGAAACTGATGTTGGTAAAAGAGAAAAGCTCATTGGCGAACCATTTCATAGCATTTGAACTAGTAGTTGGCTATGTGAACAAACAAAAAGTAGAAAAAGAATCAGTGGATATAGTGCACAAGGCTGAGTGGCAAGAAAAACTAAGAAAGAATATTCAAAGAGATTAAATGTGGACCTAAATTCCAAATTGAAAAGACTTGGGGCCTAAAAGCATTTTGTACTCACGGTCGCTGAGTAACATATGACTTAAGTTTATTCATCTCTCCAGTATAAAGTTTGTCCTGAGGTAAATCTTTGTGGATCACAATTTTGAACTGACGTTCAATACAAGATGACAGTCTCCTGAAATCAGTAAAAAAACATGTTTAATCATTGAAGTTATAACTATGGTGCATCATATTTTCATTTAAGATATAGACCATTGTGTTTTATCACAGTGTAATACAGGATTTAGGCTTCTTTATTTGTTAAATATAGACTATCAGTGACTTTAAACTGCAGAGTTTCAACAACACATTTGATTTTAAGTAAGTTTAATTTACATGAACAACTCATTTTTCAATTTTTTTGAGAAATCCTCCCACATTCTTTAGTTGACTTATTCTAATTTGCTTTAGTCTTTAACAATCATATTTAATACAAGGTACTTGAACAAGTTAAAAATAACTAGACAGCCAAAATGATCAACCAAGTGCTCACATGTATGGCCAGATGGAGCTCCAGTAGTTTCAAATACATTTTTCTTAAAATTTACCTGGATTACCTTTAAATAATCATGGGAAATAGAAGAATCCCTTGGCTAAAAATATACCAGCATCCACAATTTGTAACATATATTTCTGTGGAAAAGTTTTTTCAAAAACAATTTGACAGGGGTAGAAGATGTTTTCAGCAATTTTGTTTTTCAAGCAATAATAAGTGAATGCAGGTCTTTTTATTTCCTTGTAGGGGTTTATTTGTTCCATTTGAAGTGCTCAGAATACAATCTGTCAACATTTTCCCTAGGATATATTTGGGAGTGATGATTTCATTTTTAGAAAAGAAAGATAGTGAAAGAACTGAATAAAGACAGTGCAATGTCTTAAAGACAAACTACAGTATGCTACTGCCAGGAGCCAAAGACCAAACATGTCACTAGTGAAGCAAACATTCCTGATCTCAATATTTAAAACTGAAAGAATCCAAAATTTCCATATGAAGAAATTATGTCAATGATCTTATTGACCTGGTTCAGATAGCATATTACGAGCAGAGTGTTTTCTAATTGATCCTGTCTGTAACTGAAACCACTACTTATAATAAAACAAACATTACATTACGTTATAAGTAGTATGAACACATTAAATAATAAATTTGCAAATTATGTGCATTTTATTTGCTCGATAGCTGCTTTCAAGGCACGTAAAAATCATATTTCCAATCAAAACCTCTCAGAAACGGCATGTACTAAAACCAGGAACACCAGAACCCCAGAACCCCAGAACCCCAGAACCGCCGGAACAGCCAAAAAACCCCGGAAGAGCAAATTTGATGGCATTGATTTGTTTTCCCATTGCATACCATGTAAAAAATGTAAATGTAAATTTGTTTACCCACATATAACGAAAGGGCTTAGAGCTCATTATAAAGTGCACGTATATCAGATCCAATTAGAATTGCGAAGTGTTGGTTTTTGTGGAGGGAGGAAAACCGGAGAACCTAGTGAAAAACAAACAACAAACTCTGCCTGCTGAAATCGGTATTGCGTTTATAATGTACGCAATAAGCTTGTTAATTTGTCCAATGTCCCCTTTGGCTTCTTAAAACAGTAGTAAAGCCTAACAATAGAGGCTTGTAATTGGAAAAAGTTTTAAATATCTCTTTGAAACCTACAACGTCCTTCTACAGGAGCAGAATTTTGCGTCTGAGATTGGTTGGGGCCTTCCTTTTTGTTTCTTTACTTGTTCCTTTTTTCACTTCTTTACCTCTTATTTCTTTATTTCTTTATTTACTTACTTCTTCTTTCTTTCTTTATTTATTCATTCTTTCTTTCTTTCTGTCTTTCTTTTTACTTTTCTTCTATATTTTTAGCACCTGCCTCTAAGCTCTTTCGTATTACGTGGGTAAACAAATTACATTTACATTTCAGTTTTTACAATGTCAAATTCAGTGTTCCAGGGGTGTTCGGTGTTCCGGTGTTTCAGGGTGTTCCGGTGTTCTGATGTTCCGTTGTTCCTGGTTTTAGTGCATGCCCTCAGAAACTTCTTAAACTCCTGCAAGATTCTTTGAGAACAACATTTATAGCACATTCAATGGTAGCTGTACCTGGTTATATGTGACAAATAATAGAAAACCCTTCTACTTGCCAACTCGCATCGCTTTGAAGAGCATGGAAAAAACGAGTTTGCAATATCATACATACGGTCAGTGGTTAAAGATCATAGTCATTCATAATGCTCTTTAACACTGTTCTGCTAGAGTAAATTCTTATTTTTTTCATTCCAATAGTGATATTAAATTAACCAAAATTATTTTCAACTGTACAATTAGTTATTTTCATTAACTTGCATTTTAAAGGGGAAAATCGACCAAAAGAACCTGTGCAAATCTTGATGCATTTTTGGCTTTGCTTCATAAGATTTCTACAAAAGCTTACAAAAGGTCACAGACTACCTTACCTACCCAGTGACATTAGGGTCTCTGGCTTTTAGCTACTACCCACAAAAAATAAACCTAAATGACAGAGCATAGACTGATGAAATAGAATAGAGCATGGTCAGTACAAAGAATGTTGGCTTATCTTGTTGCTTGGGCTAACAGGATTAGCCAAGACAGGGCAAACATTTTATTCTAAAAAGGCTTCCAATCAGGTGTTACAGAACAATACTTTAAGTTTGCAGTCTTGATCTCGAGACTGATTTAAGTTATGAACATGGATGATGTATAACAGTTACTGCAGTCACATAAAATAAACACAGGTCACCCAACAAAGGAATTCAATAATAATTGTTATTACAAATAACTTGCCTCTTGATTTCTCTGATATCGATATTGTACTTGCTCAACACTGCTGGCCAGAATTGTTCTCTCCATCTTACAAAGTCCTCTTCCAAACTGCAGAAATTTTAAACATAAATTTATATTTCATAGACTTGTGGATTGTGGAGAATAGGCTGATCAATAAACAGTATGTTTTTACTTAATAAGGATCCTTTCACCTGAGTCAGGGTCCAAATGTAAATGTTTTGTGGCGTTTTTGTTGAGGACAAAAAGCTTGACTCTAATTTGCATATATGGCGACTGTAACGCGATACTTCTGTTTACATCTCGGAAAAAATCTCGACTTCTGTTCTGCTTTCGAGATACGTTTGCTGGTATATCAAGACATAGTTAATAGAGGGGAATGGTTATGAAACTCGTCAAAGTTCTTTGTTGTATGTTATTGTTCTGGTTTTTTTTGCCTTGACCCTGCACAAAACACAATAGCTGAAATATGAAATATTCAACATGACACGAGCATGGAACAAAGAAAAATCTGTCACATATGAACTCAGTAAAATGACATATATAGTTTATATAGTTTAATGACATATATAGCAAAGATTTATAAAATAGGCCTATATATGCTGTGTTAAACACAAATAGACATGATTCTTGCACTTAAATATACACCTCAAGTGACTGGAAATCCTAGAAATGCTATGGTCTGTGCTATGCCTTATCTTCAAAACGAGTTCGGTGACCTGCAATTTTTTATGTTTTGATCTAATCTTATCATTTTCTACCTGCAGTCAAAGTTTTAAAAAAATATGAGTGGGAATTTTCTGGGCGCGAACGTCCTTAAAAGATAAATTTATCCAAAATTGTTATGGATTTAGTTATACTCACTTTCCATCATCATCCCCCTCCCCTTTCTCAAATATTCTTTTTGCTCCCATCTCTTCGAGTCGTTTGTCCACAAATCTGCCCATTGCATTGTAGTGTTCATAAGTCTTGTTTCCTAGACCAAAGACCTATTGCAGTGGTAAAAGAGGAACAACAAAATTACCAAATTCTATATGATGTGATGTGCAGTGATGATCAAAGGCTCTTAAGGGTCCATTAACAGATCTTTTTGAGCCATTGCTAAGGAAATTTATTGTTATTGAACCTCGTCATTCTAGTTAGTTCATAGTTATTTCATGTGTTTTAACTTTCGTCATCAGGCCACTCCCTTGGTCATGTCACTAAAACAAAAAAACTAGCAAAGGTTCCTGGGCAAAATACTTTATTGGGATTTTTTCAATGATTCTATATTTAAACTTCATTATGCTATGCAGAGATTTTGTCTTATTTTTAAATGTTCAGATTTTGGGAGAGGTTCAAAATATTGAAAAACTTGTAATTTTCTGAAAAAAGGATAATTTTGCAAAAGGAATGTATAGCTAGCTATGTTTCCAATGCTGGGTTCAGTTGGAACTTGTCGAAGAAATCTTTAGCATTAAAAGAAGCCGGAAGTGCACCTGATATATATTGGAAGTTACCCTATCAGCATGTAGGCAATTTACACTACCAGCACATTTTGGTAAGGTCACACAAAGCCACACACAGTTTTTCCCTTTCTTTTGCTCTTATTTTTCTGTTTTTCTCTTATTTTGACTTTGCTTCTACTTCCTTTGATTTGCATCTTGTGAAAGTGAATTTGGAAATTATTGACAGAGTTATTTTTATTTTCTGCACGCTGAATGATGTAAGTAACCAAAAGTGAAATTTCACCTCCGCATGTGAGTGCACGCATGAATCTTTTCATGGGCCCTGGATTGATTACTAATATTTGAGCAATGAAACAACCTTTAGTGGCATGAACCAAGAGTTTTGGACCCTTAAACTTTGATGCTATGACATATAGCCACTAATCAGATGTAAATGAACTGCAGGCAAAATAATAATGATAAAAAGTCTCAAATCACACTTAATAATTTTTTCCTTCCTTTTTAACTTCACCTTTTGTAGTTGTGTAAGCAGTCTCGGACTGGTAATTCTAATTCTAAACAAAGGCAGGCTCAAAAAAGCACATGTTCATGTGAAATTGCCATGATTCAATATTATAACCTGGACTATAAGAAGACACAGAATGTTTGAATGCTGATTGCTGAATGACCTGTGACAGTTTTAAAAAATTCTTGTTAAATTGACAAAATCTCAAATTGTTTTACTACTTTCAAATTTTTTTGCCAACAAAGTTTGTCAAGTTTATTTTTATTGTGATACAAAACACACTACTTACAAATTATATAACATCTAAGTGTTGCCAATAATAATATTATTAAATAATTACTAATTCTTACTGTATAATTGACACAGTCCAGGTCATCTCTGTCATTCTGTAACCATTCATAAAACTCCTGTGCATTATCAGTGGGGTCACCTTCACCATACGTAGCAACTACAAAGATAGTCATTGCATTCTCAACTTCCCCTATGCGCGTAAGCTCTTCCTGTTAGGACAAACAAACAAAAGGAATCACTACAACACCTGCTAAAAGCCAGCAAAAATAGATAGCTGATTGTGAAATTAACAATACTTGATAAAATGGGATACATATAAGTCCTATATTCTGCCCTTCTATTGCATGAGAGAAACTAAACTTCAGACTATGGCCAGTGAGCATTTTCCATTGCTGCCCCCAGACTATGGAACACGCTCCCCTTCGAAATTCGAGCTTGTTCTGATGTTAATCTTTTTAAATCTAAGTTGAAAACATTTCTTTTTAAAAAGGTGTATGACATTTAGTTTCATCATATTTGTTTTTGTTCTCTCTTCTTTTTAGATGTGTATGCTATAAATTTCCCAATATGTTACACTAGGGTTATATGTAAGCTTGTGATTTATGATATTCTTATGTTCTTTTTTACATTGTAAAGCGCTTAAAACAGCAATGCATAAGTGCTATATAAATTCCATTAGTACTATTATTATTATCATTATTATTATTATTGCTATTATTATTATCATCATCATCATCCAGATTAACCTTCTTCGCAGAAGAATTGCCATAAATGATGACCTCTAAAATAGGCATTACTAAGATTTCTGCACTTTCTGTGAACAAATCACATATCCCTAATACATCTCTATTGAGACTGTGAACTTGTTGAAATCATGTGGCAACCAACAGCATCAAATGAAGACTTTTCTCTGACCCTGTGTACCTGCCTGGGACTAATTGATAGTAAAGAGGATATACTTCTACAGTCGAACCTCAATTATCCGGACTCATTGGGACCTTGGTAAATAGTCTGGATAATCGAGATTCCGGATAATCGAAAATATGGATATTAATGAGACAACAATGTAAACAAAAGAAATAAAGATAGCACATAATTTTAATTATAAAAGTCTTCTCAATGACTACAAATACATGTATGAAAGTCAATGAACTGCCCCTAAACTCACCTACACTTTATAAATGAAAACCTATTCATCATTTCTAAAAAAGTGAAGCATAGTAGTTTGCTTTAAAGTCTTATAACGAGATCGCATGGTGAAGTCCATCATACGGCGAAGTTACAGGGTCAACATCATTCTGTCTTTCCATCCAGGACAAGCACTTTTTAGAACATTCTGCTGCCTCTGAATTGGAAACTTGTTTCTCCTCTTGGCCATCATCTTCCTCGTCGCTACTTTCATTTTCACTGGAATGTCTGGTTACTGTGGCCAAAATCTGTTCGTCTGACATCTGTTCCGTAGTCGGGAGCTCATTGTCTAGATTGAGCCAGTCTTCCAGGTCCAGAGCATTAAGTGAATCTTTATTTCCAACTTCTTGGACATGTTGCAGAATTTCAACCATTGACTCAGCAGAATGCTGTTGTTCAGGTTCTGAATTTGCCTGGCTGTTGTCAGAGTGAATTTTAAGTTTATTGTAAGCCTTGGAGATTCTGGGCTTGCTTCATCCTAAGCATCGTAAAGCATGTAAAGTGCATCCTTCACTGTGTGAAGCTTTACAGCGTCCTTAATGCTCTGTGTTTGATCGAGGTCTTGGGCACAAATAGCTTTCTGGAGAAGCTTTCTCTTGTATTGATTCTTCATCGCTTGCAAGACTCCTTGATCCATCGACTGAATTAGAGAGGTAGTGTTCGGAGGAAGAAACATGCACATAACAGAACCATCACAGCTGCTGAGTTCATCGGGATGTGCAGAACAATTGTCTATCAACAACAGAGCTTTCGGAGAATGGATGTTCTGCAAACATTGATGGCGTTTAACTACTGGTACAAATTCTTTTGAAAACCACTCGGTAAATATTTCCAAATTCATCCAGGCATTTCGTTGCGACTTATAGATCACAGGGAGTGCATCCATGTTTACGTTTTTTCAGCATCTTGGCTTTCCAGATTTCCCAATGAGAACAGGTTTTAGTTTATGAGTTCCTGTGGCATTCATGCAACCTAGCGCAGTTAAACGATCTTTGGCTTTTTTGAATCCAGGAGCCGATTTCTAGTGACATGAGACAAGAGTTCTTTGTGGTAAACATTTCCACAACAATCCAGTTTCGTCCACATTGTAGATTTGTTCCAGCATCAGTCCTCTTTCCTTGATCACTTTTTTGCAGTTTTTCTAAAAAGGGTTCAGCAGTTTCTTCTGCTGCTGAAAGTTTCTCACCTTGAATGCAGGTTTCTTATGCCATGCCAATTTTCAAATTTGTCTAACCAACCAGTTGAAGCTTTGAAGCTTTCATGATTAGGTGACTCGCCATTTACATGTCACTGCAAAGAGAAATGTTTCGCTTCCTCCTGAAGAAGTGGGCCTGAAATTGGTGTTCCAGTCGACCTCTGCTGAATAAACCAGGTGTACAAGGCCTGATCCAACCACTCATCATTAGCAAGCTTCAGCGACTTTCGCTTCAATCCTTCACTTATCTCGATGTTGTCAGTGAATTTCAGGATCTTGTCCTTGTTCTTGCGTATATCGGAGATCTGTTGCTTGCTGATGCCAAATGCAAGTGCTAAATTTGTTCCTTTGTCTTCTTTATATAAACATGAAAAAATTATTTGTTTGTCCTTCATCAAGAGAACAGATCGCTTTCACTTCATAGACATGCTGTTGTTTGAGTTATGACAGTACATTTACTACATGACCCACGCTCACCAAACTGATCAAGCATGGCATTCCGTTAGCAACAAAAAGATAGTAAAGCAATCAAAATTCAGCTGAACGCATCAGAATGCTCTTCGTCGCCGAGCGCTCAATCTTTTGAAAGCGAAGCAGTAATGTGTTGTTTTGAACACAGGTTTCCTGATTTTAAACATTTTTTACCTAAGAAAGCTTTTAAGATGAAAGCTAATTAATATTCATGAAAAAAAACGGGACCAGAGAAAACGTTCGGATAATTGAAAAGTCTGTATAATCAATGTCTGGATAATCGAGGTTCGACTGTATACCACACACTTCTAATTGGCAAAATTTTTTTACAATCGTTATTGATCAAGAATAGTTAACAATTCACCAAAGTGGAGGTAAATATCCACCACTTTCACTGACACTGAGGTGAATAATTGTTTTAGTATATACCACACAAGCTGAATAACTAGCGGCCCAAAGAGTAACTATTTGTGAAAATATACCGACAGAAAGCCATTTTGTTTTTCTTCAGCTGCTTGGAGGTGAATAGTACTTGGCTAATCACCTCTGAGCTAGCCAATCAGTGCACGCGAAAGGTACTATTCACTTGTGTGGTATAAACTAATATAAACTATCAAAGAACTTCTAAGCCAGCTCACGATATTAAGAACAGGCAATGTTTTTGAGGAGTTTTTATTTTGTGACACAATAAATTTTACCGTCTTTAACTTACATGCACAAGTAATCTTTAAGCATATTTAGGAGGAACACTTGAGCTGATTTGGTAAAGTTCTGGATTCTAGCAAAAACTGTTCATCGTGTTATTGCTCTTCAGATCTCTTTTACAAGTTCATCAGCTCAAACTGCTAGGCTGTTCTTCTACCATAAAGGGTGCTGGGTCCTGTGTGGGGATATATCCAGGATTGAACGCTAATTAGATTCAAATTTCTTATGATAAGCATCACAAAGTGTCCTCATTGGTAAAAAGTCACCTAAACACACACAATTCTGTCAAATATGAAGTAGTATGAAAATTTCAAATAACCCTGCCAAATATGAAGCACTAATTAAACAATGCTTGCGTTCAATCCTGGACAAAAGTGAGCTAATGTCCCACAGCCTGGAACGGGTCTAAATGTTGTATGGTCAGTAACTGGCCAATTTGCTAGAGCCCCTTGAGTGGTCAATGTTTTGGGGGGCCTGTAATTGGCCAATGAGTTAAAGCTTGTGAGAGGTCAATACATGATGACTTGTGAGTGGCCAGTGCACTCTCACTGGTCAGGAGCCAATGAGCTTTGAACATACAATTTGTTACAGTCTGTGAGAGGTCAAGGATCTCTTGTGCACTAAAGGCAGCTACAGGTACATACAGATATTGTAGTGATGCATGCTTTTCCCTAGGCTTTATACTTTCTCCTCTTGTTACACATAGGCATGCAAGGCGTGCAAGAGTTATTTTTTTGTGAGCTGAAAGGTTTCAGAGAAAGCAGAATTAAAATGATGACATGTAAAATGTTTTACTAAATAAACTACAGTAACCTGACACGTCTCCAAATTACTATAGATATCACCTTATTTTCTAACTTCATTCTTTGATACAACCCCCACTGTGATTGGTCAAGTTACCATTTGAAACTAAAAATAGCAAACATCTTGTAAGAACAGGTTCTGACGATTTGTTAGCTCTAATTGAATTCACTCCCTTGTAAAAAAAAAGTGTCAAATTACTATTTGTAACTAAAAAATAAAAATATCTCTCTATATTTCCATGCAACAGGAACAAAACAATCGTTACCTGTACCTATTGTATTAAACGTTCAAACTCTTTCAAATCAAAATAGTCTTGTCTCCCCTAAAACATTTTCTAAGAACTAAAAGCAATGATGCGTGACATCTAATTAATTACTCCTTGTGAAAAACACAAATATCAAGTTACCTTTGTAACTTAAAATAACAACACCTCGTTCATTTGCATACAACTAGCTCACGCACTGTTTCAAACCACAAGGCTCATCTCGTCCATAACTAAAATCCTCAACCTAACCCACAGAAAATGCCAAAGTAAACCCAATATATGACTACTTCCTCCTCTTTTGTAGAAGA
Source organism: Catalaphyllia jardinei (assembly GCA_022496165.2). Classification (NCBI taxonomy): domain Eukaryota; kingdom Metazoa; phylum Cnidaria; class Anthozoa; order Scleractinia; family Caryophylliidae; genus Catalaphyllia; species Catalaphyllia jardinei. Next base: position 18,879,044 of record CM042753.1, read on the forward strand.
ATAAATATGGCCATTGTGAACTGTATAGGGATCAAATCTTCTCATATACCATTTACCTTTAAAACAAGAAATTTGATTGGCTGTTTATAGTAGATCCGAACTGATTGGTGTGACACACACTGTACATATATCTCTCACCCACCCACTCACTCACTGATCCATTGACCTGTCCGCAACATACTCCACGTGCCGACTAAGAGGTATTTTTTCCCACAAAAAAATGACTCAATGAAGCGCTCTTGTATTGTTGTGTGGCAGACAAATGACGTTCAGCATGTGAGAACAAACATTTCTCAGTAAAACAATCATTAATATAATTATTTACAACCTCTTGAAAGCAACCACCTATCATAAGGGACAGCAACCACTTTTAAAGCTAAAATTTTGAAATTTATACCAGTACTTTCTTTTGTTTTTAGCCTCCTGTAAGCAACCATTTTACAGATAATAGAGTGGAAATATTTGGATAATAAGGTGTAGATAATAAGTCACATTCCTGAGTAGTACAAGGGATGGAAAGTTCTCAATGGGTAGCGCCAGAGTTTTTTCACTGGTCCAGTCGATACAGTTGTCTGGGAAACTGTCTCGTTTGAAAAGTAAACCTGCGCAAAAACATTCACGCTTCACGGTTGAATGCAAATGGTAGTATATGTACTTCTACACTGTACTCTTTCAGGTCTTGAAAGAGATGACCTTCTAAAAAATATCTTCTAACAAAGGAAAATTAGGAGTTCACTCAAAGATAATTTCACCTGAACATTCAAGCAATGATGGCAAAAACAGAGTTACCAGAAAAACCTCATAGCACGGTAATATGTTGAATAAAGGAAAGATGATCTTATTGAGATTTAAGCTCTCAAGCTGACCCTGCACGAGAAAATTGAACTTTAAGTTATCCATATTTCAATGAAAACAGATGTTTCGCATTAGTTGAAAACACAATAACACATGCAATAAACAATCTTACCACGCTTGACATTAAATTTCTCAAGAATGCTTGGGAGGGGGTCACCTAGACTAATGAATTAAAGTGCACATGTCCAAAAAAGTAAGTCTTTTAAAAAATACACTCATTTAAAAGGCTTTTCAAAGTATATTAAAATGGCATTTTTCTTTTTGTGATATCTCTTTTTGTTCCAGAGATATTCAAGTTTTCCTACTATGCAAATTTGGTCAATGATGACGTCACTGGTTGTGCAAGTACAGTGGTGTGACACAAAAATTAAGAATATCTCCGCCAGTAAAGAAGCAATGCTATTGAAACTTGGCAGGGATGTTGCACCTTACGAAATATACCAGATGGTACACATTTTGATGTTGCTGTGGCAACATGCTCTTGCTGTGGCAACATGCTCAGTTCCAGTCTCCTGCCTCTTTAAAATTAAATATTACCATTTGCAACTCAACAAGGCAAAATACCTGGTGTAATCTAAGATGTATGCCAGTCCCACTATCATTGGGTCACCTCTAAAATTTCTAACTGTATATTATGCCCTGTACAGCTACAAATGGTAATATTTGATTTTGAAGAGGAAGGGACTGGAACCAAGCATGTTGCCATAGCAACATTAAAATGTGAACCATCTGGTATATTTTGTAGGGTGCAACATCCCTGCCAAGTTTCAATAGCATTGCTTCATTATTTTGTGTCACACCAAGGTAGAGTCGAACCTTGATTATCCGGACCCTTGGGGACTGGCCTGAATAGTCCAGATAATCGAGAGTCGAGATAACCAAAAATATGAATATTAATGAATCAATACTAAATACATTTGCAAACTGTAACATTTATTCAAGAATCATGCAAGAATGAACCACAATCACAAGCCATTTCTGACTATGGTAAAAATTTGCAAGTAAATCAACTTGTTTTACATGTCATTTCTGCCTAAAATGTTCAAGTAAATTAGTTTGCTTCAAGCTTCTACAGTGTGTATGTGTCGCTAATTCAATCATTCTTCAAAGCTGCATAAGTTGAATAGCTTCCACATTGTTTTGTCCCTCCATCCATGTCAAACACTTTTTAAAGCATTTAACAGCTTCAGTGTTTGTAACAGTTTGCTCATCTCGACTCTAATCCTCCTAGTCGCTACTTTCAACTTCAACTGAAGACTGTCCAACAACACTTGCTAAAATTTGTTCGTACAACAACTGCAATGAAGTCGGAAGTTCATCACCAGCTCTAAGCCAGACTTTCATTTTTCAAATTCAATACTCCCTTTATTCAACATTGACATTCGTTTTTCAACTTCAACGTTCATTTTATTTAACCTTGACAGTCGTTTTCTAAGTTCAACATTTGTTTTATTCAAGCGCAATGTTCGTTATTTAAGCTTGACATTCGTTATTTTAAAGCACGACGTTCGTGTATTGACGTCGACTTACATATTTTTGCTCAAGCGTGATATTTGTTTCCAGTTTGTCATTCGCTTTTCGCTTAACATCATTTGTTTTAAAAAACAAATGACAAAATCGTCAAGCTTGAATAAAACGAATGTTGCACGAACGTTGCGCTTGAATAAAACGAATGCTGAACTTAGAAAACTACTGTCAAGGTTAAATAAAACGAATGTTGAAGTTGAAAAACGAATGCCATGGTTAAATAAAAGGAGTACTGAATTTGGAAAAGGAAGGTTGTATGTAAAAACAACTAATAAATTGAATTTTCATAGGAAAAACGCGTCATAATTTTATTCATCCAGCTGTTCATCGTGGGCCACTTTCAATGATTTTCGTTTTAGTCAATGATCACTCTCCAAGTTGTCGGCAAACTTCATAATCTTTGTCTTTGTCTTTGTTTCTGCGAATGTCCGAAATCTGCTGTTTACTGATGCCATATTCACTGGATAAGCTCATTCCTTTTTCACCTTTTTCCAATCGTAGAATTATTGACTGCTTACTGTATCTTGTATAGAAAGAATTGAATTCTAACGCTTTGTCGACATGATGGAAACACTTTTCATGACACTGGCTTGTGTTTTATACCAATGCTGGTCAGGGAAGTGGAGCGTGAAATTTTTACTTAGCAACAAAACAACTCTAAGCTAATGAACGCTCAATGAAATGCACTGCAGATCACTCAAGCAATAAACTTGCCCTAAATTGTCTTTTAATGCGAAACAAATTCAGTTCAGACAGGAATTTTAAAACTCAGTTTGGCATAAGATAGGTTTTCTACAGATAATGAACATGACTAACATTCATGAAAAAAATGGGACCAGAAAAGCTAGTCCGGATAATCGAGAAATCCAGATAATCAAGGTCCAGCTAGTCGAGGTTCGACAGTACTTGCACAACTGATGATGTAATCAGTGACCAAATTTGCATAATAGGAAAACTTGAATATCTCTGGAACAAAAAAAGATATCACAAAAAGAAAAACGCCACTTTACTCTACTTTTAAATGAGTGTATTTGTTAAATGACTTATTTTTCAGGTCATGTGCACTTTAAAGTGAGATGTTTTGAATAGTATTAAAAAACCTTGCTGTGCTGTGAGTAGATTTTTAGTACATAATTTTTGCACTTTTTGCTTGAACTTTGAGCTGTATAAAAGTTAGTATAAAAATCAAAGTATAGTATTTGGCATGGTCAACACATAATAATAATAATAATAATAATAATAATAATAATAATAATAACTTTATTTATATAACGCTCATATACTTTGCTCAAGGCACTTTACAATCATAGAAAAAGAAATTCCCTATTCAAGCTTTGTCCAGGGTTCTTTGTTTTTCGATTCCAGGCAAGGTACATGTATGTATGTCTTTATTGCTTCTGTAAAAAATGTATTCACTTGGAATATCTAGTCCATATCGGGTGAGCTCTTGTATTGACATGTTTTATCAGGCAGGTTATCAGAAGCAAAACCATGATACTCTGAATGAATACAATGGAAAATTATAAACATTTTTGTGGTTGCTGTATTACATGGATTTAGATGGGCCATGGGACTCTGTGTAAGTCTCTGCAGTTAACATATGCTTTATGAGACAAAAATTTGGCTCATACCAACACCTCCAGAAAACAAACACCTAGGCTTCACATTTTGGGTGGTTGAGTAAGGGAGGTTTGACAGTATTACATACACTTATTACATTGTTGCTTCTATTATTTCATTAATATCAAAATTAGCTTCAGTAGCCATGTTTTAAGAGATGATAATTCATTAAGACTTTTTATTCTCAAACAGGAAAGTTTAGTGGGGCTATTTTAAATACTGTACATGCTAAACAATTCTAACTATAGGTGATATCTATAAAAAAGGGTCTCTACAGTCATGTAAGATAATATCAGGGAGAGTGTGTCAACTTTCTATCACAAGTGAGCAGATTAAAGCCTTACAGTGCAGGAAATACCACTGAATAGCAATTTGAGTGTTACATTGTTCTACATGTACTTTGAAGTGCTGCTTAGGATAGCCACAAACATTTAGAAAAAGCTACTGTACAGCTATGAAAAACCAGAAATACTTTGCATACATGTCCGGTTCCTAGTTCTAACTTATTGTAAACAACTTCATTTACCATGTCACACTCCTCTGGGTCCAGCACAAGGGCTTTCAAACCATAACGTTGAGCATCCTTTGCCAAACGACCAGCAAACTCTTCAGCTGTCCCAGTTTGAGAGCCATAGAATATTGCTATGGACTTTCCCTGTAAAAGAAACAGGTTGAAAACTTAAATTTAACAGAAGAAAATTACCAATAGTCTGGAAGAGATACTACAGTAACCTAAAAAACTACACAGAAAATAAGGTGGCGTGATGTCTGTGGGCATGTCTACTACAATGGACAAGTTTGAGGATCACTTAATTTCACCCAAAAAGGGAATGTTCATTTGGAAGTATGTTTTTCACTTAACTTTTTTAGCATTTTTTTTGCGCATCTCACGCTCGATAAGGCCGATCACACTGATCTGGGTATCATTGGAAAGATCTTTTCCTCCTGAAGCAGGTGAGTATACACCCGAGAGTGATGACATCAGAAGTGGAACAAAGGCCAAGGCTCGTCAAAACCGGTTATGGCTGGCACAGGAGTCAATGGGTTAAGATCTTTATAAATGTGTTTGCTTTTCTGTATGTACGAAAGACTGCTGCCTAACAGGAGCCCTGCAGCCTGGGTACCTAAATTTTTGCAGCAGCTCCCAAAACATTACCTGATGGGCTCCTAACCTTTTGCCTTTTGCCCTTCTGGGCTCCTCGAAATATTGTTAGGCAACAGCCTTGGTACGGGTAAAGGCAAATTCTAAGGAAGTCTGTGAAGACATTTACTTTCCTTCTTTTCATAGAAAAATTCAAGATTCAAGGCTAATCATACCGAAAAAGTGTGTGGCTACCCCAATATTTCTTTGTGGATTACATAGCCCTTGCAAAGATCTACTTTGTGTTTAGTAGGAACCATCCTTAAAAGAGGCAAATTCACCAGCAAAACAAGTTCACCAAGAACTTTTGCCAATACCAAGCATAATTTTGTCTCAGTCAACAACAACAACAACAACTACAACTTCATTACCTTTTCATAGCATATGCCGGTATTTACTATAGAGCTAAAGAGCAAAATCATCTAGCCAAGTCTCATAAATCAACTATTCATTAAAAAAATCAGAAAGCATTTTCATATAAAAGTTTGCTCGTATGAACGTTATCAATGGAAATCTTTCTAGCCTACACTGGGCAACAAAAGTAGTTGACTCAGACACTTTTTGAAAATGAAGCTTTTTGATATTTAACCTCTTACAGAATGTAACTTTTTTTTCTTTCCATTTCAAACTCCCAAAACCATACCATACCAAAACAGGGGCACAATGATTATCATGATTATAACAGCAGGCCACACTATCATGCAGATGTCACTTTGATGTTTTTATCAGTTCTACATGTATGTGATTGGCTTTCTAGTCCTTAAACAATGGAAACCAAAACATTCTCCACATCAGAGGATCGAAGAGGAGAAAATACTTGTAATGCATTGCCTGCAAACACAATGGTTATATAAATCAAAGTGCCTACATGTATGAAGTAAAAAATAATTGCTGCTTCAGGGCTCACAAAATATTTGAATTCCAGCTTACCTTTTGGGCTTACCAGGGGCACTTCCCTACTTGTCCAAACAAACTCATTACTATTTCATGAACCACAAACATGGCCATTGACCACGACCGCATCACGTCACGATTAACTTATGACAACAAAATATATTGTACCAGGCTGTTTAATTTTGATACTCAATGAAATGCTCCTTCGTTAAACTGACAAAACTGCTTTTTAATGCTCCTTAAAAATAGTTTTACACTGACTTACCGTTTGTGACATTCTGAAAGCTCATCTGCAGTCATGCTGATTCTCCACGCTGATTGGATGATGCCAAAGGATGCATCCAATCAGCGTGGAGCAAATTCTGTTGCTCCATCGGCTGCAGATGCTGGTCGCTTGGAAAGGTGCATTTGTAGAAAATTATTAGGCAATTCTTGCCGAACAGAAACGTTACCTTAGCATTTGGGTGAGAGCTTCAAACGAAAGGTACTTTTCTTTTAACTGAAGACTAGTAGTAATAAAACATGAAAAACTGTTCGCTGCAAAGTTTTGCCCTGAAACGAATGTGAGATTCATAAACTGCAGTCAACTGCTGCCACCTCAACCATTGATTACACACCGGAACTGAAAACTGATCATTTTCGCTGCTCATTTTTCCACTCATGTTGAGGAGCCATTAGAACAAAGAAATGATGTTTTTTGCTGAACAAGTGAACCAAGACGAACGAACGAAGCAATGTTTCGAATTCCATCTTGGGAAGCCTTCAATTGTAATTGTGCGCGAGTCAACATCGATAATTTCTAAAACACGCACTATTCAATCTTCCCGGTTAGTCAATTTAAATGTTTGCTCAAGAGCTTCATTGTAAAAAGTTCGGAAACCACAGGGAGCAAAGAAGTCCTATTTGACCGTATTTCCAGTTGAATTCACCGTACAATTGTATCGCGAACCGATCTGTTGTTGATTCAAATCACTGTACGTAATCAAACTGTAAAACGAGTCTGTTGAAATCATATACCGCCAAATAGACTCCTCTGCTCCTTGTATGGAAACCGACTGTTTTTTACCTTTTTGACGTTTTGCGACTAATACATGTACATGTATAATATATTCCAGACTAAATGCTTCAGTGATTCTCAAGAGAAACGAGACTCGTCTCAAGAGGAACGATACACGTCTCGCGAGAAACGAGACAAGAAGTGGTAACTTACATTTGAGCGGTACTGTAATTTTCTAGCAGCCTCAGTCGGCAGTTGAGCGCGACTAAACCACGCACAAACTTGGTCTTCATGGTAAGCCGAGAACCACTCCGTTATCTCGAATTTAACAGACCCAATAAACAAAATGTTTCTGAGATTAATTTATTTAAAAAATTTAACTTTTCCCAGTGTCAAAACAACTGTTGACTCACTGATTGATGTCAGGAATGAAACATCAAAACATCACTTCTTAAAATTGGTAAAATAAAATACATAACCTTGCTTTCCGATGCAAATGTTCCTGTTCGTTTCAGGCCACAGCAGCGAGCTAAGTATACCTAACCACAGCTCACGGTCAAGAGTATCGCAGCTAAAATGTGTCTCCTACACTATATCAAGCTGATTTGAGAATCACCAACCACAGAAGACAAAAATCTCCACCGTCATTTACGCTCCTTTCATTCAAAACTTGAATCAAATGACCTCTAGGTTGACCGCAACCACAAGTTTTCCAAGACTATTTTTCCAACTCCTGCAATTTTCAAGACAACGTCCAAGCTTTTCGGCTGACAGGGCTGCTCCAATCACAAAAACTGACTTGATCATTCCAGCATTTTCTTCAAGATTTGTAGATTTTGCAGTTCAATTCTGCTTTTACTGTAAGTTTTCATTCCACGAGAAGCGACGCTCGAGTCAGGTTTGACAGTGGCGTGATTTTTCTCGACCAATCACAATTCTTTGCTACGCAAAGTAACCAATGAAACTGCTTCATTTTGAATGTATAGATCATGTCAAATGGCGTTTTTCGTGCAAAGGTGGCCAGGGGCAAAGGTGAAGCAAAAGGCTGGCTTTCGCGTTATGTTAAAATGTTTTTGGGAAAAAAGGCTTTTTGTTATTATATGAAACAAATAGATTCCATGTTACCGTGCATCTGATTCAGTAACAGATCACAGAAGACGTCAAAATGTGGTAAGAACATCAGTGACACACTCGGCTACGTCTCGTGTGCCACTTTTTTGTTCTTACCACATTTTGACGTCATCTGTGATCTATTACTGAAAAGACGCACAGCAACAAGGAATCTATTTGTTAAATAGAAACCATGTATGTTCTGAACAAGACCCTCAGTCCCACTTTTAAAAGCTTGCAAATGCAGATATTTGGTTTTTCACAGAAACAGACTAGAGCCAAGAGTGTTACCATTGCAGTAACATAGTTAAGAGTTATTCTGTTTATTTTGTGATGTACATTTCTGGTGCCAAGTTTGAAGAACACTGCTGCAATATTTCAGGAGATATTCTTGATTCAGTATTTTATTGTTTAAGTGAAACTATTTATGACGACATTACTTTCCTCCTTTGCATAAAATCTACAAACATGACAGTATCTCTAAACCAAAAAAAGATATTCAAAAAGGAAAATGCTGTTCTTCTTTACATGTACTTTAAAAAGCCTTTCAAATAAGCAGCAATTATTTTTTATTTCATGGGCACTTTAAAAAAGGGAATCAAGGGAATCTACCAACAAGACTCTGTAGATTACACTCTCTCCCTCCCTCACCCAACTTACAGATTTTTTCATTTTCCCAATGAAACTTGTATCCTCTTGGGAAGTCTTGGATGCTGGCCTGTTGAAACACCAATAAGCAAGCATTAATGTTTAAAACTTCAAACAGGTGTTACTCTTTCTGGTTATCTGGCACAAAAAATGACAATAGGGAGGATGGAGATGAGCTATTGAGGTTGACGGACATTGTTTTTGAGCTCTGTGACCACTATAATGTAGATCAAATGATGATGAAAGACCACTGTAAACAAACAATGATAAATAAATATTCAAATAAACATAACTAGGTTAAGAATCCCAACTGGCAGGAAGGCAGACCAGTTGGCTATTTACAAGCATAGCCGAGAAGTTGAACTCAGACTGCCAAAAACAGTATCAACTAGTGGTCAGAACAAGATTTGAACCCAGTACCCATGGATTTTAAATCCGGAGCTCTTGCGATTGATATATCACATGAAAAGTTTAAAAAAATCTGTACATTGGCAAAATATTTCCCACGGACGGCTATAACAAGCATTGCCCCTTGTTACTCTTCTGACGTCATCATCTTTGACAAAAACTGGCATCATCTATACTAGACTTCTGCAAGAGGTAAAGATCTTTCCAATGATAACCAGATCAGAGTGATTGGCTCAATGGCACCTTAAATATGCATGAAAATGTTCAGAAATTTGAGTTAAAAACGGGGAACAAAATTTCCTTCAACTACACTTGGCTATTCCATGGTAAGAATTGCCCGTCTCGAAAAAAAATGCAGTTTCAGCAAAAACCTCCTGGAGTCATTGCGCTAAAACCCTTTTAGAAATAGACACAACTTGCAACCACAGTACGCAAAACTTTAAGACAATTCTCCCATGGGATAATATTCTTGAAGTTTATATCTCCATTATAAGTTTCAATCCCTTTTTGTGCAACATTAACCAAGCCGGCAATGGCAGGTTAACCCGTACCACAGTGCTATATTTAAGAGTTGAACGTCCGCAGTCTTCGGTCTGCAAATGTCATGCAGCTATAAAATGTATCATACTTCGAACTTTGATTGAGCATTACCGCATGTCAAACACGACAATTAATAGTTATCAACTTGACTTTATGAACTCCGAGTGAAAACTATAAATATACTAGTTCTCAGAGTTTACTTACGCCAAAACCAGTTTTTGTGTCAGAGCTGCAGTCTCGGTTTTCTTTTTTCGTCCACAAAACCAGTAGAGTAACACACCGATGAAAGAGGCAAGCAATACGATGTCAACTGTTCCCACCAAGGATTTTTCTGCTACTAAAGTCGTCGACATGACTAAAACTGGAAAACATAAGCTCTGGACGTTACATCACAACCTAAGTAAATAGCAAGGCCAGAAAGAACCCTTGAATCCGAGTATTAACTACTTCATGTATCCTACACTAAAACAAACATGTTAGTATCACCCAACTGGTGGTGTAATGTAAATCCCGAAATAATGTAATATGGCTCGTGATAGCCTGGGGACGAAGTCGCGCCGCAAGCGCTTATGGGATTAATTGGGGGCAAGCATGGTGGAATTTGGTGCGAAATGTCATAGCGTGGATTGTAGTGGTGACAGCGTGCTCTTAACAGAACTAGAGATAGCAATAAGATCAAAGTCATTGTTTTAGACGATCGAAAGTCAAGAGAATTGAGAAGACTTCGAACGGCACGTGCCGCTGTTTATTTATACGATGTTGTAAATAAATACTCGTAAATGCGGACATGGCAAAATGAGGAACTAATGGTTGAGAAATAGAAGAAACGACACTATACAAGGACTGGAGTTCTGCAGTCTTGGATATCGCATTCGAAAGGGAAGAAAGCAAAAAAAGAAGTTATTACAACACGGGGTATTCGTATTTGGTCACGCCTGACAGGGCTTAACTTTGCTGAGCAGACGAGACGTGGCATAGTGACTCTCAACTTGGAAAATGGACCGTCTGTAAACAGTGACAATTTTGATGCTACTGACTTGAGGAGTGGGGGTGAATAGGGGTATGCAGATCCGCGGATCTATGTTTTTTTTCGCCAGATCCGTCGACCCGCCAGAATTTTTGTTCAAATCCGAAACCACAACCACACTCGTAAACAGAAGCATAAAGGTTCAAAGGTAAACTGGTACATGTGAATGCCACTGTTAATTTCACCCAAATGTAAAGAAGGCAATATGCTTGATGACTACAACACAAAACAAATCTAATAACAGTACAACGCTTGAGTTTAAATAAACTTTCGAAAAAAGAAATAATTTGGATGAACTCGATTAAACACTCCGACCAAGGCTGAAGAAAGATCTATGATCCAAATTTCGTTTAGGACCCAAGATCCGAACATAAGACAGGCACAATCCGGAATCAGCGTCAAAAATTACAGCTGATCCACGATCCACTGTGTTTTCAAAATCTGCCAATCTGCTCAATTTAAAGCAAAAGCGATTTTAAAGGCCAAATGTGTCGATCCGAAAACCTATTCACCCCCTTTCCCCCACCCCTCCTTGAGGTTTTAATCCGTAGGTTGAGTTTAAGACTAGGTTTACACTAGAGCAGATTTTTCCGGATTCGTAAATGTTTCCGGATTCATCAATTTTAGAGTATTCGGATTAGTAGGCGTTTACACTAAAAGAATATTCGGATACCTGACCGTTTACACAGGACGACAACTCCGGGAACATTCACGATAAAATGGTCAACAAGTTGTTTGTTGCCTCGACGACGAGAAACTAAATGTCACCAGAAAAAAGCCTAGGGGTACGTTGAGGCAGTCTGAAGTTTCCTTTCCACTCGCTGATCACGCTATTGTTGCCCATCATGTTGTCCCACCAGGCATTTGTCCTGGTCTTATCCAGGATCATCCAGCGATCGTGCCATCGTCATTTCCGAT
>CM042753.1:18890738-18908238 GCA_022496165.2 Catalaphyllia jardinei
CAAATTCAGCAAATTAAAAGACTGCCTGGACCAGTGACAAAACAAGGAGGCTAACAGCGACCGCTATCAATGGCCATCAATACGACTTTGGATTACTTTGGATTGCTGCATCCGCCATTTTAGTTATACCGCAAACTCATAATATCGCTGGCGATATCCGGATTCGAAAGAAAAGCGTTTACACAGCAAAACTTTCCGGATTCAAAAGTTTTCGGATTCAAAGTTCCCACTTTAGATTCCGGATTCAAAATCTCCGGAGACGTGACCAAACCGGGATGTTTTTATTTCGGATTCGTCCTCCTGTGTGTAAACGGCAAAATCAACCCGGTACTAAAACGTTCCGGATTCATCACGAATCCAGAACAATTTCGTCTAGTGTAAACCTAGTCTAAGTAAGAAATAGTGCAAAAACGCAACGGAAAGAGAATGCAAGAGGAGATGTAACGCCGTTGAAAACGTTCATGAAGTTATCGGTCCGAGAGACCGAGTTATCCTCGTCCGAGAGACCACAATAATAAAGAATTAAAGTAACGATTCTTAACCCCTGCTTCTTCTCCGATCACCAAAACAAGTAATAATTCTCATTTTCATTCCTCTCATTTTTACGCTCTTTATTTTCCCAGCCAATATCAGTGATTCTTACTCTCTTTGTTACCTTTTCTCATCTTAGAAATTTAAAACAAAAAAAATGCATTCAGAGTCACTATACCACAAGGACAGCACCACGTCCCGTCCGCTCAATAAATTGACCTCGCTCCCAATGTGTGGCTTCATAGCTCAGTTGGTAGAGCTTCGCACCGGTATCGCGGAGGTCACGGGTTCGCATCCCGTTGAAGCCTTGATTTTTTCAGGCTTCTTCTTTCAAATTGCTTAAATTGGAAAATTTACTGCGATGATCATTCTTCACTTTGATCTACAACCGCAGTTAAATTATATGAATTATTTCATATATACTTCACATCATCTCACTCCTCACGGGAGAAAGAACTCAATAAATTGACCTCGCTCCCAATGTGTGGCTTCATAGCTCAGTTGGTAGAGCATCGCACCGGTATCGCGGAGGTCACGGGTTCGAATCCCGTTGAAGCCCTGATTTTTTTTCAGGCTTCTTCTTTCCAGTTGCTTAAATTGGAAAATTTACTGCGATGATCACTCTTCACTTTCATACTTTATTTAGTTGGACAAATGATGATTTGGCCTTCTGGAGACCGTTGGTGATATCCTTGACCGTAGCATTGCTCTTGCTCATAATTCTTCCCAAGTAGGTAAATTCCTCTACTACCTCCAAATTTTCATTCTCCAATTCCACTGGTAATGGTGTTTCTGTAAGCTGCATTGTCTTGGTCTTCTTCCTGCTGGTGTTCAAGCCCAGGTGGTTGGCAGTTAATGAGAAATCTGATGTTTTATGTTGTAATTGATTTCTAGTAGAAGACACGAGTGCGACATCGTCGGCAAAGTCTAGATCCTCAAGCGAAGACGTTAGTGTCCATCTGATGCCCCGTCTTTTGTTGCCTACTGTCTTGCGCATTATCCAGTCGATGGCTAAGAATAACATGGGTGACAGGACGCAGCCTTGGCGCACCCCGCTCCTGACACTGAACCAATCCGTTAGTTTCTTCTTATGGATGACACTGCAAGAAAAATTGTTGTAGAAACATTTGATGATGTTGATAATCTTCTCTGGCCACCCATAGGCTAGCAGGATTCTCCATAAGGTGTCTCTGTGGATGCTGTCAAAGGCCTTTTCCAGGTCTATGAAATTAATGTGTACCTTAGTGTTTCACTCGATACACTGCTCAATGATATTTCGGAGGGTGAAAATGTGGTCTATGCACCCTACTCCTGGTCGAAAGCCTACCTGCTCTTCCCTTAAGATGGTGTTGATGGCATCACTTAGTCTCATTCGGATGATCTTACAAAAGATCTTACTTGATACCAAAAGGAGTGTTTGCCAGTTTGTGCATTGTGTCCTATCCCCCTTCTTGGGGTGTTTAACGATGAGCCCCCTGCACCAGTCTTCAGGTATGGTCTCTGCATTCCAGATTTTATAGGATAGGTCATATAACCAGTCTGTTGCAAAACGGATGTCAGCTTTTAATACTTCTGCAGTGATGATGTCTATTCCAGGTGCCTTGTTGTTCTTCAGACTCTTAATCGCTTTCAGAATCTCATTTTTTGTTGGTGGAGAACAATCGATATCCAGTTTGTCTCCTAAGGGCTGAGACATACAAGCCCGCTCTGCTGGATCTGGTCTATTAAGGACCCCCCTAAACTGCTCTGCCCATAGTGGCTGGTGGAAAAGCCGTGGCTTTGGGAGCCTCCAGTAGGGCGGCCAGTTACGGTGCCAAGAAAGCATTGGAAGCACCTACTTGTAAACAAAGAAGATGATAAGAGTCTCGATGAGACAAGTTCATAAGCAATCATGTCCAGGAGGAAGATACAGCGTCGACGACGTGCTGCTGAGCAGAAGAAACGAACTCAACGGGGTGGTGCTGCATTTCATCTCAAACCGCACCCAGATGACAAGATCGCCGCAATCAGCGAGACGACCTTGAATTTCTTAAAGCGAGTCCCTGTTTAGCCGTTGACCTTAGACAAACTCAAAAGGCATGAAGACGTGTTGCGTGAGTTGGCCAAACATAAACATTCCTTGCAGAGGAAACGTTGTGTTCGCTAAGCACTGTTTGAATGTATAATGGTACGGTGGACACACCATCTTCCAGGACTTTTCTCTTGAGATAGAAACAGCTAAATCCAGTGCGACGCTGAGCGTAGGTCAAGACTTTGCTGCCCATCACCGGAAAGTCTCTGTTCTCGTCAGATTGACTTCTCTGTGTCTGCAACACGTTTAGGTAAACCTCTTTCTGGGGGTTGTTCAGTTTCTTGCTAATGCCTTTGCAGCTGGCTTTGTTGCTCTCCGTACCCCAACAGCAATAGGTTTTACTAATGAGAGCCACAAAACCATCTCTTTTCTATTCCACTTTGAAGAGCCCAGGCTTGCGTTAATCATAGGCGGCGTTCTCTGGGGTGTCATGGCAGGGAAGCCACTGGTGCTTGGTGGCGGTAAACTCTTCCTTCTCTTCGGGGTTCACCAGTTCTTCCATCGAGTCTCTAGCCAGAGACATGTAGGCGGAATCGGTATCCATTTCCAGATAGTCTCGCCTATCCACATAGGCATCGATGCAATGGAAATAGAATTCTAGCATACTTAGCTTGGCATAGGTGAACACGAAGGGACCGATCTGGATGGGCAAGTTGCACTTGATCTTTACTTATTTTATTGTTAGCTATATTTGTTATTTGTTTTGTTCGTGTAATTACAATTAGAAAAAATAAAGGAAAGAGGCTACAGGAACCGCTGCTTCATCCCATCTGGGCATGTTATTAAAAACAACTACTGATTTACACTTAGCAGACTAACATACATGTTACAAGAATGTAAGTTCCACTGTAAAGTGTTTGAAGTCAGAAGTCCTGAATGGATCAGATTTCTATCTATGTTTATGCTGTAAACCACTCAACAGACCAGTTTCACTGACTGGGACATAAGAGAGGAAACTATTAACAGGCAGCATTTCAGCCATTTCAGCTACACCTGTAAGATCATTTCATTGAATGACTGAGATGCTTCAGTACTGTAGACTCCTGTGTAACACTGTTAAATCATAATTTGATTCATAAAAATTGATTAAGTTCAGTTTAAAGTAGTGCATAACTTAATATGTAGCTATTTGTCATAATAAAAAGCTGCTAGATTGAAAAAAATTCTAAAAAAGAGAGTCAAATCTCAAAAAAAAAAAGTTGCACTTGATCTTCTTGTACATCTTTAGCTCAAACACCTGGTCGCCCAATTCTTCCAGATCGTGAAAGAAGAAACTGTTGAAAGCACGGGCGACTTTACTCTCATCTTTTTGGTACTTGACGTTCTGATGACGGGCCGCGACCAAAACCTGCATTGCCCACCAACTTGGCCGTCTCCCCCAGGAACGTTTGGTTCGGGTCCGCATCGGCGGTGCGACGAGAGGTGGATGGAAAGTCAGCGAAGGGTTCAAACCAGGGGTGGGATCGCCACTGAACATCTCGGTGAACGCGAGTGACCACCAGTCCTTCCTCCAGATGGAAATTCAATAAGGGCGTACCCAGTAAGATCTTTTAGCCCTGGTAGGATCCAATGAGAGCACTTCTGGGTGTGGTCATGATGTTGTGCTCTTCGGTGAAGGTCTGCATGTGTTCACCCACATCTGATCGCCTTATCTTCAGGTTCGTGAAAATGGGCGTCATTTCGCTAAACTTCTCTTTCAGGTGTAGTGGTGTTTCAATGTCAACTTCCACGGCTCTGAAGAATGTACCTTCTTTCACGTAATTGCGTTTGTTTCTTTTCACTGCGACCGGGAAAATGCTTGCTTAGAAATGCCACGATTTCTTGAGTTGGCTGTGTTTTGGCGATACAACTGCCATTCTCTGACTGACACGGCGGTCAAGTCTGTTAAACTCTCCAGACATTTCATCTTCTCCCCGTTTCTTTTGTCTCTTTGCTGCATGGGGTTCAAGAACTCGATGGACTGGGGCGAGTTTGGATCCGCTTCGGGACTTATGAACTCTTTGGCTGTCAACCAACATCGATGGTTATGCCATTAACAACCGTGAAACCGTAGACAATCTTGGAGTCAGCATCGTATCCATCCACGGGTAATTGCCAGGGTCTGATTCACTTCTCATCTTCGTCGAGGCGAGTGCAAAAGTTGGTGAGGTCACCCCAGGGAGGTCACGACCCACCCAAGCCAACCATTTGTCCGCCGCACGTCAGGTCCTACTTGGTACCAGCTCGTCTCTACAGGGATTCCGGGTGGTGAACTTTCCCATGGTCATTGGGTTGACTCAAAGCCAAAAAAGTACAAGGCATTGGCGTTGTAGCCGATGACTTTTGCACGCGTTTAGCTGCCTCACCGTATTGGGTCTCGTGGATCTTGGTCTTGTCTTTCTCTGCGTGACGGTTGAAGATAATGGCGGGCCCGCCAACCATGTCATCTTTGAAGAGCTGGTACAGATCTTCCGTGTGAAAACTGGAGAGGTGTAACGTGAGCCCTGTTTCTCTAAGAATAACATTTCAAATTTGAGGGCCAGACTGTGTAGACTGATGGCTTCTTTCAGCATGTCGGTACCGTACCGGCGCCAGAATTGGCGCATCTTTTTCAGGGCTTCCAGGAATGGTACCACATCCAGGTTATTGTACCAGAACAAAAAGTCGCGGAGGGTTCGCATGCCTTTCTCTGTCCAGGCTCTCTGACAGACGGCTTAATTTACTTCGCTCAACTCGGCGTTCCTCAGCCAGGACTTGAACGCCTCTTGTAGCGGTAACTAAGATTCCTCTAACTGACTGAGCGTTCATGAGTGACATGTTGATATGGGAAGAAGCCCTTTCCCCCTGACACTGATAGGCTCTGAGAAATGCGGCATAGCTGGTGTCTGCAGCTATGAAGTTGGAGATATCCATGAACTTGAGGGAGGCAAACCTGAGAGCCAGTAAACGTGGTTGCGCTTGATAGCCAGATCGACGCCCGAACGATTGATCAGGTAGGGAATCAGGACATCTTTCAGCTCGTTCAGATCGTATTTACCAGAGTTGAAACCAATGACCACCAGGTCGGTGACGTGGCGGCGCAAATCAGATAGGAGCCGTTTGGTTTTTCTCAATGGACGGTTCGGTGGCTGATCATTAGAAGTTGACGAAGGAAACGGCTGTTGTCGTCGTTCTCCCAACTCGAGGTCGACTCGACGATCTACTTTTCTTCTAGGCTCGATCTTCTTCCGCCTCTTCCTCGTCGCCACTTTCGCCGTCACTGTCATCGTCGAAACCAGTACTCTCTCCAATCTTCTCACATTCCTCGGATGTGCTCGCTGGTGAAAATGGCGGTTGAGATACGGGGCCCAAGGTTTCTTGTATGTGGTTTAGGAGTGGAGTAAAGCGTTGGCGATTTTTTTTCTAGGTGGTCCACAAAGGCCGTGACAGCCTCTATGTCCACCTCTATGTCGAAGTTGGCTCTGAACTGAGAATACTTCAGCCTTCTTTGACCTTTTCGAAGATGGTAAACTCTCTTGACTTTGGCTTCGCAGGAGCGTTCGTGTTGAATCAAGTACCAGGCTTTTGGAGGAGACGCATTGAATCGTTGACAAGTATAGCATCGATTGTATTTTGCTAGGTGCTTGATGTAACCTAAATGGTCATCGTACAAGTTACGTCGGAATACTTCCTGGCTCTCTTGTTTCGATAGAATATCAGTCGGGCGGTGAACCAGCTCCACTTTTCGATCTTTTCCCAAAGAATAGACAAACGTGTGGATGCCTAAGAGTTTATCAGAAGCGTGCAAATCCCTCAAATGCACGCCTGTGAAATTCTCCGGATGCTCCAGCGTAGCAAAATAGCGAGAAACCAGTTCTTTGGTCTTTCTTTCCAAGGTTTTTAGACAACAGCCCTGGTGTCGCGCACAAGCTGTCCACATAGAACTCGCCTGTGTTCTTGTCTTTTTCAGTGCATTTAGACCTCGATTCTCGATCAACCACTTGGGCAACTTGCCTTTCTTTCCCTGCCCTATAGGTCTGTCGAACAGAGGGTAAAGGTGAAATGTCACGTTTGTTAGGAGCGTGATCCGCCACTTGCTGTTGGTACTCGAGCCAATCCACTTCTCCCATGCGTTGTAACACTATCTGTAAATCATCCTCTTCAGGGACACCCAGAGGCTGGTCAAAAGTGAAACCATTTTGCGAGGGGTAGTAATATATCTTCTCTTCCGTTTCAACGTTGCTCAAAATAAACCCAAACAACATGTTTATCTTGAAAGCATTTTTTGGGCACGGGAGATGGCCTGAAGCATGTCACCAATGTCACTATCCGTCTCCAGTCACTGAGTCTGTACTTGCATAAATTAGCCACCATGTTGGCGTGAGCGGATCTGAGACCAGGTCTCAATATAACACTGCCGACAATCCTCTGGTAAGCTAGCAACCAAGTCAGCCGGAGACGTTAGTGAGTCATCTTGAAATCATGCACTGTCTGCCCTGGTTCAGCTGAAGGTAGTGCTGGTGGTTCTGTGGGTTGGTGCATCTTCAGATGTTTTCTATAATTGACTTCGTAGTGGAAGCTCTTCTGACAAATATGACAGGTGAAGGTAGATGGTATGTCATACTTCTTTTCAGGATGTTTTCTCGTGTGATGTTTCCTTAGGTGGTCTTTTCTGTAAAAGTGTTTGCTGCATACTTGACAGGAAAGGAAAAGCCGGCAGATTGACGATGAATAGTCTCTTGGTGTCTCTTTAGATAACTCTTGGAAAAGAACGTTTTGTTACAAACGCTGCACAAACGCATCTCTCTCAGGCTCTTAGGAGGTGGTTCCTTTGTGAGCTAGCCGTCGAGTCAGGTGGACACACTTGTGAATCGCCGTGTAAATCATGCACCCTTTTCTCGGGTTTGGTGGAAACAGGAGCTGGTGGTACTGTGGGCTGGTGCGTTTTCAGATGTTTTCCATAATTGACTTCGTAGTGGAAGCTCTTGTGACAAATATGACAGGTGTAGATGGATGGTACGCCATACTTCTTATCGGGATTTTTCTCGTGCGATGTTTCTTTAGATGGTCTTCTCTGTAGAAGTGTTTGCTGCATACTTGACAGGAAAAGCCGATAGATTTGTTGATAAGTGGCCTCTTGGTGCCTCTTCAGGCCTCCCTTGGTAGTGAAAGCTTTGTTACAAAGGCTGCACAAACACATCTCGAGTTCTGACAAGTAAACAGCACCTTTTCATATAATCTAGGTCACCTAGCGATAACGTCATAAGGGGGTATCTCCCTAACTGATGTGTAACAGTTTTTTGAAAAGGTCTGTCATCCAACTTGCAGTGAGCCTTTTTCAGTTTTAGCATAGAATGGAAAAGTAAAGAGTTTTAAAATACTACTGTGAAAAGTAAATTATACATAATTTATAAGTAATCACTTTTTGTTTTGTAAAACTGAAATTTTCCATTATCGTGTACCTCTCAGCTGACATTTAAGGTGACTTTGGTCTAGTTTTTCCTTAAGAAGGAAGATCTCATCTGACAGAAAGAGAAGTTTTAGTCATTTGTTTTCTCTTGATAATTACATGTCATGAGCTCCCTCTCTCCCACACTGTTGGTCTACTCCGCCATCAATATTTCTAGGAAAATTAATATGACCATTACTGTCATCCTCATCCACATGTTCAGAAATATCCACTATTAATAACGATATTAAACACATTGACTTAAATTTGATAACGCAGTTTTCGTCGAATTTCTTCCTTCGCTAGCCCGGATATTGGACTTGATTTCCTTTCAAACCATCTCGCCAACTGTACTGTCGAGGTAGATGTTTCTAGCGTGTAACGAAATAGTCAAGAAAATGTCAAAGTAGGTTGTGTTATCTACTGGGTAGACCAAGGCGAAGCTACTGTGTGTTCTTTAGGGTACGTCTCTCTTGTCAGCTTAATCTTACGAATTCTTATATCCCTGCGTTTTTTCATTCACAGGCTTGACAGAGGCGTTGAGTTTGCAAACCGACAAGGACCAGTACGGGAGACGTAAAAATCACTATTTCGAACGTGACAGAACCAACAAGTTTTCCTTTATTACGTGGACTTTTGTAATATCCTTTTTCGACATAAAGAAAGCAATGAAGTCAAAGTCAGTGAGATGCCGTCTCTCTCTTCCATACTAACGAATAGGATTGTTTGACAATGTCTCACTGACAGTGTTCATGGACTTCATGAAAATCGCAAAGGAAACTCCTCTATCAACAAAATCCGCTTTCTATACCCTCACCAGAGAGGGTATTTCCTTTAATGACGTCAGCTCAGGGTATTCCTATTTACGACGGCATCCCACATTGGGATATCTCCTTACCATGAGGTCAGCATACAGATGGGGTATCCCCCTTTCGTGGCGTCATCGCATCCCATCCCAAAGGGGGCACATCAGCCTACAGAGAGGGGGGAGTATCTCCTTTTTTGACGTCGGCCATCCACTTGACCCCACTTTTCTGTTGCTATCGCTTCTTCACAATGATCCACTTTTACATCCCACTTTAAGGTCACGCTTTCCCGAACTTTTATTGGCAGCTATCTTGAACCCCTTGAGTTTACCCTCCTTGCACTGGTGGCGTTTACCCCTCTTGACGGCCATCTTGAATAAGTTAAAAAGGAGGGGCGATCTGCCTAAATTCGCACCTGTCATACTACCAGTATTTAATGTTTTTACACTTAAACTATACATTATAAGAGAGCCTGTACTCCTTAGTCATCGACAAAAAATGTACATAAAAATGTCAAGTGTTGAAATGTCCTTACTCTAAAGATTCTGCTTTCACTTAAGTTTTCATACCACGTCAAATGGCTTTTTCATAGTGGGAAAAGGCCGGCTTCGAATTCTGGTCGGAAAGATTCTGGCATAAAAAGCTTTATCTGAACATTTTTTATTATATAAAACAAATAGATCCCATGTTGCCGTGCGTCTGTTCAGTAACATCAGTGACACAGTCAGCCATCGCCTGGTGTGCCAATCTTTTTACCACATTTTGACGTCATCTGTGATCTATTACTGGACAGACGCACGGGAACATGGAATCTATTTGTTAAATCAGCAGTGGATGACAAGGGAGCAAATGAGCCAAACAAGCTGGCTCGTTCGGTGGATGATTAAAAGTACGGAGTGGCCTAGTGTTTTGTAGTTAAGCCGTTTCTGCTTGAAATAGCCGTGAGAATCGTCCGTTCAGCAGTTTACATGTCAAAAGATGGTCGAAAGACGGATGTCGCCTATGCACGTAACACCGGGGGGGGGGGGCGTTTCTTGAAGTGCACCTAACCCCTGTTCAAAGCACACTGTACCTTCTCAAACTAAATCTTGACTTTGAATAGGCTGTAAAAGTTCGAAATCTAGCAATTATCTGTTGCACGACCGAGCTAGTAAGGGGTATGGGTCTATTCCTTGTTTGACATCACATACTGATTTGCATCGTACTAAGCCTTTGTAAACATGCATGCAAAGAAGTTTGTGACGTCAAACTGGGAATAGTACCATACCCCTCACTTGCTCGGTCGTGCAACAGATGAAGGCCAGATTTCGTAACTTTTGGAGCCTGTAAAAAGTCAAGATTTGTGCTAAAAAAGGCAAAACGACACAATACGTTTCAAACAGGTGCAAAGATTTAGTTCGGGAAAAAAATATTTTGTGATTAGGTGCACTTTAAGAAAATCCAGTATTGGACTCTTAAGGGGGGGGGTACACATGAATAGGAGTGAAATTTGAACATAAGGGAATTGTTAGGATTAAAATGGGTTGGAAACACTACCAGATAGTTGACCCCCCAAAAGAAAGTCCCAGGTTGGTAGGGGACTGTTTGGTGTCCATCTAGTAATTCTTCACTTCACTTCAAATTTCAATTTTCCAAATCCATCAAATCTTCAACGTTTCATAGTCTCCTCAATTTAACCTATCCTTTGAGAAAAAATATCTCTTTCCCAAAATTCCCAGAAATCACACAAAAATTTACGCAAAACTGCCAAACAGTGGTTAACGAAATAAGCATGGAGATTTAGCATTGCTTGAAACGTGACCGAGATAGTGGAAGAAAGGCCATGTTAAACGACAGCCTTCACGTGTACCCCCGCGTTAAATCGATCGTTATCACAAAATTCAAGCTGTAAACAATGTCAAGTTAAAAGATATCAAGAATAGCACGAGCTCAATAAGCTTGCCAAATTTGAACACAAAAAATGTAACTTTACAACAGCCGAGGACCGAAACAAATTTTGCACCAAATCGAGGCTATGCCTGGTGAGAGAAGAAGAAATGCTCCCAGAAGGGGGCAAATGAGGCTTTTTGGCATGTAAAGTAAACAGCGGCGCAATTTCACTTCTGGATTTTTAGGAGGGGGTCACAGGATGACAACACCTGAATCAGTAGCTTCGCGAGGGCAAATTGAATCTTACAGAGTGGTACAAAGCATTTAAGTTAGTATTTTATTAACTCCGGCATGAGGAGCTCAATTCTCATCAGCGTCATTATAACACCATAGCAAAGCAAAAAATCTCCATCACGCATGGCTAAATATCCAAAGGGTAACACTGCAAAGAAATAGACAGCAAACAATGAACACGATGTCTTGAGTATCAAACTTATTTAATACTAGGAAACAGTTCAGTTCACCTTCTTTTCCTTCTAGTCTGTTAAAGTTTAGCCATAGTGATATTGTCTGTAAGGCTGGTGTTACGTTTGTTAAGAGTCATTGATCGGGCCTGTCGTGGTTTCCATTTGATGTTGAAGGTTATTCAGTTGCATTACTACACTAGGCGATTGGCTTCAAAATCTCCTGCCACTTTGTTGTCCACTTAGAAATTAGACCAAAATAAGATGGAGGGCAACAGTTCCCAGCCCTTTTCCAACTGCTATCCGAACACAGTTTTCAAGTGCGTATTCCTAATTCACCATTACTTTTAAACTATTTATGCTTTGGCGCCCATTTTTTGCAAGGTTAACCACAGAAGTATTTGCTCTCGTATTTGGCTAGGATGTGTGCTGTTGCCATAGCAATGGGGCTGGTTAAAAAACAAGGTCTAAAAAATGGTTTTTGTTTATTTTAAAAAATCCAGTCATTAGATTGTTTTCATCGTTTGCCAAATTTCTTGAAATTCCAATGACTGGATCGTTTCTGCAAAAGCAATCAGTCCCAATTTTTCGAGCGCATTTAACCGGGTTCTTTCGGTAACAAACAAAAGCTGAGAATTGCTGGGTTCTTTGCATCGTTACCTTGCCAAACATATCTTTGTAATAAAAGACTAAAGACATCAATACACTGCGTTCACTTATAGAGAAAAAAAAAAAACAGATAGCGCGGGTGTTGAGTAAATAGAACGATCACTCTATTGACAGCATGTTTGTTTTTTGAAATCCTTGTACGTGAATTGCGTCAGCAATAGCATGCCTGAAAACTGTGTTCAGCCAATACTATGACCGCTCCTTATCAAGTGATGATACAATGTTGGGATCAGCCAAATGTCCAGACATTAGTAAACCAATGATGCTAATACTTACAATAGGTTACCATGGCAACAGTAGTACAACCTGGTAGAAACTTAAAGGTAAGTTCAGTGAGCCCCATTTTGTATTATGGAATTGTGATAAGCATAATAAGATGCAACTACTGTTAAGTTTAAAGATGAATTAAATTAGATAACGACACTCAGTTGAAAACTGCTGACTATTTAAAATCAACTGAACTGATCGATCAGGCTGAGAATTAAAAACTTTCTTTACTTGTACCTTGATTGGAGCGCTCTCAACCCTTGAGAGAGGACATGCCAGCCCTCATAATTTCATCCACTAAGAGAAGGTTACTGGCAATGACAGTACTAAAAATATGAGAATCAAATACCACTGAATACAAATATTCATCTGCAGTTTGACAAGCACTAACCATGAGGCCATCACCCCTCCCACTTTTATTACGTGGGAAGGATATTAATCTTAAGGTAGATCCCAGCACCCTGATTGGTTCTTTCTTGGTCTGGATTTTGCCACACAGTCCATTCACATAAAAAAGTCAGTCTGTCCCCAGCATGGCCCTCAAGCTTAGTAAGAGGTTAATATTCCATACACAAAAAGCAAAGTGTTCATAAAATGAAGTTGCTTGATGTTCTAAACAAATGATTTTAATAAAATGAATATAATTGGAAACTGACCATGAATGTAAAAGCTGTCTTTTGACTCTGTAATTATCCCATATGCCAGTATCTGAGGGTAATAATGCCTCTCCACTTGACAGATCAATCCCCACTGGGGCCTTAGCATCAGCATACTCCTCCTGGAACATTTTACAGGTCGAATTAATAATACTTCTCACTGTATGACGTACATTCTTTCAATGTTGGTTGTGATAATTATATGGCTTGTGTTTGTAGCTGATACAGTGCTTGC
Organism: Catalaphyllia jardinei; assembly: GCA_022496165.2. Lineage (NCBI taxonomy): Eukaryota > Metazoa > Cnidaria > Anthozoa > Scleractinia > Caryophylliidae > Catalaphyllia > Catalaphyllia jardinei. Next base: position 18,903,714 of record CM042753.1, read on the forward strand.
TCTGGCTAATTCCAGGGCATAATTGTTAGTTGTTAGAGTTGTTGTTGGGTTTGTTTTCGTCTTGGAAAGGATGTTTGTAAGGCACTTGTACTTGTTGACATCTGTTAAGAGGCTTTTGTTGTAACTTAGAGTACCAGCTTTTGAGACTCAATCGTTGAATAGTGCGTACAGCAAGCTCTCGCTGAAATGCCTTTCATAATTTGAAGTGGTTTTTGATGCCAAAGTGGCAACAGAATAAGAACGAGCTGTTCCTTGACTCGACCTGTCAGTTGTGACTATCTGATAACTAGATTAGTTTTTGTTCATTCCTGAAAATTAATGATAATTAGTGTTTCTTCTTCCATTTTTTCTTAGATAGTTACCTCCAGCAGTGAAGAAATAGCACATCGCCCTTAAGTTTTTGAGAAAACAAGGGGATCATGTTGTATAACTTTTCGAGAAAACAAAAGTATCATGTTATAAACGTTCCCGTGAAAATCAAGATTGTCACGTTTTTACTAGTCAACGTATAATTGAATCTAGATCTTTATGTCCAGCAGTGAGGAACAAGAAAGGGAAATAAGCTCTCTGACTTGTTTAAGCCTGATTTAATTAATTTGTAGTTCAACTTGGTGCCACACAGTCTTCAGAGAACATTTTGAACAGTTTTCATCTCGAACTGAAACGAATATCATAAAATGCCCATGAATTAACTATATCAAACCGCTGCTGCAGACACCTAAAAGCTGCCCAAACATATTAATTTCTTTTTTGTTTAATATCCTGAGAACAAGAGGCTATAACTTGTTAGCTCCTAATTGAATTTACTCCCATGTGAAAAACAAAAGTGCAAAGTTACCATTTGTAACTAAAAATAGCAATGTCTCGTTTCCTAGAATATATTGATTTAGTTTACTTTAGCCTCTTTTTTCTATTGTTCATTTGATTCATGTATCCACCTAGACATTTGTTTACTTTAGCACCTTTACTCTGGGTAAAATCTATTTTCATGACGCTTTTTGTCTACGCCAGTTAGCTTAACGTGGCAGTGGCCAACTCGGAAGCACCTGCTACTTTGGTCACTGCGCACATCTTAATTTCGTTAATTTTCTATCTTTATTTTAATTTTGATTTATAACTTACTTCTACAAATGTAACGTAAATTCTATGTGAATAGTGCAATAAAGACGTCATTCATTCATTCATTCATTCATTCCATGTGAACAAGTGGTGACGATTCGTCAGCTGTTAATGAATTTACTCCCTTGTGAAAAAACAGAAGTGTCAGGGAAACAAGTGCTCACAATTTATCACCTTTAATTGAATTTACTCCCTTATGAAAAACAAGGGTATCAAATTACCCTTTGTAACTAAGAATAAAAATATCTCGTTACATTTGCATACAAGAACAAAACAGTTGTCACTTCCACTTATTTTGTAAATGTCAAAACTGTTTCAAATTCAAATAGTCTCGTCTCCTCTATGTCCTTTGAACTAGAAGCGACGATTCATGACCTCTAATTGAATTTACTCATTGTGAAAAACAAAAGTATCAAGTTACCCTTTGTAACCTGAAATACAATATCTCTTCCCATTTGCTTACTACTGACTCATTAACTACTTAAAAATGCAAAACTCATCTTGTTCATAACTAGCCATCATTACACTGAAACAACCCAATGTATATTATGTAACTGTCACAATGACACAATCCCCTCCAAACCGGACTAATAAGAATCAGAAAGCGGCAAAATACACGTCAGTCTTTATTATTCAATCACCAAAGTCCTTGTACTTAATACAATCATAGAACTCCGAAGACTTCATATACCTCACTTAAGTTTTCTTAAACAAGAAATTTTCTTTTTCTTCTACTACAATTCGTGCTGGCTATTATTGTGATAAAGCGAAAACCTGATAACATTGATGAGGAAAGATTAAGTTTCATTTATAACATATCTTCTCATCCGAGTTGTAAACAAGAACATTATACAGTGTAAATGTAAAATCGTCACAGAATAATTTCTTTTTGTTCTGTTGACGAAATTAATCCTAGTCTCTTTGCTTTTCTCGCTGAAACTTATTACTGAAACTGATCAATGGATGCTGAAATTAACCACTCTGCAGCAATATTTAGGTTTCACTACAACACACAAACGATTCGAACCTTGTCACAACCTCTTCACATTCCCACTAGTACATTCCGCCCCCTTAAATACAATTGTTCCTACCATAGCCACCACATCAACATTAGCAGTAGAGCGGCTTACACTCATTTAATTCAAAACCTTATATAATAGGAAAAGCTCACCCTTCATCGCATGCTCGCAGTTATATCCCAAACACTATGTTTCTTTTTCTTTGACTGATTATCCCATTGCTAAAGACTATCAAACCCGCCCACAAAATCCTCAGCCTAACGCACCCACAGAAAATGTAAACCCAATATATGAATACTCACTCCTCTTTTACAGAAGAATAAATATGGCCATTCTCAACTGTATCGGGATCAAATCTTCTCACATACGTGTACCATTTACCTTTATAACAGGAAATTTGACTGGTGTTTAATAGTAGAACCAATCTGATTGGTGTGACATACATACATCGCTGATCCATGATCCACCCGTCCATAACATATCCGATGCGCCGACTAAGAGGTATTTTTTTACAAAAAAAAACTCAAACCCCAACAAACCATCCATTTTCTGAAAGCTTAATAGTTCCAGATTAAGGCTCATTCCTTTAAAAATCTCAAAATCATGAGAGCGTAATTGAGACGTTTTTTGCAAAAGCATATGTCTATGTAAATTCCACTCCAGTCCCGCTAAGAATGAGCAGAACAGACTGATAAACATTGCATTTGCCTCTTAACAAATTCTACTACACTGCGTCTCAGATTTTTGACACTGCATTTGTTCTTTTGTGAAAATAGGATAAAGTCAGAGGGGACAAATCATCAGCACTCCTTTTGAAACATTGATGATTGTTTGAAACGGAAAAAGAAAACAAAAATCACTGACACGGTTTTCGAGGAAAACTATTTGACAATAAGCTGGCCAAATTTTAGCTAAATCGGTTCGGGGCTGTGACTTGGAGTTGAAAACGTATGCTTGACTTTTCGAAATTTTCGTTCCGAGAAAACAAGAAAAATATTTTTTTTGCGGCATCTTAGCGGTACCTGCAACAGGATTATAACACCTAATTGTCTATGTTGATGTTTACCAGAGAGGGATCATCTTGCAATAACAATAGGCTTTTGACAGATGATATGCAGCAGACCAAATCTTTACGTGGGGCGTGGCGGGAATACACTGTATTTTTCCAGGTGGATACAGAGTTTAGTTAATTCAAAATGCTCGTTCCACATATAAAGACCGAGAAAACTAAAAACCTTTGAGGCTGTCGAGTGACCGCCACCGATAGCTTGAAAGCCAAGAGCCGATGCACGATTTATCGCGAATGCCCTGCTTTTTTCCGTAGCAACGCGTCCTTGACAAAGGCGACAAGTCACCGATTCGTTGATCTTCTCCTGCAGTCTTTCACCGGCTACGATAGCGGGGGCATGGGGCTTTTGCCATGTTTCAGTGTTTTCGCTTTCCAGATTTTCAAGAGGTTCTTCAATTTTAATTTATGATTGCCTTGCACTAAATGTTGATGTGGAAACCGACAGGTCGCATTCGGCACTTGGCTGCTCGTTCAACTCCTTCAGCGATTGCTCCTGGTTGAATTAAGAGTCCTTTAGTACTCTCTACAAGGTTTTCAGCCCAATCTGAGCTTAACTCCTTTTGGCTTCTTCCGCCTTGCCGTTACAGACGAAAACGGACATGGCCTCTTCTTTATTTTTGTCAAGGGCATTTGAACCAATCTTGCAGCATGTATTGCATGATAAGTTACTCCAGAATGACAGAACTTGTCGATGGGTACCATATTTACTCGTGTATAAGTCGACCTTTTACGATCAAAAAATGAGCCCAAAAAATCGCCCTCGACTTATACACGAGTCATACACAAAGACCTGACAAAGCAGTCCAAGAAATTAGCATAACAATTGCCTGAAGTGCATTCGGAAAACTGAGCTCACAAAACGAGTTCTAATTGTGGTCGAGTTTCTTAGTTTTCAGCGCAGTCTTCTTCAACAAAAAAAGTGTGAAATAATAAATGTTAAGTGCTTTAAACATAAACCTACATGTACTGGAGATGATTTCTATTGTGTCTTTTGATCTCTGGAGCAAACATTTCTCTTTAATAGAGCTTCGCTGCTGTTTACGGTGCTGAACTTTCGTTTTCATCGAACGATTACTGTAGCTTAGTGACCTGGCAAACTTCAGAAAGCACATGGAGTTATCTTAGTTTTCAGTATTCCCAAACTTTGTAGTTTGGTTACCAAGTTTTCTAAGATGGCATTGTTTTTATTGAGCGATCTTTCGAAGCTTTTCTGCGCTCCTTTGGTCTTCTTATCTAATCTCCTTTTAAACTCAAAATCGAGATCAAGGTTAGTTAAATGCAATGCGATTTACTCCCAAACATCATAAAATACTTCACT
>CM042753.1:18913238-18916150 GCA_022496165.2 Catalaphyllia jardinei
GCCAATACCCAGCTGTAAACACCTTAACAAGAACATCTTCTGCAACTCTTTCACGCTCATCTAGCGTTTTCTGGAAGCAGGACACCCTCTGCAACATCTCAGCAGCTACAGCGTTTTTGTGCTGTGTAGTTTGGAGGTGGTCTGCCAGAGGTTCAGGGCGAAATCGTTTGCAGGGTTCCTTGTTAAAAATTTTAGACTTGTTTTGGGGGTTAAATGTGTCATGTTTTTTGCACAGCAAGCAATAAAGGCCTTCGCCTTCCACATACACAGGCCACCACATCTCAGTAGTAACACAGAATGAGAGGGATCTTTTCTGCAATCAGCCGTGCTGAAATTTGTAGCTTTGTTTTGAAAGCTGTTCTGCCTCATTCCTGCTCACACTACAGCAATCCCCTTCCTTAAAGAAATCCCGTTAATGGTACTTGGAATGAAACAGGTTGTTTGCACATTTTATGGAATGATCAGAGAAAGCACTCGCATCATGGCATCCTTCTTCACAGGTTCCTTTATCAGCTGTTTTTGATGTATCCTGAGCTGCACAAGGTGGATTTGCCGCCAACTCCTCATGTTCGTTAACTTCGTTTCTAATAATGTTGAAATTACAATTACTTGGGTGTCACACTGAAACAACCTATCTTACACTTTTAATCATTTTTATTCTTAAGTTTGAAAGTCCTTTTGAAAGCTAGTTTCCTTTACATCTGATTTTATTTAAATTTCATTAAAGTGAAGCACAGCATTTTCAAAACTTTTCAAAATCACATTCAGTGATGTGTTTCAATATAGGTCAATTAAAACAAACATTTTGCATCTTTTGTACATGTAAGAGATATGCATGCTGTTTATTTTGGGATTCGAAAAAAATTAAACTGACGAAAACATAAAACAGCCTGCGTGACTCGCGAATATTGGCGTGACAGGAAAAAAGTTGAGGAAGACTGGGAACGAATGAAAGAAACTTGTGACCACGAGTAAAAAACATGGCGTCAAGAACGTGTCGGGAACGTCACAATGGTTCATTTATTCTTGAACCAACGGCATTCCTTTGAAAAATTAACGCAATGAAACTACCTGCACTTATGGACGAACCAAATTTCTGTCGGGCATAGAAATAACTGGGACGTATGCAAGCCGTGTGCGACTGATGTGTAAGACTTACCAGTCGTACCCTTATTTGTTGATGAGTAAACGAGTGAAAAGAAGACCAAATTAATGTTGCAAGTTTGCAGGTAACTGAATGCCGACTTTTTTGTAGAAATTGTTTGAAGTGCAACGGCAAGTCCATGTGTCAGAACTACTAGGCCACGCGCATCTTCTGCAAATTCGTTGTGGCCTGAATCATCTCAGTGGTCGATTCATAAGACAAATTCTGAAGCGAACGGTTGTTTGTTCAGTTAAACATAATCTTACCTTGAAGCGGAGCTAGGAGACAAAAAGAAATCCAGTTTTCTTTGTTTGTCCACGTCTGCCTTTCGTTTTTTGGATGACATTTCCAAGCAACCATAAACGCCGAAAACAAGAGAAACCAACTGAAACGAACACTTCGTAAAATCGCGCGTTTTCGAAAGATGACATTGTTGAATATTACCTGTTTTCAGTCAGTCTCACAGGGATTGTAAAATTGCCTCTCTTTAAAAGATGAATAAGAGTTTGTGTTAATAAACTATTGGTTTGTTTCTTAATTCATAATTTTGTAATTTGATGCATTTTTCTCTTTCCAATATTTTCGTTCTGTATCAAAGTAGCCGGGGCTCGCACTTGTAGTAGCCGGGGAAAATCCCCGGCCCCCGGCCCTTAGTGACAGCCCTGAAATTATGACGAAAAGTTTGTGTAGAAGCTATGAATGACAAAAAATGGCTTCAAGAAAGATCTTTCGGCACTTCCTCTGTTGGGAATTGTATTCAGTGAGTTGGAGGCTCAGGTCGGCTCAGACTCGAAATTTACGAACTCTTTAATGAACTAACCACGTAATCCGGAACATACAGTAAACGGCGAATTATAATGCCTAAAAAGGGTGAAGAAACTAGACTCAAATCTCCAAAAACTGCAGCAAGGCTGACCTAAATTCTCAAACCCACGCGCCAAAAAATACAACAAAGATGAAAATCTGGAAAATTACGACAGGAAAGTTCAAATGCATGCGCGAGCACATTCTGAGCCATGATTGGCTAATTAAAATCACCTGAGATTAAGCGCGCGCGAGCGCGTGCACAAAACTCCAGCCGAGAGGTGAGTTCAGAGTTTGTAAAGTTTAAGACATCTCCACGCAAATTTTTTCATGTTTATGTTATTAATAAGTAATCATACGGTTTTTCTCGTTCAATTTGGAATTAATTTGCACTTGTGAGTTTTCAAAAAGCAAATTGCACTCGCCGAAGCGGCTCGTGCGATTTCAGCTTTTTGAAAACTCACGCGTGCAAATTAATTCCAAATTGAACGAGAAAAACCGTATGATTACCTATACCAATTGTTACTCCTTGAAATAAAATCTTATTACGTTATTATGCTATTACGGCCACAATATTATTGTTACTCCTTCAAATAAATTCTTATTACATTATAACACTATTACAGCCTCAATTGTTACTCCTTGAAATAGAATTTTTAATAAGTTAAGATTACTGTAGACCTTCAAAGGCCAAATTTTGCGAATTATTTTTATAGCAGAAATATCGATTTAATGTTTGGTGAAAAAACAATTTAAAATCATTCAATGATCGCGAGATATCGGCGAAAAACTATTTTGGGGAAGAGTTAATAAATAACTAAAGGCATTATAATCTCATTAAACACATCTAGCGCCGTGAATTTTTTGCGGTAAACCTTATTTGGGACTTAAATTACAAACATTTGCATATTTAGTTTACATCGTTGACCGGATGTTTGGTTCTCTGGTGGTCGCCATAACTTTC
>CM042753.1:18926959-18934459 GCA_022496165.2 Catalaphyllia jardinei
TTTGAATGACCTTTCAAACGAAAATTATATCTGTTCCGAAAATAATTTCCAGTAAAAAAAGGATTTTTGTTGAGCGCTATGATTTTAATTTTTCCCGCAAAAACATCAGATGAGAAAGAGTTAAAAGGCAGCCAGTGTTCAGATCACTTCACAGAGGAAACTGTTCTTAATAATTTATACAACTGCCTGGAACTGTCGCACGCGGAACTAGACTGGGTCATCTTAGCAAACATTCAAGCTTTTGCGGAAAAGGGAAAGGGAAAAGAAGGAAAATAAGTCCACCTTATAGCTTTCTTTATCAGTCGCAGCCAATCTGCAAAGAAATGTTTCTAAACCTTTACGGCATCAGCAAATCTCGGTTTCAAAGGCTTGTAGATCACTATCAGAATCATGGCATTTCTCTGCGGACACATGGGAATAGCAAGAGACTACCACACAACATGCTACCACAGGCCGTTGCTGAAGATGTGAAAAACTTTCTGAGCAATTATGCACATGAAAATGCTGTGCTGCTTCCAGGAAGGATCCCAGGTTTTGAAGACGAGGACATTCAGCTACTCTCATAGAGTGACACTAAAGTGCATGCGTGGAACTCGTTTAAAAGAGCCTGTGAAGAGTCAAACAAGCAAGTTGTGAGTTACTCAAAATTTACCCTCCTGTGGAAACAATTTCATCCAAACGTTGTCGTCGCCAAGCGTATGACCGACTTATGCTTCACCTGCCAACAAAATACTACAAAGTTTCTTCGAGCGGCCAATCTTCAAGATTCAGAAAAATCTGACTGTGTCCAAGCACAACAAGAACACTTAAAGGGATACAGTCAGCTGGTGCGCATGTGCATTGGATACCATTTCTCAGCTAATTTGCATATCACAACATCTCCCGCGCAAATCCAAAAGTGAGATGCGCATCCCGTCGGCAAATCTTCATTGAATATTGAAAACCTCTTGAATCGAAGTAAATGCGAGTCTACATAGTTCTTATAGAGCGTAATTTATTCCAAAGCACTGATTTTCTTTAATACCACGGATAATTGACCGATGTCCAGGGAAGGCGAAACGTCTCTGACAAGCGAAACGTCCGAAGTCGAAGAATCAGTGGAGGTGAGAAGCACTCTGTCATTTCAGTCAGATACTTTGCTTTTATATCCTTTAGCTTAATTGCGTTTTAAAGCTTCTCCACTTTCTAAATTATTTTAGGAACCAGACCCATGTAATTGTAAGAGTGCTTGGTCAACCCGAAGAAAAGAGGGTTCAACGAGAGGTTGCCCTTGTTGAGGATCGCACCGTGTATGTACTGACGCTTGTCGGTGCGGGAAGCCTTCTAAACCCTGCCAAAATAAGGTGAGATCAAAAGATAGTTCTTTCATCTTTGTATGTAAGGCTTTAGGTCGATTATCATTTGTGCTAGTGCTTCTCAAGTCACAATGAAATGGTCAAGGCACTTTACAGATATTCTGAGATGTGAATATAAACATCTAGTACGCAAACCGAACTCAAGCTTATTACCCACGAAAATGATGAAGCTAAAACAACTTGCTAGCGTATGTTTATTCTTCTGTGAAATTAGAAACCTACTCATAGACACAATAATTTGTTGTTGAACAGGCTAATGCTACGACCCCTGCTAGGAACAACCACGCCACTCAACACCCAAGCCAAGAGAATGAGCGTGTTGCTGCAAACCAACAAGTCAAGGTAAAATGTCAATTATTGACCCAGGATTTGCGAAGTTTTCACTATACTTTAAACAATGTTGTTTCTACAAATCTCAGGACCTCTATTGCAACGCGTTACGATGCATAACAAAAGAATAATGTCACAAACAAGGTGTCAGTAACTTATATTTTTTGTGTTTTTATTATACAAGTCTTGATCTTTCTGTCATTTTATTCAATCGAAATTCGGGACACAGACACAGAAATTTGACTCACTGAGTTGTAATATGCTCCTGACCCGGCCCCTATTCCTTATGGGTGTGCAGAAACTAATAATTATGCTAACTCTTTGTTGTGTTTCTGATTGATCTCCCTCGTTATTTTCGTTAACGCAGGCGATTTCTTCCGCCAGGCGCCTTCACGTTTCCCTCCTCTTCTGTCCATGTTCACTGGACACTTGATTCAATCCGTTTTAGCCAAATACGATAAAATAATTTTAAAAGATGACTAAACGAATATTCAGGAACACGTTTTGAGTAAAGATCAATGATCAAAAGAACCACAAAGCACGATTGAAGCGGATTTTGTAGATGTCTACTACGCGTAACTTTGATTTCGGGTTGAGGTAAACGCTTTTCAAAAGTGACAAGACGAGTGTCCAGGCCAGCACGGTCTTAAAGCTGACTGTGTCCCTTTAAATTCAGTCCAGATAGAAAGAGAACTTTATAGAGAGGTTTGCGGAGAGACAAGATGCATTTTCGAAGCAGTGGAGGACCAAATAGACGTCGATGAGCACCACGAAGCATGCTTTTATAATATTTCACAACATCCGGCGGATCGAAATTCCACAGTTCTCATTGGACAAATCAAGATTCTACTTTGCATATGAATGAATAAACAAACAAGACAAAGGACTTTTCAGAAAGTCTAGCCAGTTCTGAAAGAAGTGAGAGCAGTGCTTTACGTCACAAACCATAACATGATCACCATGGCAATGAGCATTTTCGAAACATCCAAGATGGCAGTCGCACGTGGGGGAATATCAGAGAAAAAGACTAGTATTCATTTCAACGATTTACGCCTAATTCTAGGAAAAGTCGAGATATATTACGGATAATACCCATTGTTGTGCTAGAGTATTGAGCATAACGTGCACCTAGTTCAATGTCGATGCTACTGCTATAAAAACGCGAAGTTCACACCAAAGATCTGCCAAATTAATGCCAAGACTGATGTTAAAGTATTGTATCGAAAAAGGCAAAGATCCAAGTGGAAGATCTTTTGTGTAGCTTGTGCGGAATACAACCTCGAACTTCAAACAGGTAAGGGAACAGTTTTTCATACTTATTGCAACAGATAGCGCTAGCTATCTCAAACAGTTGACGATTTTCTACTCAAGGCTGATAGCTTGACGACTTCGAATTGTTTAGGAATTAACAAATAGATTCCATGATGCCGTGCGTCTGTTCAGTAATAGATCACAGATGACGTCAAAATGTGGTAAGAACAAAAAAGTGGCACACGAGTGTGTCACTGATGTTCTTACCACATTTTGACGTCTTCTGTGATCTATTACTGTTATGATGACGTCAGTCGTGCATCTGTCCTCTAATAGATCATAGGCGAGAACCAATCAAAATGCGAGAATAACTTGGGTTATTATATAACATATGGTAGCCCACAACGCTCGAATCACTGACAATAGCAACTTTTTAAGACTGGATAGCTGAAACCATTCGAACGGTCAACAATGTAATGATAAAATTATTGTTTTGTTCTTTTTGAACGGACAGCTCGAGCTGTTCGAACGGCTGACAAATTTTTTTGAATGGATAACTCGAGCCGTTCGAACGGATGCTAATTTTTTTGAACGGATAGCCCAAACCATTCGAACGGTATCCCATTCCATTCGAACGGCTGATGAACAGGTTACGAACAGCTATCCGTCTTAAAACGGCTTGCCGTAAGGAACGTTTTCGCGTAAAAGGTCACATATATTTATCTGCAGCCTATTGGGACTTCAAGGAATACTAAATATATGTTATTTACCGGGCGGGAGGTCTGTATGGTAAAAAACTGTGCCCGAGGTCTTGAGTACGGCCCGAGGCCATAGGCTGAGGGCCGTACTCAAGACCAAGGGCACAGTTTTTTCCCATACGGACCGACCTAGCCCGGTAAATAACATGTTTATTTTTTTTCCTGCAGTAAATTTTCCTGCAGTAAATCACCGTCTACTAATGATTTGTAAAAAATAATGGCAACGAGCGAATAATTCAGATATTAGGCAAAGAAAGATGTACTAAAGTGCCTATGAAGTAAAAATTAATTGCTGCTTATTTGAAAGGCTTTTCAAAGTAAAGAAAAATGGTGTTTTCCTTTTGGTAATATCTTTTTTCTTTTAAGAGATATTTACGTTTTTGTATTGTGCAAATGAGGAAAGTGATGACGTCATAGGTGGTTCCACTGGCCTAGTACAACACTCAATCCAGAATATCTCGAGAAATATTGGAGCAATGTTCTTCAAACTTGGCACAAGAAATGTACATCACAAAAGGAACAGAATGACATCTACTATGTTGTTGCCATGGCAACAATCTCGGCTCCAGTCTCTCTGTGAAAAACCAAATATCTTCATTTGCAATCTTTTAAAGTGTGACAGAGGGTCTAGCTCGGCACTCAAATGGTTCCTATATTTCCTTGATTATCCTCATTAGATTGTTGTGAGTGGATGATGCTTATTTAGGATAAAGTCTGGAAATTTTAGTCTTAATTAAAACAGGACCAATGGAATAACTGTTGTCATGGCAATGGCACGACGCCAAGTTTAAAGAACACCGCTTTAATATTTCTAGAGATATTCTTGATTGAGTGTTGTACTGTTTTAGTGAAACCACGTACAACATCATCACTTTACTCACAAAAACGTAAAAAAGAAGATATTCTTAAAAGAAAAACGCCATTTTTCTATACTTCGAAAGGCCTTTCAAATAAGCAGCAATTATTTTTTACTTCATAGGCACTTCAAAGAACATATAGTTTTCGAACTACTTTATGTTAGTTGCATTTGTTTAACCAGTTACGTTTTCCACAACAGTTTTTCCGGTGTGAAATTTCATGTGAAGTTTGAAGTTTTACTACAAAAACAATGTCTGTTAGTCATCACTTTTAAAACCACTTGAAATCAGACTGTTCTACCGTAAATCAAATAGCAGAAAGCGAGGAAATTGGTTAAGTGCATTCTACAGAAATTCTCCTAAATACAGCAATGATCAGAAACGTAAATTTGACTGAAATTGACTCAAATTCTACGGCGATCGAAACACAGGATTAAACGCCATTACAGCGACGAGCTAAAAACAACCAAGCAAACTCTCACAACTTCAAAACACTCAACTGAATTTACTTACAGTGACTCTCCTTGCCATTTTAAAGAGAACAGAGATAAACGTTTTTGTGGTGACTAATCTCGATGGATGTGTAAGGGCAAAAGATTAGGCAACGGGAAAAAATCCGGCCCATGGGCCGTATGGTAAAAAGCTGGACCAGTCACGTGTGCAAGATTGGCCAATCAAATTCGAAGATTTAGGCATCCGGCCCGCTCAGATGCTTGAGAAAAAAAATAATATAAGTTACACTGAATTCATTTTTTTCTCCTTTCCCATTAGCTAAGAGCCTACCAGGTGACCTACACAAATGCCTACAAAAAATGTGTTTTGCTGCAAATAATATTTGGCTCATGTATAATTGAAACCATGCTCTCTGGTAAAAATGGCAGAGTGCTTCCCTGAGCTGTCAGTGAGTCATTTAAATAATAATGAAAAAAACTTGGTGCTAAAATGTTTAAAAAGGTATTGAATTTGGTTGATCACAAGATATCTTGATTTGTCAGTCTCCCAGATCATTTAGTTGCCTCAGCCTTTGGCTCTCGCTAATATTTGATCTGCTGGACACTGACATATAATATATGGACCAATTTTTGTCCAATTATTGTTAATTATTGTACAATAATTGCATTTCACATTCTTACCAAAACATGTTCGTAAACAAGTCCTGCTTGGCCCAGACACTCTGGTGTCAGGTCGTCAAAGGAATTCATGGCAATGCCTCCACAAGCAAGAGTAAGTCGCTCCATGTTTCTTCTCTTAGCACGGCGAAGTCCAACAATGCCTTCTTTAGCCAACATGTCTAATGATAATGGATCTATTCCCTATAACAAAATGACCCTGGTTTTGGTTTTCGAAAGATTTAGTTAACATTGAAGACACACAGCCAGAAGCACATTAAAAGAAAGACCATATTGTTTTTCTTGTGCTTGTCTCATGCCAGTTCCCAAATGAACTTTCTTGTGGTAATACATTACTCTATCTTACTAACTGACAATCAGAAACACTATCTGAAACGGAATGATGAAAAAGTCCAAAGCATATAGGAGAACTCAAACAGACAGTGAAAATGCTTCGCTGCTGCTGTTTTTCCACAGCGTTTCTTATTATCATCCACTCACATTTCTTATACTCTTAAACACAAAAACATTTTTAGCTGTTTGCTATTTCTTGAAAACTAACCTTCTGATTGATGACAACAAATCCCTTATCACTTCCTTCACAAACCTTATGAAGAGAAGAAGTTTGAAGTTTGCAGTTAATGCATCAGTTGTAATATCTTGGTACACTAAAATGGCCCACTTTGATTTAGGAGTTGTGGCCCAGGGGAGAGTAATGGCAAGAGAACTTAAGGGATTATTTGGGGGAGAAAAGAAACAAATTCTGTTATTGAGAGCTCTGACAGGATCACTTACGTTAATAGGGATTTCAGGATTTATATGGAAAAGATTTCAAAATAACACAGTTGTGCCTGGGCAAAAAGTTACAGATGGAAATGAGAGTTTTGGGTGTTCCTGCAGGCACCGGAAAGCTTTGTATACTTGGTAACTTGGGATTAGTCTTTATTTGGAGTTTTTTTGTTTCCTGTCTTTTATTTCTTTTGTTTTACGTAAGCTTACGTAATCTGTGCTCCAGTACTCACAGAAGGAACCAGAGTTTTGGTTATTAGAGCTTGTTTGGACAAGTTGTCCTTTGTGCAGAATTTTGCCCTTCATGAGATAAACAGTCAAGTAATCGCAAGTGCTCTTGGGCAATTAAGGATAAATTTCACTTGCATTTTTAAAGTTTTCCAAATAAAATATTGTTCTTGTTACATTGTCCAATACATCAGACTGTTTTGATACAGTCCAAATATATTGTAGGTTAATTCCTATAAGGTTAATTTGTTGCCATTTTTACCCTGAACACTAATAACTGCATTAAAAAAAATGGTTTGAATTGATTCAGACACATGATTTACAATGAGAGAATCCATGAAAATTGTTTTGTATGATGGCAAGAGTGTTGAAACAGGTTGAAACAGATAAACCAATGTTGCAAGTGCATGCTTCTTCTCACCTTTCTTTTCAGATCAATTACTTTCTGTACTTTGTCATCTGTAAACTTTCTCTCAGCTGCTACTAGCTTCTCCCTTTCCTCAGCACTTTTGTAAAAGAAGCCAGAATTCACCTCACTGTAAAACATGAGATTTTGGCCAATGTCATCATTGTTGACCCTTTCAAAATGTGTTTACTTAAAAAGGTAACAGTTGCATTCCAAGGAAGTTGGGAAAATTGCTCAGACCACTAGAAAAAGATTTTTGTTCTAATAATTGCATTTCAGCATAAACGTCAAATAAACCATGAAAACTATGATTTTGTACTGTTTATCGCCTCATGATGAATGAATGAGGGAGTGCATGAGTGAATACCCTTATTTGAGTGCTGATAAGAAAAAGGAAGCAAAAGACCACAATGAGAG
>CM042753.1:18939459-18946959 GCA_022496165.2 Catalaphyllia jardinei
CTGATTTTGAAGTCCATCTTCATCTCCACTATGCCCAAGGCTGTTGCCCAACAAATATTTCAGCAGCCCAGAAGGGCAAAAGCCAAAAAGTTAGGAGCCCAACAGGTAATGTTTTGGGAGATGCTGCAAAAATTTAGGTGCCCAAAGGACTTTTATGGGTGCCCAGGCTGCTGGGCTCCTGTTAGGCAGCAGCCTTGATGCCACACAAGCAATCATTGCAAATTTGCTGATGTTTGTTCGTCTTATAAGTTATTGGTCCCAGACTCACCCTTCCCCACAAATTCACCTGGTTTAAAAATTTCAACCCAGTTTGAAAAATATGAACCAGTTAAAAATAAAATCACCTGGTTAGAAAAAAAACTAACTAGTTAAAATAAAATCACCTAGTTAGGAAAAAACTGACTAGTTAAATTATAAAATTAACTGAAACCAAAAATTAACTGCAACATATATGTTGGTATCATCCTTATGCACAACAAGTAAATCATAAACTGCATTTAGTTGTCTCTTATTACTTGCACAAGCAAGCTTGTCTATCTAGGAATACTTAGCAATTGCTCTTTGTCTTTCTGCTCGCAAAAAATAACACAATCTTGTCCCCAGGTTTTTTTTGGGTCAACGGTTCAATAAACTGCAGCAGGCTGCACTTTTGACGTCATTTTGACATCACTGGTTCAATAATCTGCAGGGGGCTGCACTTTTGATGTCATTGGTTCAATATGACAAAGATTCTTTTCAAATTTGGTCAACAGCAGCTGGTTATGATGAATTATGCATGTGGTTTTAATCAATCAGAAAAGTGGAAATATTTTGAATGAATAATACTCATTATCTACCACTCATAACAACAGTGTGGACAATTGATAAAATTAAGATTAATTCTTGTTTTGAAGCTTCTTACGATGTATCTGTTCCTGATTTGTGCATCATTTGCATGATTTCAACCATGTGCAAGTCAATGGGTTTATCTGGCATTCGGATGGCTAACACTGCATCTACAACAACCTATTAATGATAATAAGAATGTTCAAAGCATGTTACACCAGTTCTCATTTACATATAAATGCATTTCTCAGAGCAAAAAGCCAAGACAAAAAGTTGAGTTTTGGTGAAAGTCAAACACCTCTGCCTTTCAGTTATTCGAAACTTGAGAATACCTTGAACATCTCGTCTTGATGACATTCAAGGAGACCTGAAAATAACACAGGCAAGCAAGGCACTCAAGAATTTTTTTTATGCATTAATAGCACCAGGATATTGGCAGGTCGAATCCCCAGGTCACAGGTCACCAATGTAATCAATCATGAATAGTTTGAATCTGGGCAAGGGTAGTTCTAAAAAGAACTGTTGTTGGCAACTATCTTTTTGACAACCTCAGCATAAGTCACCTTCAGAGTCTAGTGAATAGGTTTTGACAGTTGATGCTGTGACAAGTCTGCTCCACTGAAACTAATTGATCAGTTAAGCCATGATGGTGTAAGCTGTATAACACAGGTACCATTGGGAAATTCTATGAAATTTCAAAGCATCTGATATAGTCAAATTAAATCGGTCTGTTGGTTGGTCGGCCAGTTTTGGTTAGGTTGTGATCAAAACTTTTTTGTGAAGTGCCTGTAGCTGTTCGCATGGGTTATCAGGTGTTTGTTTGTAATTAGGTAAGAAATAGGAAACCTGCCAGTCAGTGCATTTGATCTTGTAAACTGCTCCCTATCTGTTGTTGGGTTTATCCCTGTTCAAAACATTGGTCAGATTGTGTCCTAACTTAGTTATAGGTTTGTGGGCTACATGTAGGTGGATGTTGTAGGGCTGCAGGATCCACATTATCATCTAAGAAGTGTCCTTAAAGTGCAACTAAACCCCCATTTGTTTTTCATTTATATAAATCCCTTTGTCTTTTTTTATCGCCACTGCAAAAAAAACAAATATGGTCGTAGCTATTTTTGTTAGCTTTTTATGAATTTTCAAAGTTTGTAAAATTGGCCTTTCCCACACCCAGGACTGAGAAATAGTGAAGAATGGGACAAGATGACCTGCACTGTCATCAGATAAGTAACAGTGTTTTGCTTCTGAGAAGAATACATGTATATCCAAACTGGCACATAGTGTGATAATCATTGTTGGGTGCTTGGAAGATGTGTTGTCGGGAAGGAGTAGCAATACAGCGAGCTTAGGAGAGAGAGCAATTCTCTTCATTCAATACCTCTATCTCAATGACACTCGTCCAGTCTAGGCAAGAAAAAGGTGAAAGTGTGCTGACTCGTGTGCAAAGTGCAAAACTTAGAGAATGTTTAAATCTAGAAATGTAATAATTATCATCGACTAAGTGGAAATATGTACTCAGCAATGACTGTCATGTTTTCTTTGGTGTAGACAATATTGTTGGCAGACATATATAGAAGCCTTAGATTCTGTTCTGTGAAAATGTCTCAGGCATTTCACGACCCTTTGACCTTCCATCGTTGATGGGAACTAAGTAAGCAGGATTAAAACTCTTGAAATGAATCGACTTAAACATTTTGAAATGAATCGACTTAAAACATTTGAAATATATGTAAAAAATTTTGTGGGATCTTTTCATTACTTTAACTTAAAATAGGGGTAAATGCACTGCAGAAATGAAAATTACAAAGCTATAGGTATTCAATTTTTCTTCCGGCCTGAATGGCAGCACCTTCGCTGATGTACTTTACAAAAATAAAGCAAAAACAAGTTGTGAGCATTCGCAATCGATCGGAAGGAATCGCAAAAGTTTCCGCATGACCAAAGCAGTGCATCACCTGCAATGATGTCATTCTTGATCATAATCATATTGTGGACTGTTTTGCCAGGACAAAAAATAGACTGTTGTATTGGGGTGGCTGTTAGTGGAGATTCAGCTATTATCCTCCTGTAAGGTAGGTATGGAAAGTTCAATAAAATGAGTCAGATTTCACATTTCTAATAAAGACATTTGCCAGGTTTATCAACAGGCACTTGCAATGAATAAAATAAAACCTAGAAAATCTCTTCATGAACATATCATTTTGAGCACCTTTTTAGGGGACTGACTGAAAAAAAGTTAAGTCATGAAACTTACAATTTGTTAAACAAACCACAAGCTTTGAACACAGCATATTAAATGTTCTTGAGATTTTACATGAAATGAAGAATTGATATTGTAGCCCCAGAATAAAAGATGATTGACATCTAGCAAAACTCAACTTTTGGTCTAGACTTTCTGCTCTGAAGATTGTGGATAAAAGATCACTGCTATAAAGTCATAAGACAGCATCATAAATGTAAAAAAAAAACAGTTTTACCCAAAAACAATGTAAATGCTTCTGGAGTTCAAACCCACAACCAACATAACCCAAATTTAAAGTTTGATTTCACAGTTGCAAAACACCACCTTTTGCTCCGAGGAATGCATTTAAATGAGAACTGGTGTAACACTGAAATAAATATTATCCACAAAAGACAGTGTCCCAAAAATAAAATGAAATTCTTTTACCCCCATTTTACCTCTGTAAGTAGATCTGCAAGTTCTGTATGTAATTTTGTCCTAAGTGATGTCCTTGCTACATTTATAAGGGTGTCTCTGTCCATTTCTTTAGCAATTTTAACTTCCTCTAGAACCTTCAATAAATAACATTAAACAACTATTATTGTTGGAGGTCATGGTGAAAAATGGTAGAATATTTAGAAAGCCAAGAACCAGCAAGGTTGACATTCTGTCACTATTCATCAAGATCAAGAGAAATAATATGTTGACAAAGTGCCAGTAAGGAAACCATGTCAATTTGAAAATGACTGATGTGACTTGTTATGCAATATAATTTATTCCATAATATAGCTGGAGTTGAGTTAAATCTAACACATGCTCCCATTGGTTGATTTATGGTCAAATGGCAGTGGCCACAAGAATATCCAAATGTTGCTCAGCTGGCAATATTTAAGCAATTGTCACACACTCTGACTCTCCCACTAATCACTGGTCTCTTGGGAAAGATCATGACAACTTCACGCTGCTTTAAGTGTGTACCCTAAATTCTGGGGTCATTGAGCATTCATATATTCACGCTATTGTTCTTACTCATCACTTATTCATAACGATGTTCTGCCGACAACACAAAATTTAAAAACACGCTGCGAAGAAAGCAAATCTATAAAATGTCTGCAGTGATTACTTCATAATCATTTACTTGTTGCGAACAAAAGGATACATTCACAAGTCAGTTCGCCCATGGTCCCTTAATTGCAGCATTGTTCCAGTCTTTTGAAGTCTCCTTGAGGTCCCCTTCCAAAATATCTCACCTTTTTCAAACCGAACTTATTTGAGATGCTTTTGGGTGCTACCGAAAGCAACACCCAAAGGAATAAACTGAGCCTACAAGCTACAACAACCAGCGGGATAAGCCATTTCAGAAAGACACAATTAAGGCGGCGTGAAGTTGTAATGTAGAGTTTTATTTTCCTGCAAATCTTGATGTGCCAATCAGTCAAAACTAACTGTTTCCGAAGGGACCAAAGGGACCATCTTGGTTTCTTGCCAACATGAAGAATTTTCAGAGACATTAGTTTAACTGGCTTTTTGCCATTTCCTTCATGATTGTACAGAATTTGTTTTGGAATAAAAAGAGCCTACAAAAGTGTTCATAATGAAACAAATACTTGCGAGATTACACAAGCTAGAAAACTTGTAAGATAACTATTTAAACCCTATTAACTCTTTTTTTCTTTTAAAAAAAAAATCTGGGCTAAACTTGCTGTATTTCCAAAACTTTTGACTCTTGAACACTGCTGAAACACTTGTTTACCAATGAAAGCTATTTTGATTCTGGTTTGCTAACTTGGTAGCCAGTAGCGGGTGGACAAGGTCAAACACTGAACATGTTTATACTTATATTCAAACTCCTTAAAAAGTTTAGTAGGAACAATCTCTAAAACAACAGCAAAAAATAATACTAATAAAGATACAGTACTTACGGTACCAGAGAAACGTGACCTGACAAAGAATAATTGTGACCCTGTTTGTGAAAAGCTGGCATAAGAGTTGAGTCGAAAATGAATTGAAAATATATTATAATGTATTTCAACCTGTTGGCAATGCTTTCCAACGTGTTGTAATTATTTCCAAATGTGTCGCAATGTTTCCCAAAGGGTTGGCAACGTTTGACAACACATTGAAATTGGTTGAATACTGCGTTTCAAACTTCGTCAATGTGCTGAGTGTAACAATAGTGCACCAATAGTGCACCTTTGTGGCTGATCTCTTTCTTCATACCTCGAGTATGATTTCATACTTGAAGGTTACGTTATCTGTGCACTGCAGGAAAAACAGCTTTACTTGGGACTTCTCTACTCTTTATACTAGCCTCCCACACACCCAACTTAAAAAGCAACTTCATGATCTTTTGGAAAAAGTTTTTACTACGAAAGGAAAAAGCTTCATTGCTACAAACAATTTTCGCACCTTCTGGACGAATGATAGGACGTCAACGAGGTAGGCATACTTCTCCTGTAGAGACCTTTGTCTCGCTATTGACTTTCCTATTGACAACATCTAAATTTGTTTTCGAAGCTCTGTTTTCCGGCAGGTTATTGGTATATCAATGGGCACCAATATTGCACCTTTGTTGGCTGATCTCTTTATACCTTTGAGTATGATTTCATGGTCAAAACAATGAAACAGGACATTACAAAAGCCATCCAGTTCAGCGACACCTTTTGGTACATCGACGATTTATTCAGTATTAACAGTGTGGACTTTGGAAATGACATCAGCGCAATTTACCCGTCGGAAAACAGGCGGCTCAAGCTCTTGTTGTGAGGAGTTTATTTTCATCTTTATGCGAATGTTCCGTGACTTAGTTACCGCTGTTGTCTACTGTTACATAACGCCCGAGTTTCATTACGTGACTCTGGCCTTTCAGCATTTGGAGGTGTTATGTTACAACGGTTTGAATTTACAAAGGTTTGTATGGGAAAAAACGTTAATAGACATTATAGCCGAAATGCCTTCCTGTCTTTTCTATTGTCCTCTTGCTTTCCAGCATGATCCGAAGCCATTTAAGCGAGTTATCGCTTTTCAAGTTTCCCCTCCTAAGAAAGAGTAAAGGCTGCACACTCTATTATGGACTGCCTCCCGCTCGAGGCGAAAAAAAACACTAAAAGCATGCCAGCCGCCCCAATTCCTCCGCAGAATTATAGTACAGGGTTAAGCGCTCCCTTTCAGTTAAATTCCAAGACAAGTTCATCTCCATAGCGCATGCTACAAAGCTCTGAATCAAAGAAAGCTAGCCATCAGGGCAGAGAGATCATGCTGTCGGGGTCAACCATGGACACTTTCGAAGCCCGAGCGGGATGCCGGGCTAACAAATTAACCCTGACCAGGGGATGGGAGCGCACAGTTCAAGACAGGCCATGTACTTTGCTCCATCGTCCCATAGGGAGATTTTTTATTTTTGTACAGGCCGCCGACGGCGCATTATTAAACATTAAATGTTAAAGTACTTTCACGGTCAATACAATGATTAGATCGAGATTTCAGTTGCGAACGAATTCACTTTTTTCGAAAATTTGTAAAGACACCTAGTCGCCGCTTTGATTGGCTTGTCATAACAATGCCCCGTCGGCGGCCTGTACA
The DNA here is from genome assembly GCA_022496165.2 of Catalaphyllia jardinei. Classification (NCBI taxonomy): domain Eukaryota; kingdom Metazoa; phylum Cnidaria; class Anthozoa; order Scleractinia; family Caryophylliidae; genus Catalaphyllia; species Catalaphyllia jardinei. Next base: position 18,946,085 of record CM042753.1, read on the forward strand.
AAAATCTCCCTACGGGACCATGGAGCAAAGTACATGGCCTGTCTTGAACTGTGCGCTCCCATCCCTGGTCAGGGTCAAATATCAAAATTTTGGCTATAATGTCTATTAACATTTTTCCCCCACACAAACCTTAGTTTGTAAATTCAAACCGTTGTAACATAACACCTCCAAATGCTGAAAGGCCAGAGTCACGTTTCGCGTAATGAAACTCAGGCGTTATGTAAAAGTAGACGACAGCGGTAACTAAGTCACGGAACATTCGCATAAAGATGAAAATAAACTCCTCACAACGAGAGCTTGGGCCGCCTGTGGTCGGAATAGCCCACTTTCGATATGTTTGCGCTGTCTGGTTATGAATAGCCTAGAACCAAATTTAAAGCACCGGAATGAGGCTCATCGGAATAAGTTCAACACCCGCGAAATTCATAATGAAAACAAACACTCTAGCTAGGACTTTCCCCCAATGGAATTTTTGTTTTAATGGTCTTTAATTCTAGGTCAGTTTATGCTTTGAGGCTCTATGGTTCACTACTGTGCCATACAGTGCTGCAATAACGGTACACATAATCGAAAAGACTTGGCTTTCTTTAGTTTTCCAAAGAATCTTTCGCTTAGAAAGAATTAGAGCGACTTCTGCTGTCGAGGTGACTAAAAATTCAAGGATTTGAATAATCCGACAATATGTTCGCTTCATTTCAAGCCAAAAGACATCAGAACTACATTGAATGGTAATCGATTTGTTAAGGATAGCCAAAGACCATGTATTTTTGATCCAAACAAGCCCAAAAAGAAGCCAACTGCACTTGAAGTCTGAGCTAAAAAACGCAAGCTCCTCAAGCCGAGTGAGGAAAATTCTGACGCTGTGGAGGAAATTT
>CM042753.1:18951959-18965333 GCA_022496165.2 Catalaphyllia jardinei
TTGATTGAGTCAAGGTAGGAGAATTTTTTAAAAGGAACTCATTTATGAGGGAAGGTACGGCATTCTGTTTTGGTTTCATACTTGTCTAGTTTGTGTCACGCAACATGATTTTCTTTAGCAGTCAGACACAGTTTTCTAAAAGAATCGGTGATTGCTAAGACTGCTTAGTATATTTGAACTACTAGTGAAATAAATTTTTCTTAACTATCGTCAGTGCAGATTTTTCTTAGGACTTGGCAAGAATCTCAATAATCCTGCACAATTCCCTGCACAACTGAAGTTTTAATTTTCCCATACAAATAATTATTATTGTCTCCAAAATCACACAATGCTATTTTTTTTTCTGTGCCCAACTAGAAAGCCAACTAACTTGGAGGTAAGATATTTAATTCTAGCCTGCGAAAACAGCCCTTCTTCTACGATCCTGGCCCGAGTGGCGCTCAGGCCAGGAGCAAAGAAGGAATGCTGTTTTCACAGGCTAATTTAATTCAAGTTGCCAAAAGTCTTATCTTTAAAAATTTGGAGATCACCAGATTTTGCGCGAAGCTACGAGGCCAAAAACGTTTCCGTATTGAGTTCATTTTATTGCAAAATGATTTGTTTTGCTGCAATGTTCTAATAATAATAATAACAGCAGAAGCCACATGCAGTCATTGAATGCCTATTTTTTTGTCAGTACCGCGATCGGCTCAGATGTTATCTCACAAGAACGTTTCGAGCTTGAGCTTACCTGGCTGGCTATCAAAAATATACCGACCCTTTTGGAAAAAGATCGATATCTTTGTATGCGAGACGAACATATAAGGTGAGATACTTGTCAAAATTTTCTTCGCAAAACAATGCATTCTGTCACGAGGGAGCAATGTCAAGTTCTCGTCCCCAGTTTCTGCAGTCTACACATGGAACGCCTGGGACCATGACTCCTTTTTTGGCAACAAAGAACGTTTGCATTTTGTGGCTTGGGCTTTCCAATGGAAACCTGAGTAACTATAATCTGCACAACACAACCTTATTTGTTATATTTTTTACCAAAACAGTTCCCATCAAACAAAGCCATTGGGAGCTAGAAGTGATGTAAAGGTTTAAGCAACTTTCATTCGCATTGCGTGTGAAGAATGAAACAATTTGTTTTAAGATAATGAAATCAAAAGCTTGAAGCAATGCGCTAACTCGAAACACAATGCATTCACAGTGATCCACAATGGTTTGACAACAAAACACAATGCATTGACAATGAGGCACACCAGATTGAATCAGGATACAATGAGTTGACAACAAAATGCAATGCATTTTCAAGGCTTTGACAACGAGTTGCAACTGTTTTTAAGAAACAATGCATTTGCGCTGACTTTCCTTATGGCGGTTGTTCACAAATAGGGTCACAATTACAAGAAATAATTAACAGAAAGGGAATGCTGCATAGCAGTGTGGAGAACATTTCAAAGGTGCATTTGAAAAAGGGTGTTAGGTATTAATGGTCAAAGGTGAAAATTGTCGAAAACACCCCAAATTTCACATGCATTTTTTTTGGTGTGTTAAACAATGTTGTGTATTTTTTCCATTTAAGCAAGGTTGTATGTAAATAACCTGTACAATATGACTTGATGGATATGTTTTCTAACTTTACCTCTAGAGCTTTCTTCTTTGCTAATTCAAATCCCTCAGTAACAAGGCGTGGATGCAGGCCCTGAAAAAGAAAAACTGGTAATTTAAGGAATTAGTGGACAGTGTGGCAGAATATAGTAATTTCTCAATTCACCTCCAGCAAAAATGACTTGGCTGTAATGACTTTATGATATAAAAAAAATATTGTTATAATAATTAATGGAGTAAATAATCAAAACAAAACAAAAAAATAAATCTTCTTGTGCGAGGGATGGTGGCCTTATGTACTTGACTTCAGGTCAAGCAGCCCAGATTCAAATCCAATATTTTTGTCAGTTGTATAAAAATATGACGACATACTAAAACACTGTGACAGAAATCTGTTAAACTTTTCATTGTTAACTCTGTTAACTTTGTGTAGGCTGGGGTAGTTGAGGGTGTGTATAAACTCCCTTGCTGGGTTGGTGTGGTCCTTTGAAAATACTAATTGCCTCTTTCCCAGTTCCCAGAGATTTCTTTGGTAAATATTGTGTTTTAGTCCTTTGCATATTCTAAAGGGTAGTGGAAAGTTTGTTGTTTGATCGCAGCATCCAAAACAAACATGGCATTGTGTGTCATGGTTTTCTTATAGACGGTAAACTTGTTCACACTGGGGACAAGTTTGAAATGGACTTTCTTGTCAATGGTATGGAAATATTCCTAGTTCAACCAAATGTATTGCCTTTTAAATTAGCATTCTCTTCTGGAGGTATTGTTTTGGTGTTATTTAAATAAAATTTTTAGCTGCTTTTTCTTTTTGTTCTCCACAGCTGGTCAACACCCATTTTTTATAGCACAAATGTACTTTAGGAGAATGCTCATAGCACAATGGTGTAAAGTTTTCAGAATTTAGGACAAGTGCACACTGCTATGCTACTCACTGCCTACAACAGTGATACAATGCTAGTAGATTTATACTATTACTGACCTGATGCACAGCAACATGGAATCTATTAGTTAAAATTATATTGTTTTTATGATTTATTGTTCCCAGGGTGTCCAATCGATGGCAATTGATGAACAGAAAAAGCAATCAATAAAATTAAACATAAATGGTATCAGTTGGTATTGTTCAATCGATAATCAAGCAATACTGTGACCCAAAAGCCATTCATCAATTGCTTTGATTGGAAAAACAAGTCATAATCAGTCCTCTCAAAACAAAGCATATACCATGTTGCCCAGGCTCATACCGCTGTATTTGCTTTTAGCCCAGCTGTAAATGTTGCAATGTCAACCGAAGAAGCTAAGTTAAATTCTCCAATACTTAGACGTTGGTTAGCGATTGGCTACTATTAAGAAAATGGGAAAACATACAAACAAAACTGGGCAGGCCAACCACCTTAAAGTTTCTTTGTTACAAGTCCAAGAAATATTCAAATAACATCTGTTAATGATCTATACATCAAAAGACGTGATAATAGCGTCTATTCCCAACAGCCCATTTTCCATTTCCTTGGCAAAGGACTGGAACTAGCTTTCAACTGAGGCTAATGCAGGGAGCTTTTTAAAATGCAAATGACATTTATTTCTTTTTAACATAACTACGATATTTTCTCACTTCAGCCTCCAATGCGAGCTAGTTTATTTTGCAACAGGTCAATATCACTTATGCCATGAACTGTCACTGGAAGTCGATGAGAATTGATAAAAGGTTACAGAAATCCTCTTCATCAACTGGTCATTGATTGTCAATCATCCCAATTGATTAATTGATACCGACTGGCATTAATTAATTGTGGCTAAATGTATTTTAAGTTAAACGCAAGACAATGCTGGCCAGCAGTATGTCCCAGGGTTCTGGTGCGGGGTGGCCAGGAGTTTTGTGCAAGGGGTCCCACATGGCTTACAGGTTGGCTTCAGATGTCAAGTCATTTGCATTTTGTTTTTGCTGTCAGAAAGTTTGCAAGGTGATTTTATTCCCACCTTGCCCTCTTGTTTTGGTAAGTATGTGGTAAGTATCTGTGTTTCAACTGACTTGTCAGTGTGACGGTACTGGGTGGGTGGCTGCCGCTCACAGGGTTGTCATGGATAACCTACGAGTTCGGCTTGGTTTCATTCCTGGCATCACACTCCTTTCTAGGCACCAATCCCCATGCTTATCTATTGTTGATGAGTTAAATGACGATTGTCAACAATTGTCAATTTTACCAATTGGACAACCCAGGCACAGAGTCAGTTTTTTTTAAAACATTTGAGAAGTGTGAAGCCCATATGTCATTGTAGAACACAAGACAGCTCTGACATTCTCCTTTGACGATACAAACAAGCTGTTTTGTGTGTTTTCATCCAATTTTCTTTCTTTCACAATACATTCACGGTAACTTTCATTGCCTTCTTTGCATTAACCCTTTACCCCCCAAGAGTGACTTATCGATTTTACTCTGTCTAACGCCAGACGATTTTACTCGTCAAAGGGAGACCCCTTGGGGCTTAAAGGGTTAAAAAACTATCTCCCTTAACCCTTTACCCCCCAAGAGTGACTTATCGATTTTACTCTGTCTAACGCCAGATGATTTTACTCGTCAAAGGGAGACCCCTTGGGGCTTAAAGGGTTAAGACTGTCTCTTTATCAGGTCAACATGTCAAATTGCTTTGTCAGTTACATGAACTTGGTAAGCACTCAACAAATAATTGGAGGACTATTCATCAAATGATAATAATCAATACCATGAGTACTACTCAGACAATACACTTTATTTCAAAATGGCCGCCACTTAAATATTCTTTTGTTTACTTGCAAATTAGCCCTTGTTGCCTTGTTTAAAGGAAAACAGTCTTTTGAATAATATTAAGAACGAGGCAACAAGGGCTAATTTGCAAGTAAACAAAAGAGCACTAAAATGGCAGCCATTTTGGAATAAGGTGCATGGCTGAGTGGATCTGTAGACTACTTTGGCAGTGTTATGATGACATTCATAGTCAAAATATAGTAGGACAGATGCAAGAAAAACTGACATCAATTTGTTTTTTACAATAACAAATAGTCAAATAGTCCGCTCATGCTTGTTGATGCATTGTGTAAATTATAAATTTTGTGTCTGTCAGCATATTGACCATAGAATTAGCCAATAAGCGCATGAGAATTTCTGCAGTTATTGTAAAAAACTGATTGACACTTCATAAGATGTAAAAACAATAACTCAGTTTGTACCTCTGATATATAGAGATCTGCCTGTCAAAATAAAAAAAAGAAATGCATTGAATATTAAGAAATGCAATATTATTATTAGTATTTGTTATAAAAATCCCAATAGGTGGCCTGAGAACAAACACGCAATCAAACAACAAACAAACAAGTATGCACTGTAAGTAGCCTAGCATTAGGTAGTTGTTAACAAAATGGCAGCTGCTTTGCGTTTTTGAAGGTTTTTTGACAACGATTGCATAAAGTTTTGAATGACTAGTAGATTCATACTAAAACAAGTACAGTATCTGGAAATAACAGGACATGTGTCCTTTCAAATCTTTCTTTTGGTTGGACTTCTTATCAATTTGACCATACATTGACTAGCGTCAATTAATTAGCATAAATATTTTCATTATCAATCATTCAAAACTGCATTTAAATTTGATTTACTTATCTATGATTAACTAGATGACTGCATTGATCTCTCATGTTATTAAAGCAAACCTAGTTTTACATTAAATGGCACCAAAGTTTAATTTAGGCCTAGGGTACATACATGAAGTGCTAACAGCATATCGCAATGCTTTGAATTGGGGGGGGGGGGGGAGGGGGTTATAGGGTGACTTCTGAAGAGTAGTTTATTTGGCAAGTACAGGGAAGATGAACACTTCTGCTTTTGAGTCAGTGCCTATCAAACATGCTCAAACTATCAAGGTCCAGGGCTCAGAAAAATCAAGTAGGAATTTTTTTTCAGAAAAAGACTCTAGGCATGACATTTGTGAAGAAAAAATTTCCAAGACCTTTTCGGCCACTGGTTTTGTACAGGGAGCTTATGTCTGCCAACATAATTACAAAGGCCTTCAAAGGATCGGTGCATGACAGGGGACACTATCCTTATGCAAATATGTTGTTTAGTCAACGTTCAAGGGTTTGAAATGAATATCAAAACGGATTTCTGGAAGGACATGATGTCTGAGAAAAATGATTGCTCTCCATGAGTTCTTGTAGCTTAGTGGTTAGAGCGCCTGCCCAGTGTTCGGAGGTCATGGGTTTGATTCCTGTCGGGGACTCAGAGTTTTTCTTCGGCCCATGCTCGTGTCATGTAGATTAATTCACCTTACACATTTATTACCGAGCACAAAATTCATCACCTTTATTCACTTATCATGACTGTCAGTAGTTGCCATTATGGCAACTAAAACCAGAATTTTTGGTAGCCGAATTTTTGGTCGTGGAAGATAAAATCAAACCTTCAAGGGAATTTAATAAAGGTTTAAGTTATCAGAAGTTTGAGTTATTATTGTGTGTGTTTCAATCAAGTTTATTGCAGATGAGTATTAAACTAAAGCAAACAAAACAAAGTAAAACAACAGAATATGTTAGTAGGCTAAGCACTACAGTTCATAGTCACTTTTTAGAAACTGTGTGTTAGCACTTTATGACCACTCTTTTTCTGTCCAAGACTTGAAAAAAGGCTTAAACCCTCTAGACTCTGACAAATGAGGTTTGAGATATGAGAAAAAATCTAATTATAAAATATACAAAACAACTTTGAGTTTGCAAGAGGTTTATTTATTTAGTATACATGTATAGTACAGCTTCCACCAACTTATATGTATTTAGCTGGTGGAAGCTGTTCTTCTTTCTTTAACTTACTTGCTTTAGTAATTCTCCTATAATTAAAACATTTGAAGTTGTTCCATCACCAGTAATATCATCCTGGCCAATAAAGGCAAAAAGTACACATCAATAATTACTGCTAACACATACATGTAACATTTCCAATAATCTTCTCAAACTCGTTAATAATTCATAAGTTTGATAGCCAATAAAAAATGGCTAAATTTGTCACGTGCATGAGTTTTGATACCCAATGAAAACCTAGATGAAAACCACACGTGTTTTGGATATCGTATCCAAACCAAATATTGTTTTCATCTGATTCATCATTGGATATCAAGATTCACGTATCCCAAAACAAAAGAAATTAAACATAAGAACAGAATTTAAAAAAATTAGCATTCTTGGGAACTTGCATTTTTAATAAAATAATTTTAACAATAAAACTCATGAAATTGCAAATTAAAACTGTTCTTAATACACATAGCATCCAATACTAAATATTGTTCCATAAACAGTTTTCGGTGGATATCTCTTTACCTACGTTTTGCTCCAATTCAATGACAAATTTGCTCTGCCAACACTTCAGACTCAAGCATAACGATTTCCTTAATATGTATGTCCAGCTCTTTGAAACCTAATGTAAATCAGGTAATATCTGAACGAGCCTCTGGACGGAATGGATAATTTTCATTACCCAAGTAATTGGCTATTCGTTAAAATAGTTTACACATATTTGTTTTATACCTTGATGACGGGGAATACGACTTTCTTGACTTAATTCCCTTCTTCGTAAAACCATATTTGGCTCCTACACTGTGCCGCTCCTTCCTCACTTGTTGCACGCTAATGAATCATGCATACAAACGCATTCTTTCGGAAAAACACTAATCTTATTGTTTTGTTTGTGAAAACATGTCACTGCATAATTTCCTATTGTTTTATTTGAGAAACCATATCAAAAACTTGTGCTTCGTGTTTTATCAGGGCTTCCAAACACCTTGAAACAATAAAAGCACTCGGCCTGTGGCCTCACGCTTTCATTACTTTCTCTGTGTTTGGAACCCCTGATGAAACACTCGCACTCGTTTTTGATATATTACACGAAACATGACAGTGATCCACTTCGTGTAAGATGAAAAATTTTAAGCACAGATTTATAATTTGCTGCCAGATCAAATAGTCACAACAAGGCTTTTCATTAGAGGCTACAAAATGGTCAAAATGTACAATGTGAAATTCTGTTGCAAAGAATGATAACAGCCATTAAAGATTCATTTTGTTCTTAATGGAAGGGAAATTGTCATGAATTGTGCATGTACACAGTTTGGATTGAAACTTGCAAAGTTCAGGTTGAATTTTTCTAGTTTGATTCAGTAGAACCAGCCATTGATTGTGAACAAGGGGACACTGTACCATGGCTTGAGACTTATGGTAGCCAACAACCCAGCCACCACCTGGTGGTTCTCATACTTCACTAGCCATTTTGGCTAGTAAAAATTGTGAGTACTGGAGGCCCGGAGGAAACCAATTAAAAGTTAATTTCAATTTTTTTTGCAAAACGAAATTGAGTCAAAGGGTGCAGAATTTTTTAACGTGGGCTGTGATAAATGATTGGCTTTTGGTTTGCTTTTTCCCTGAGCATAAAGCAATGAATGACAAACTGCTTGCTGCTAATGATTAGTCATGCATGAAACCATACAGAACTCTGGGGATCATGTTTCATGTGCGCAGCATCTGGAGGTCACATACGTTTTGAAAAAACTAAAAAATTCACAGTTGTTCGAAAATTTGAATGATGCCTAAGCTGGCAACTCGTAAATAAAGTTAGGATGGAACAAATTATTGTTTTCTTGAGAAATTGTGAATCAACATTCTCCGTAAGTTTTTTATTATCATCACAATCCTCTACTTACAAAACAATACTAGCGTTACTTAGAGAAATTCCATTACTTACATTATGGGCTACTTACGCTACTGACAATACAATACAACACAATACTCTACTTTTTTTCTTTTTCGCGTTAAGAACAAAATTACATTATTACATTCCGCAAAAATTGTACATAATTATATACATATACATATATAACCATATACACATACATATACATATTTATTTATACACATACATATATATACATACATACACGGTAAACCCATATACACATACATACATATACATACATATACACTTCTACTTAGTTGAACAACACACAGGATGAAAAAATCCATTTCTTTTTGAAAAAATTATCATTGTTTTTTAAGCTTATAAAACATTCAATTTCATACTTCATTTTCAGTCTAACCTTAAATCTCTGTAAGAAAGGAATGTTCTTCGACAGCAATTTGCAAAGTTCTGTGAGAATTTCTCAAAGAAGCAAAAACTTCAGTTTTCATTGTTGATTTAAACATTTGATGGCGGTTCTGTGAGAATCAAGGGTGCGACAACTTTGTACTTGTCAGTTGTTCATTCAAATCATGCTGCAAGCTACACAGGCTAGCATTTACTTGGCTTGATTGATGAATATTAGAGTAACTGGCTAGTTAAAAATTAGTTTTGGCTAGTGAATCAAACCAGTCACCAGCCACTGGGCTAGCAAGCTGAAAAGTTAGTCTCAAGCCCAGCTGAACTACTACTACTAGAACTACTGAGACAATCTCAGATAGTGCAGAGCATGTTTTGAGTCATCTGCTGCCTGTATTTAAATTCATTAATACGTTGAACTAGCAAATGTGATAATTTTATTTTTTGTAACTTGATACTTTTATTTTTCTTGCAAAGTTTGTAACATGATACCCTTGTTTTCTCAAAAACATACAATGGAAGATATGCTTGCTTTTTTCCTGCTGGGAAAAAATGAAATGTTATTAACTTATGAAAAAATGGAAAAGGAACGATTTTGTTTCTTTCACCGTTGGTGTTAACAAAAGACCAGTTCAAAATACACAATGATATCAATTAATACAACCAACAAGCGTTTCAACTTGACCAATATTTTATCCTACATTGGTGAATGCGTCCCCTCAAAGACTGACTAAATGTATTTGTGGTTTCCGCAAGTGCCACAGTGTCTGCAGCAATGTTTGAGAAGTTTACTTTGTCACGACATTACTAATTTTAATGCTGCTAACTTGGAAGTGTTTCGCGTGAATACATTTGTGAACTTCTTGTTCTTTTTCATAGGGGAGAAAATAAACAAGTGTCTGGGGAGATCAATCAGTTTCCCTCTTTAAAGCTTAGCTAACATGAAATAGTTTGAAAAAAAAACAACATTTTTTAATTGAGCTAGGGATGATTTCAAAAGATACACTGTCACAAAAGCATTCTTTGCACTAAAAGGGAGAGTTGATATTACCTGAAATATAACTGCTATCACCCACTAAGACAAGAGTGTGGTATCGCACGCATGAATCGGAACTCGAGAACAGATTGTATCATGCTGAAAACGCATGCATCTTACATGTTGTGTTCTACCACTAGGAAAAGCACTCAACATTCGTGCGTAACTGTCTATGAAATATAATGTTCACCTAACATATAGTTAACACTAATGCCAATCAATCTGTGCAAGTGCTTTGAGTAAAAAGGGTTTTATTCTTAAGAGAATAGTATGCCTAGGATAACAAGAGAATAATGGAACCATATATAGTTTTGTGATGTTATCTAAGAAGTAATGTAAGTGTAGTATGTTTTACCTTTTTTACCTGTTTTATAGCAATCAAAGGTACCTATGCCACCCCCTCAGATCAAGACTAATTAATTAACTGGAATTAATTAATTAAACAAACATTAAAGTTTACACCTTATGGTGTTAGTGCCTTAGCGAATAGCAGCCCCTTAAACTATCCCAATAGTGCACTCTGCACTAAAAAGGTGTTTGATGATTATTCATGTTATAAGAGTGGCTGCCTTTTACAAGGCTGTGCTCTAATGGCACCCAGTCGCCTCAGGCGACTAACATTTGGTCTTGGGTGACTGAAACAGAAAAGTGGTCCCCCGTCCGGGCGCCAAGATTTCATCTTGTGTGAGAAACCAGCGAACTATTGAAACGGAACGGAACGAAACAAAAAGAAACTTCCTCGCACTCCCATAAGCCCAACACCCTCGGGAATCCATTCTTCCCGAAGAACCAATCACGCATACGCACCGATATGGGTAAAAACGCGGGAAAATATTCCCAAGGGTGTAGTCGGATGGTGAGTTTCATCTTTGAGCAATCTGGATCTCCCTTCCCTGCACAGGGATTTATTATACTCGTCACCAGGGGCCCCCAGCTCAGTGCCATTTTGAACTGAGACAGTGGCAATCATAAAGGTTTTGGGCCACCATTTTAGTAACCTAAAGTACAAGTTCTACGGGGCCTGGTGGCTTCGCCTTGCATGGTTCACAGAAATTTATGTTCTATGAGCCTGGTGTGTTTATTTAGCGACTGGATTCGATTTTCGCAAAAAAGGTGTCTGTTTTGGGTAGATCAGAGTCTGAGTTTGCCTTCAGTCTCCTACCTTGCCACTTTACTATGAAGGAAAAGTGAAGATGACTATTTTCCCCCAAAACTTCGTGCACATATTAAGGACCACAAGAACTTACCACATGGTAAGTTTCATCGATTTTTATTTCCATTTTCTAGCAAATTTTCAGACCTAAACTTTGCCTCATATGTTCTCTATCATTTACCCGTGCTGTGTCACATGTCACACACAGTGAGCCTGGGTTACCTATGGGACAACAACAAAGATTGTTGACACTCAAAGTTGTCGTGTCTGTGTTATGTAATATTATTCCATATGATTTAGCACGAAAAATTATTTTGTCCTTGCCCATGAGAAACTGCACGATTTTTGCACAAGGATGTGTTGAAGATCTAATTTTTCTATAAATTGAAGTGGTTGATGCTTATGTTTCATAAATTGTGTTTCAACAGTTTCAACAGTGGAGTGCGTGATTAATAAAACAAACCTTTATGCAAATTTTTGTTTATTTAATTAGTTTTGCCATGGCATGCAAGATGTTTATCAGAACCATATTTGGCGACTTGCTCGCAATTGTAATCATTCCATCCAAATTTGGCGAAAACGGAAGTTTCAAATAAGAACCCTTTTGTTTCAAAACCTACTTCAGTGGTCTGGAAGAAATTTCCAAGTGCTTTACACGTATATGGTTAATTTGTAACAGGATTTCATAATATCACAAGTTCACTATAAAAATAGAGTATGTGACTGCTAAATTTAGTAACTTACTTCGCCGCCCGTGCCAGGTGAAGTGAATATTGAATGAGAGAGATTTAAGATGAAACTGTTTGGCAATTATGCGGTTTCCCCGAAACTGTAAAAAGTATAATCATGAAATGGAATATTAATTAATTAATTAATTATTAATTGATCAATTTGGGTGACCAACCTGGAAGGCTGGGTGATCTACTTGTCATAGTTGAGGCGCCCGAAGGGCACGCTGAAAATTTTCCTAGAGCACAGCCTTGCTTTTAGGATCAAGAACTTTTACTCTTGATTTGGCCATATGCTCATATTTTGAAGAAGATAGGAATGTAACCTTAGGCAATAAATTTTCATTATCGTAAACTCATTATCGTAAACACTCCAAGGACTTTTTTTATTTTTCCAAAATTTGTAGCCTGTTCCAGGCTTTGAGTCAGTGGGAACGATTCAAATGCAGGCTGGTCTAGGAGAGAAAAAGGAGAGTATGGGAGAACATATTAGAGGAGAGCATTCATGAGATTTTGAAAGGGACAATATGGGTATACTGCACCTGTATTGTACCAGTTTATTTGGAGGAGCGAGAAAAGAAAAATTTCCCTCATCTGGTAGAGTAAAAAAAATTGTGGTTTTTACTTGCCCCAGCCATGAATAACGTGCCTCAGTCACGCAGAGAGGTGAATGTTCATTGCCAGCAAGAGAACTTCCTGGTGAGGGCCCACCGTACCCCGGCAAAATTTCAAAATTCTGGATTGAGTGAGAACAGGGATCAATATTGGTTTATTCTCTAAGTCATCAGCCAGGCAAGTATGCCAGAGACATACTTGCCTGGGCAAAATTTTATTTGTCATTAGCATACCATGTGATGCACTTTGGGATGGATACAATATGGAGGACAGCATGTAAATCATTGGAAAGTTTACTTTATTATTTTCCAGAATTCCTTTTTGCCGGTTTCCCAGTACATCCTGCCCATAGTTGCAGCTGTTGGCGGACACAGGTAAACCAGATAGAAATGAAAACAAAGGCCTCTTCGACTGTCATGAAGGTTGAAAGGAAGGCTTTTGCTCTTCCAGTATTTGGTTTGTTTTTCCAAAGTGTCAACATTACTAAACGCTATATCCTGATAAAAAAAACAGCTGATGTGATCGTGCAACCTGCTTTTCATGGATGCAGAACAGAGCATCTGCATTTGACAAAATGAAATTGAGCCTGCAATGATTTCATTCTTTACGTCATTTAAGATGGCAGAGCAAAACAACGATTTTGTCGCGAAAGAAAGCTAAAAATCTTTCTCTGTTTTCTACAAGTTCCAAATGGATGACAAGTGATCAGAATGCAGGGAACTCATGAGAAAATTTCCAAAAAAATGAATGTTTTTGTTTATGTTAGAGTCAAACTTAAGTCATCCAGCAGACAAGTTTGTGTTTTGTTTGGTCATCTGTGAGTTTTAGTTGTCATGGACAACTGGAGGACTGCAAACCCTGGAGAAGTTTGTTTATAAATCCATGTATAGACCTATTTAAGTGCTTTCACATGGCAACCAAGCAAACTTGCCATGTGAGCTGTGCAAACATGTGCAAATATATCTATTGCAATATATTGTTCAAAACTATTCTTCGCTTACACAAAACCTGAAGTAGAAAAAGGAACAATTTCTGTATTTGAGAATGGTTAAATTGATGATTTGTCGTCAAAGAAAATAGTCAGCTTGTTTTTTCATATCAAGTCGTGATTTGTTCTCCTACCTGAGCTGTAGCCACTCT
>CM042753.1:18965733-18988876 GCA_022496165.2 Catalaphyllia jardinei
GCTGTAGAGCATAGAGCTGTAGAAAGCTACAGAAAATTTGGGCCAGGTATATGAAGGCTTTTGCTATCCTTAACACAAGCATTTTGAGAATAATATTGCCATATAAATTGAATATTTCCAAGAGAAACAAAAAAAGATGATGCAGACACTGGTTTCCTGTTGCATGCTATCATAAATGTATCCAAATTTTCTCCACATATAGAGAACAGCTCTTTAAACTTTGAAACTTGTGAAACTACTAGAATGAAAACACCTTGAAAGACACACCTGGTTTTGAACCTCAGTACAGCTTAGGAATAGAAACAGCCACAAAACAAGTTTTCACTGTCTATTTGCATTTTTGTGAGTGTCTTTTTGTTTCAAGTGTAAAATAGCAAATTTCAGGAATGTTTGAATTTATTTAGAACTGAAGTCAAGACATTGCTGACTCTTTATGCTATTCACTTGCTGGTATTCCTTTAGTTGTTCCTTGTTAGGTACTTGTACTGCACCTGTAAAGGTGTTAGTATTGTTTAACTCACCATTTCATGGAGTAATACATTTCCATCTTTGGTCAATTTTATATCTCCTGCACCCGACACTAACCTATAACAATAACAACAGTCACATGTGAGTTTTCCTTGTATGGTACTTAAAAAAAAACAAATAAGGATAAAAAAAAACAACAATTGTCAATATGTTATATATCTCTGTAAAACTTTGGTTGTTCAATAAAAAGGCTAATTTTAGTCAGACAGGAGTCCCTCAAGAAATGGCAGCTCACATTCCTTTTTGTTGTGTTTGTGGTTTGCGTGCGATCTGTTGAAAGACCAGTCAATTAACAGCAAAGTGTGTATGACATAAGCTGTTCCACTCAATCAGGATGTGGCAGATAATCACTTGTGTGCTGATCATGATATCCTGCAGGGATTTCACGCTTTCTGTTTCACACCACCAAACACCAGGAGACCGTTCCTGTTCCCGGGCTAACATAACAGCCAAAAATCTTTGTGAATGAGGCCTCAAGTACTTCATGTGCAAACTGCTGTGCAGCTCATGAAAAAATATATATTTTCTGAAAAAGTTATCATTTCACTGAAATAATAAATGCCAACTACTATGCCAATGGCACAAACAGTAAATTGTTTGTAAGCAAGATATGGCATTGTAAGCGGCTTTTGAAGTTCCAGAGAGTTACTGAGAAATTAAGAGGGAAAAAGAGATACAATTGAAAAAGAAATTCAGATTGCCTTTCAAGTCCAGTCAAGGGCTAAATGCTTTGTTTGTCCTACAGATTGAAATACCGGTAAGGAAGAAATAAACAGCATTCAGAGCTCATGAGAGTTCGTTGTTAGCAAATCAAGCAAAGCCAGCACTTCTACCACTTGATTTCCCAGTGACTTTAATATGCAGTTAAAAAGATATCTTTGATCCTTCTCTAAACTTTTTGAGCATTGAGCTCAAAAAATCAGTCATCCAGGACAAGTAGATTTTCCCTCCTTCCTTGCCTGACAGGCAAGGACCCAGGCAACCCATTCGCCAACTAAATTTTTGATAACAATTTTAAGAAGAAAATGTAAGCTTTAGGCTCAAGGGTAATTAAATGTTTAGATGAAGCCTGAAAAAAAAATTTATAGCATTGTTTTGTTGATTGCATGACTCACGCTCACAGCTCAGAAGTGGTTGCCTAGCACGTGATCAAAATCTGACCTGATCAAATTTCTTTTTAGGATAAAAATAACCGCGTTGGGAATGAAACGCTGTTTATTTCTTAATTTTAGCAAATTTTTTGCAAGCATTTTTCAGCTTCTCTGTACAAAGCTTAACTCAAAAACGATATATTAATTAAAACTCTAGAAATTCTAAGCCAAAACTGAGAAGTCAAAAAAAAAGAAGACAGCATTTTTGATGTTAAAATACAGGTAAATCTCTGTTTTCGGTGAAACATGCAATTTGGGTGCTGCCGTGCGAAATAAAAAGTGTTTTATTATTAGAAAGAAATGGATAAGCCAGCCATCAAAATACTTTCAAAGTTTCCTGGAAAATGACTTAGAATAGTGTTTCTTTCAAACAAACACGTTTTCCCTTGACTGAAACTATTTTTCATTCACCCAAATGAAAAATATATTCTCGCCGGCTTTTCAAAATTCGACACTGTGCCTGCATATATCAAAACTGAAGTGGGAAGGCGATTTGTTGTTAATTCTACGTGTTATAAACTTCTTATGCTTCTCTTGACAATGATTTTGTGGAGCTAGACAAGATACAGGTGAACATTCAAGCAGTCGAAAACGATCTTCGACGAATTGAACAAATTGACTCATGGCTGTATAATAACGGAGATACCAAGGTGTGTACTACAGGAACTAAGAAGTAAGTAAACAATAAGTGATCAGCACTAAGAGGACTACAGTCAAGATGGATTTATTACATTAAAACACACCTGTAGTTTGACTTCAATTCTTGGGTTAATGAATTATTAATGAGTTTGAAAACTCGGGCAAGCAGGGAAGTGCCCTGGGCATGCAAATTTGAGGGTTAGTTGCCCAACGGGCAAGGTGGAATTCAAATATTTTTCGAGCCCTGTAAAAATAAAAAGTCACAATTGAAGAGCTAAAATGATTACAAACAACACTGGTAACACTTAAGATACCATGGTTCTCTGACTGATACGTCTCTGGTCTGAAAGTGATAATTTTCTTCTAAGGTATTTCAAAAAGCACAAATTAAAGTCCTTGGTTTTCACAGTTAGGTCATTTCCTATTTTTCCTTTGCTATTTCTTCCAGTATTCTTCTAAACGCAGTTCTTTATACACTTTTTAATATTTCACGTCATTGACATCACGACAGAGGAAAAACAAAAACTTGTTATTTAAGGACATTCGCGCCCAAACACTTCCCACGCACAGGTTCTTTTGAAACTTTGACTACAGGTAGGAAATTATAAGATTAGCTTAAAAATGTAAAAAAAAATCGGGGGTCACCGAACTCGTTTTGAAGATAAGGGGTACCACAGACCATAGCATTTCTAGGATTTCCAGTAATGCGAGGTGTAGGCTCGATTTCCAGCCATTATGGGAGTCCGGTCATATATCCTCCTCCCAACTACAGATGGATCACTGGTCCGTAGAGCTTGTCCGTGACGTCACATCCAGTTTTTATGCAAATTACCATGCATGGGGAAAAAAATTGCAGAGTTTGTTGCTCCCCAAAAAGTAAACCTGTTAGCAAGGATGTGTTCTATATGGGAATGTTTTGGATAGTCCAAGGAAGAGCGTGAAAAAAGACAGGGACTTATTTCAAAGCTACTAGAAATTGTAGTCAGCAAGCATCTCAATACAAAGGGTATCTTTATAACGATTGTCATGAATCACTGAGTAAACAAATATTTGAGTTAGTCAAAATCGCTGATCCTGCGCCAAAGAGAACTGTCTTCTGAACAAGGAATCATAAGCCAATGTTGCTTCTTCAGCCAGCCTGTGTTGCAAGACCTCCTTAGCAAACTAGAGCTTTACCTTGCCAGTTTGCCATGCTGGTTCTTATGTGTCCTACAGAATTTCCAAAGGAAAGAAGCTCCCGAGTTTAAAATGGAGGTAAAAACTCTTTATTATCTTGGCAAAAAGATACCAGAGATTAAGGCTGCCAATTGCTATCCTGATTTTAGTGATCCGACAACGAAGTGAACAAAATTGCGTGTCATGCTCTGGTGCACGGCGTAATAAAACTCATATCCTAGCTTTATATGGTTTAGTTTTAGCCCTTCTTTTTTGAAATTATCAAAAATTGCTGTTACAAATTATCAACCTTCAGATATCAAGTAGATTTACGAGTGAAAATCACCCAAAATAACCTTTTTCCTAGCAAAATAGAATATTGAGGGACACTCGTTTCCTCAGTGGTCCGCATCTGTAAATAATGCCAAGTGTTTCACGCACAGTAACGCGGCCATACATGCATGAAAAACATATTTGTTGTTTTGGATGCGCTCACAAGGGCAGATGGTTCACTGGGTAATAATTGAAAAAACTTACAGAGATGTCAGATTTGTGCTTTGAAATGTATTAACATTATAACCATCCTTACATAATTTACAAAATTTCTAAGGCTTGCAAGGTTTTTCCAAATCCCTTAAATCTGCATCAAAATGCAATGAGTAAACCCTCCCTACGGCAGTGTAGCGTGTACATTCCTAATTGTGAGAACAATACATCAACAGGAAATCTGCAATTCACACGGCCCCCAAAGATCAGGTGTGTTACTTCCTTCCCTGCCATTCTTATAGCGGTATGCTTCAATTTTTTTGAAGGACCATAATAGATTATGACTTCAACCCCTTAACTATAAACTCTCATTTCATATGCGATTGTCGGTATCAAAATTCTTATGTTGCCATCTGATTCGGCAAATGACTAAGAATGTTCTCCTGATTTAGGCTGCGTTTGAGGTGATCTGGATCAGGATCAGTGATCCAATATGTCTGGATCATGGTGCATCAGAGAAACCGATGAATCCATAACCAGAATGGATTCACTGGTTCCTATGATGCACCATGATCCAGACAGATCTCGGATCGCTGATCCTGATCCAGATACCCCAAAGGAATGCATACTTTGTTTATCAATTCTGGATTGAAAGACATCCTGATCCAGATCACCCCAAAGGAATGCACCCTTTGTTTATCAAAGACATCCCATTATGTATTCTTTGGATCTCCCTGTATCATTCAAGACAACCTGTTTTATGTCACAGTAAATAACAAATTGGGGGTTTGCATCACCACTGACAACTTAAAGTTAAATGCAATGTTCTTTCTATTGAGAATGTGGTGAAGAATGACAAACTCTTCCATTGTCTTCGGTTTTCTTAGCTGCTGTTGTGTGACACAACAAATGAAAGGGGACCTCTTTCAAGAGAATATTATTCACTTATCCTTGAAAGCTATTTGTGGAATGTTTGCTCTCTCTTTTTTTTTGGGCTGAAGAGCCCCTGTAAAAAAATATTATGTTTGAATAGCCATTTAATAGCCTGCAAAAACAGCTGTCCTTCTTCGCTCCCGACCCGAGTGGCGTTTCTCGTGAAGGACGTCTTGGATTCAAAACGAAAATTCCAAACTGATGACAAAAATCTGTCCCGCATCTGGTCATGAGCGCTGATTGGTTCCATCGGTAATTATGCATAATTAAGTCCGTAAATTTGCAGGACAGTGAAAATACCAACCAAAACAAATCTGGGGTCTTGTAATTGTAGCGTTGGTTTGTGTAAATTGCGGTTGATAAGCCTACACGACTTTGATGGTTTGTGACATCTGTACCGTTCTCTGTTCGGTTACTCAACCTTTTTGTTGCTTCATTCATGTTTATGAAGGGCACTTCATGCTGTGTTATCAGGAAGAATTTCAAGAGTTGAGCCGTAAGACCTTCTTGCCATGGAAAATTTTTAGTGGTCATAAGTCTACATGAGTTCCGCTGTTATCTGCGTGTTACTTCGTGGATTTTGACACCTCCGTAAACAGTGATTAGAACTGCTTCAAAGTACAGAAATGATATCATATTCGCCCTCGTACCTTTTTCTTCAGAGACGCTGTAGCTATACTTCGAGAAAGCTATACACCAGCTTGTCTAGTGAAATTCCAATTTTTTTTTCAGTTATCTGATCGAGCTTATGTTTTCAAGCTCGAATTCAACTGTCGATGTGCAAGTCTGTTGAATCTGTCTTTGTTTGGCTTAGCCAAGACCATGGTTTCGATCCTCCATGCGAATCTCATCAGTTACCGGTAATACTAAAATAATCTGTACGTCTGAATTCGTACATTTGTGAGAATGTAAGACATTTCCGGCTTGGCACAAACTTTTCGTGACTGCAAATGGTAATTTATTCAAACTTCTAAAGTTCACGCTTACGTCATCAGTATGGAATTTTCGGCGGTGAATCGCAGACGTCCTTCACACGAAACGCCACTCGGGCCGGGAGCGAAGGACGGCTGTTTTCGCAGGCTAGCCATTTAATGGTTTGATATCTGTGTTTAAAAGAAATTACATTTAACAAATAAAGAAGCCTAAGCTGTGTATTACACTGTGATAAAACACGATGGTCATTTGAGAACACGAGGGAAATGTAGAAAACACAAGCCGCAGGCGAGTGTTTTCTACATTTCACGAGTGTTTTCAAATGACCGGAATGTTTTATCACAGTGTAATGCACCGCTTAGGCTTCTTCATTTGCTTTAAAATATAGATTTTACGTGCGCAACACAATAAAACACGCTTTTTCTATGTTTTATACCCTGATAAAACATAGGTTTTTGACCAATCAGAGCGCACGCAGGGCCCTATCTATATCTTAAAAAGCCATATAGAATGCTGAAAGGCCTGAATGATCACAAGATGACATATAATTGTCACTAACTAAACAAACCGTGCTGAACTAAATTGAGATACTGTATAATACCATAACAGTATAGGATAGGTTTGACTGTATAACTATTGTTAAAGAAATTAAGGTCCAAAACTGAATTGTACATTTCTAATATGTATTTGTCATTTATGTATCTCTGCAATATCAAAAGACAATATGAACAATAAAATCAAAGAGCCTTTATTTTCAACCAGCAGAAGGTGTTTCACAATTATTACTTGCTTACTTAGAACTTGCTTTGATAAAACCCACATTTCATGTATCCAGTGTTTTCTTATTCAATTTGGAATCAACTTCGACAAATATTACAAACAAATCACTCCAATTCTTACCAGTGTCGGATACAATGGGCTTCATTACTGGAACTCAGCCAAAGCCTTTTGAAGTTTTCCAGTAAGCTGCACTTGTAAATATGGATGGCCATCGGTTAAGCTTACATCCATGGTCCCTAGCACGGCATGAAATAAATCGCCCTCAACTCCTTTTTGCGTGTAACGCTTTCGTCAATTTGCTCATCTCCAATAAAAGCTGCTTGTATACCTATTGAAGTAAGGACCCTGGCTTGGTCCTGGATAAGCTAGTTTAGCAGAGATAAATGGCGTGCGCACTAGAGATGCGCAGTGGCAATGGGCGTAACGTCCTTAAGGCCATTAGACAAGATATGACCTGCTTCGGGGCAGGACATTGGCCTTTTTGATCTTTAGGTGCTTTGGGCATAGTTATGTCGCAGGCACACGATGACAGATTTTATGCCCAATGTAAACACCAAAAGCGTAAGTGCGACCCCTACCGTTGTTTTATCTTGGGACCTTTATAAATCCCAAGAGAAACTGGAAACAATGCTTATGCAAAATTTGGGTAGACAAACAAAGAATATTATGGTATTTTCCAAAGTGGAGAATTGATTCGCCTTGCTTTCGACCTGCTTCAAAAATTTGAAAAATAGTTCCCAAACCCTTCAGACACACAATAGAGATAATAAATCGAAGGGGAAAAAACTTGGTCCGTAACTTACGGTACAGACCTCGAACTTGGTTAGTAAGACATATACATTATCATACCCTCTTTGAAGACACTCGCTATACATGTCAGATTGAATTTCTGATATCAATCAACAAAATAGCTCACCTGCTTTAGCAAATTCTTCGAAGCTCTCAGCCACCACGGCCTTTCTTGTCTCCTGTTTTACATCCCAGGCTTTGTAGCGGCATTTTCAATCTTTTTCAAACAAACCAACCCTTCCCTCGGGACCTGAAATCATGTCAAATTCTTTCCTTTTCCCCAACCACGGGATCCAGGATAGATCACTGACGTCAATTTCCCTAGACTGCTGTTGCTGTGTCATAAAATTTGACCCCCTCATGTTTCTTACCAGTGAAAAATTTACCCCCCAAAAAGGGGATTGTTTTAAAATTATACCCCTCTCCAAAACCACCCACCCACCCCCCCCCCACCCCCTTGGGACATAATTTACGATCGGTCCCCAACAAGCGTAAAGTTGTCTGGGGCAGTAGGGTTACCCTAGCCTACCTGTAAACTTTGCTTGTAAACCTGGGCTATCTTTTAACCCTCTTACTAGGGTTACCCTGGCAGTAGGGCTATTATTCACTGATAGTAATTTCAATATTCAGTGTATCACGCTCTCCACCCTTTGAGCAATTGCAACGGGAAGCGTTTTAACGGAAAGTTTAAACCGAAAATTAATATTTAAGCTTTAACCGGGCAATAGAAAACTGCATCATAAGGCAAAAACGATACAAGTTTTCCTCGCAAGCAATTAAGCTTTACAGTTTTAAAACCATAAGCTTATATGCGAATTCTTTTAACGTACGTACAGTAAGTACAGTAGTGCAAAGTAGTGAGTACAGCACGTGTTCAAATTAAGCTTACTTTAAGAAAAAAAACAAGCACCTTTTCACTTACATTTTCATTGTACCCTTGGGGCCTAAATTTGTTTTGAGCACATCTTGAAGTCCTCTTGCTGCAGTGATATTTAGATGCAACGCCGCAGCTGATCTCGCAACTTCAGCCTTTGGATTAAGCGCCTTCACTGCCGCCATGTTGATTGTCAAACCCCGAATCGCTAACAAACCCAATGGGACACCCAATGGATTGTGGGTCACCTTATGCGCATCCTCGTTTCCAGGGTCTCTCATTTTTCTGTCCCCTCGCCCCTCCTATATGCCCCGTCCCCTGGAAATAAAATTCCCCCCTGAGGGAAGGAAGATGAAAGACCCTGGGAACGAGATTGTGTCGAGCGCGCGAAAATGAGAAGAGTGTTAAAATTAAATCAAAAACGCGGTCCTGATCAACCTGATCGCACGGCGCTGAATAGATTGTCGCTGTGCGATCTTCTCCGATCTTCGTACGATCTTCGCCGTGCTATCTTCGTGCGATCTGGTGAAATATGACCACCCACTACCATTTATCCTTGAATATTAAATTTTGTTGTTGAATGAATAACTGGAAAGAGTGACGATAGAAGGAATCATGGATGAAAAGCTTACTTCACTTCCTATTAAATATAGCAAAATTTGCAGCAAAATGTAAATAGGAACCGAAAGAAGAAAACGCGTGCGTGCACAAATAACTTGACGAATATGAAGGCAGGAACCGATACAACGTAGATTGTTTTTTTTTGAAGGTGTACTATATTTCGGATGGCCAAACCAGCCTTCTTCAGCCTTCTTCACCTTCAAAAAAACATTCTACGTTGTATCGGTTCCTGCCTTCATATTCGTCATTTTATTTGTGAAGCCGATTAGATCACCATATTGATCCAACGTATTCCAGCAGGATCATCGTTCCGGTTGCTTGCTTAAACATTTTACAAATAATCTGTTTTGTAAGTTATCACAAAAAAAGTTCTCACAGTGTTCTCTTAGTTGATTGCATTGGTGCTTAGTGTTCTGCATCGGTAGTAAGGTCCAGTAATAAGGGACATTTCACAGTAATTAATCTAAAAGTTTCCAGTGACCAGTGACCAGCTACCAGTATTTTACACCCGCCGGAAAGATAGAGTTACGCTATTGGTTGGTGCATGGTAACGTAAAAAATGGCAGAATAAATTAGTTGAATGAAAAGCGTTCCTTGATATGTACCGTGACGATTAAGAGTGCCGATTACAAAAATAAATTTTCCTTTTAGAGTTTTGCGGCTTTCCGTGCTTCCTTGCTGTAGGAAAAGGCCGCAGACTGCCATATGTTGCTTAGAATGGTTGGGGAGATTGAAGGGTCTCGCGACCGGTTTAGATGCGTTTTTGTCGTCCTTCTCCACGTCAAGATATTCGTCGAAATGTTTCGCACAAATAATTGACAAAGCTCCGCCGGGGTACTCCCATATTTTCGAATATTTGCTGTTGTGAAGGGTTTTCAGTCAGTTTAGTCTGTTCTTTAGTCTGGGATAGGTCTGATTACTACGTAGAAAGCTTAACGGGAGAACGACATGATAGAGTCCAAGCTGAAAGCCAAGAATAGGCCATTTCCGAGTTCCCTTGTGCCTCTGTTTCAAAGCGAGTCTAAGTGCAAAACTATTCTTATGAAAACGACTTTGATTTGCATGAAAATGAAACTGCACGCAACCCTCATTTTCATATGAAAGGTTTTGCACTTAGACTCGTTTTGAAACAGAGGCACAAGAGAACTCGGAAATGGCCTATTACAACCCTGGATAGCTGTTTCGACCTTGTCGGGTCTCGTCAGCACGGTGTAGCAAGTAATGAAGTAATTGGCTGGTCGACCGATCATCCACTAAATGCAGATGGTGATGACCTCAAATGAAACTCAAATTCAATTTGTTTGCAGAGTGGCTAATGTCACATGCAAAACGCGTGACAAAGGACAACAAGAAAAATCCAGAATATCATCTCGTTGGCGCGATAAGGAGACTGAACAGACAAAAGCTGCCCCGCATAAAAATAATGGCCAAACCATGTCAAAAATAAGTAGCATATCGAATCTAATCCGGCAATGACGTGCAATGTGAATTTGCGTGCGCAGTAAGGATGCGCAGTAACAATTAGCGCGAACGTCCTTAAAGGCGGCGAAATACGAGATACAAAAACCCTCAACTTGTCGCGCAACATTGTTTCGTTGCAAGTTTTCGTTGATGTTTCCCGTTTTTCACCTTGCGTGATCAACTTGACCCGCAACAAAAACATTTGCTGCGGGTTGAAGAAATGCGGCGCGCTGATTGGTTGATTTGCTGGGCCACGAGCAAATTTGTTGCGCGACAAGTTGTGAGTTTGATGAAAAACGAGCAACAAAGCCAAAATTTGTTGCTCAAAGTAGACCCGCGCTCTACTTTTCGCAACGACTTTCTTCAACCCGCAACAAATGTTTTTGTTCGCGACAAGTTGATCACACAAGGTGAAAAGCGGGAAACATCGACGAAAACTTGCAACGAAACAATGTTGCGCGACAAGTTGAGGGTTTATGTATCTCGTATTTCGCCGCCAAACCAAGTCAGATTCATAACTACAGAACAAGATCTCTTTCTAACGACTCCATTTATGTTAAGTTCTCTAGAAGCGATAAAATGTATGCCTTTTTCTCGAGAATCGGTGCCCAAATTTGGAACTTATTCGATTAAACTACTTAAACGTTCGTCCTTACGTAAAATTACTAAATTTCTTGGGGTCAGGTGATGATTATGTCGAAGTCTCCCGCCTTATTAAGTAATTTAATACTTAGCCTCTTTTTGGAATCTCAATGTACTTGCTTTGTTTTGTTAGTTTATTCTATTTACTGCATATGTAGTGTCTTCACTGTTATTTAGTCCAGTCATTGATTAACCTCATCTTTGTAGAATGTCCTCAGATCTCCCCGCCTCGATTGGTTTTGTATAAGCTATTTGCGGGGGGAGGAAGGAAAGAAATGTAATTAGTTATTTCCAATTTTCAATAAAATTTGTTGTTGTTAAAAGTCAACAGCACTAAAAGCCGTCAATTCATGTCGGTTTTGTGCCAGTCTTTTGTACCCAAAATTAGTCCCTCTTTCGCTTAGATCAGTCGTGCTTGACGAAATTCCAGGATTTTTCTGAAAAAAGGTGTCTCCGCAGATTTTCTTAGAATTCCCCTTTTCGTGCAGAAAACCAAAAACTCCATGGTAAATGTTAAAAACCATTTTTAGTTTGATCTTTTATTCATATTCTAAATGGATGTGAGGGCTCCCTGTGATCTCGTACTTGTTTTGCGCGCGCACTACGCCATCTGCGGGCAGGTACATGTTCACAGTTGAATTTTAGTACAATTTTCAGAATTTTGACAGACAAAAGCTAGATTTTCAGCTGGAAGACATTCACAGCCAGGGGTTAGCGACATGCCACTATTCAGGTTCATTAAACTTGATTTGGTCACAGTAGCAACGTTTTGCTTTCATTTTAGTCATGTTCTTGGTAGAGCAGTTGATTGCATCAATGTCAACCCCAGCGTGTGTGCCGTGCGTGATGCAGAACGCGTGCGCACTAAAAAAAGTAGGCAGGAATGAGCAGGGGTGGTGTGGTGGACTATTACGTGTCAGTGCTGTATATTGCACTCTACACTTTCCGAAAGTTTTTTCCCCATTTTTCTTGGGTTTAAACAAGGACAAAACACTGGAGATGACACTACAGTTTTATTTTTGGCTTTACAGTTGTTCAGTCAAACAAGCCAAATCCCATATCATCATCAGATTCCTCTTCTTCCTCTTCTTTCTTTTCTTCTTTCTTTTCCTCCTCTGCCTGTCCTCCTGCGGCTGCTGCTGGAACACTAGCTCCTGCAGCCCCTGCCATCACAGCACCACCTGTGGGAACAGATGCTAACTTGGACTTTCCTGCAGCAATCACCTAGAAAAAAATTCATGTTTTTTTAATTTGTTAAATAATGATCTGACTATCAAATAAGATGTATAAATTAATTATCAATATGAGAAGTGAACAAATACCGGTAATCATAAGGTATTGATCACCTATTAATGAAAATTTAGAGAACTATATCAAAGTCAGGAAAGAAATGACTGTCCACAGCCTCTATTATTCAACCTGCAAAAGAAAAAGCGAGCGAAGCGATCGCCAGTGCGAAGCACGGTAGGCTGGGAGCAAGGGTCTTCCCTGCAAGGGCAAGGCAAGCCAAAACAAATACGAGACTATAGACATTTTCCCGTTTTACGTTACCAATACGGTGAAACTATGCAACATTTATCGTTTAAAAATGGAGTAATTGCAGTCAGGAGATGACATAGTCCATAAAAGCGTTGCGCGTGCTGTATGCGCGTGACTCGAGAGAATTAAAGTGCGTGCTAGCTGCGTTCTGGGACCATGTGATCATTCCCAGCGTTTGGGTGTTTAACAGACATCCAAGCCTCCAGGAAAAGCCGCCAATGGTAATGTGCCTCATGTCCGACGACTACAACGTTTTCAAAATCCATACGATGATGATGCTCGTGAACATGGCAGGCAAGTTTGGAGTTATGATCGAACATCACGACAGCCTTTTTGGGCACAGAAACCGGCGTCTTCAGTGCTCTTTCGATCTGGCCATTTATTGTTCCCCTGCAGAGGTCGCAAGAATGTTGAAAAATTTGAATATCTACAAATTCCACGGATTCTGAAAGAATGTAGAGAAGTGTCATCTTCTCCATTGGCGTTACTTTTGAATACATCTTTTTCGTTGGGGCAGCTACCAACAACGTGGGAAAACGCCAACATTACTCCGGTGCACAAGAAAGAGAATAAGCATCTTAGAGAGAACTATCGCCAGATTTCACTAACGTGTATTCTATACAAAATCACAGAGAAGGTGGAGAGGAACCGAGTTGTCTGATCTAAATCTTTTCAGCCCCGATCAATTGGCGTACCTCAGCGGTATATCCACTCTTGCAGTTACTGGCTTGCTACGGTGACTGGAAACTGTTCTAAACCCACTGACGTCATTTTCCTAGATCTGTCTAAAGTTCTTGATTGTGTGCCACATGAGCGTTTATTGCCGCAGCTGAATAGGCACGGCATAGATGCCTTTACTGCAGTGGTTTCAAAACGTTTTGACAAACAGAATGCAACGCGTTGTTATTAGAGGCGAGTGTTCGGATTGGACGTCAGGGGGTGCCCCAAGGAACAATTCTTGGCCCTGTCTTCTTTATCATCTACATAAATGACATCTCGACAGATTTGACATCCACTATCAAGATTTATGTGGATGATACTAAAATCTTCCGCACAATCAGTTCACCGGACGTTGATATCCCTGCTCTGCAGTGTGACCTAGATCGACTGGACATATGGGCAAATAAATGGCAGATGCACTTTAATCCAGATAAATTCGAGGTCATGCGTATTACACATAGAAAGGATAAAACCAAACCTATTTACTCGCTGGGAGGGAAATTTAGGTCGGTAGATAACACTAAGGACATCGGAGTAACCATCTCTTCTGACTTGTCCTGGGGCATGCATGTATTTGCAATGGTAAATGAGGCAAATATGTTACTGGGTATCATAAAGCGGTCCATCGGAACAAACAGTCAGGGTGTGTTCTTGCAGCTCTACAAGTCACAGGTCAGGTAGCCTGATATCATACCTCCTTCCCTGTATTTAGAATTTTCTTCTCCCTTTCAAGGAAAAAAATGCCTGATCACAGGTTACTGGTCAGGCCTATGCGGTTCTGTTTGGAGCCCGTCTTTGATTAAGGATATTGTGGCTTTAGAAAAGGTTCAACAAAGAGCTTTGCGACTAGCTTTATGCCAGATATAGCTGCCTGAAAAGAAGTGATTAATATGAAATATAAGACTGAAAAGTACATAGCTGTAAAAAATAACATGCACAGGAAATTTCAGGCCAGGTGGAAATTATTTATTGATAGTTAATCATGGTCTGTTATACTAAAGATCAAATGATTATGTTATTATCAATGTAATCAAGTTATTGACACTTAATAATAGCGCTGTATTTTGTAGTTAATAAGGGAAATAAAAATGTGGGGAAAAAAGGCAGAAATGTGGCTAAATGAGTTACGAACACCCTTTTAACTTATTAAAATGGCAAACACTAGAGAACCGGAGAGAATTGTTATCTCTACTTCAATGTTATAAAGATAGTTTTTGGTATTGATCATCTCTCCCAGATTTCTTTGAGTTTGCCAATAGTACGCGTACAAGAGCTAACCACGACTATATACTTTACCTGAGAAGAGCGGTTTGTAATTGTTACAAATATTCTTTCTTCATTCACAATGTAAGGAAATGGAATGACTTGCCAGGATACATTGTACATGCTGAATCATTGTCTGTTTTTAAGAGTAGACTTAAAATTTATTTGAATATTTATTGAATATTAACTGAATCAGTAGCTTTAAAATTTTATCTATATAACTTTTGGAAATTTTTAGCTAGGGAAATTGTTTTTATACAGGGTTAACCTCACGATGTCCCTTTTCAGGATGTTTTTGTACTTGTGTTGTAACTTCCTGAATAAATTATGTTATGTTATGCCGCACTCGCAGATAAGCCACACCCTGAGCTTGGCAACTCAAATTTTAGAAGTTCTTCGATAGAATTTTACATACAAGAGCAACGTGAATGTATTTGTTCATTCATTAATAGTTTAGTAGCCAGGCTTTTCACCAGAAGATGGAGTACTGGACAAAAGTAGCTTTCAGAGAAATGGATTACATTTAGATGCTTTAGAATGAGTTAGAATGGCGACCTTAAACTGGCTAACAGATTTTTTAATGAATGTTTCATGCAGTTTCGCACCAAGAAATGTAAGCTTGAGATTATGAACAAACACAACTTTTTTAGGAGCAATGATTAGGCAAAGATCAATGCATTGAAGTCCTTATTGGTTTGCTTTACCGACTTATGAATTTGCACAAATTTGTGTTAATTTATGCAACTTCATGGCACATTGTTCAGATGTCCTGAAAGATAAACTACACCCCTGATTTTTACGGAAATCTTTTAGTAAAAAGGTGTGGCTTATCTGCCGGTGTTTACAGTAATTAAATGGGATAAATAATATTTGAGTGGTAAATCCCTTTTTTAACTGATTACATTTATCAGTTTGCAAACAACAGGGGAAAATGCCAAAATTAAGTGCTTCTTTCCTTTACTGTAGGATATGCACTTATTCTTTTGCTACTCACTCAGGGAATTTATTCACCTGCGGAAAATGTTTTCTAGCCTTAACGCGAAGGTTCGAGAAGGTGTTACACAGTGTGACACTCATCAACTACAATGAGCATAACACAATTTTTTAGCAGAGAACCTTAGTTCTTAAACATGTTTTGGAATTTCACGAAAAAACCAGCTGGTATTTTGCTTCTCCAATCAGCAGCAGGACATCATCCTTTGTTGACAAGAAATCCCAGCTACAAGCCTCTCTATGGGTACGTACGAACGTCGATTTCGTTGCCCTTTTTTCATCAAATCGTATCGTATAACATTGGGCATTCAATTGTCATTGCAGTTGAGAAAAAGATGGGATGACTGTCAAGAATTATTCAAAACCTATTTACAGTTCTAGTTACTGATGCTACTTAAATTATATGTTGTCACGTCTCCCTTACAACTGGCTGCACTAATGGCACTGTTGATCAGGGAAAATTTGACTTCCAGATCGAACTCCGCCATCTGAGATGTCCGAGGTTATCTAAAGCGATCTGCAGTCAACCCAAGGTCATACAAGAAAACAAGGCAACAGGTCAGCGGGGGTTGTTGACGCCGCTGATAACAATGGTCATCAATCAATCGGACTGAATGATCTACTGGTCATGATCAATCATCAAAATTCACGTACCTTGACCTTTTTAGATCCTTTTCTAACCTTTTTTCCTCAGGTACACTAATTTCCACATTTCAAGTAATTCTTGTAATTTTCATGTTTAATTTTTTTAGGTCTGACTGACTAATATTTTGTTCGAATGCAATAATTTCTAAATCTTTGCTTTGTCGCTTCAATCTCTGAGATCTTTGTTTCATCAATAGCGATCGTCGCATCTTCGATTTTGTCGAAAATACCGATAGAGAGTCTCCGCTATTCCCTCTCCTCTATTTAATCTTTCATGTTGCTTTTGATTGGCAAAACAATGACAACTTTCGCTCCAACTGCTTTTTTTTTGCCACTGTGTAGCATTTTCTCAAAGCCAGTCGGCAAAATTGCAATGTCCTTAGACTGAAGATGAACCATCTCTTTCTTTCATCTTTGAGCAAAGGACCATGTAGAAATTTCTCTAAACAGGATTCTAACAACCACTCCATTACAAATCATGGCATGCGTTGATGCTGACAACTGCTGCAAGCCACAAAACAGTCCTGCATGTAATCATGATGGCTTGTTGTCAAGGTGAAGACTTTTTCTGTCACCTTTCAACCAATGGGAATTTTCTGTTTCTGGAGAAACAGGGAATTCACTATTTTTAAATATGTCTACAACACCTCTATTTTTCTCTGTCCCCACCCCCTAACCTTTCAAGTCTCCCATTTTGCACTGGCATCAAGTTCTCTGGCGACTTTTACTCCGTGCGTTCAACATTCAAATGAAAATACAAGAAAATAGAGGGCAGTGAACAGCAAAAGAAATAATAGAAACCTACATTAAGTACCTGCAACTTACAGTTACATGTCATTAAACATAGACTCACCTCATCTATATCTTTCCCACTCAGCTCTTTAATAACAACATCAAGACGTTCAGAGTCTACATCAATACCAACACTTGAGAGGATATCCTTGATGTCTGATGCACTTGGGCTTTTTTTCCCTCCCAGGGTGGCAAGTAGGTAAGCGGCCACGTAACGCATCTGAAAATAGTGCTTTGTTAGTAACAACCCTAGTTCAATGTTGTGTAGGTGCTGTGGTCTGAGAGGAAATGATTTAGGGTTGTTCAGTTGAATTTTTCTGGTAACTGACGGAATACTTTTGTCGTTAATAAGTTAACACTTATCATCAAAGACTGTTGGAGTACACCCAACCAGTTCCGAAATACAGACATAATAGTTGCAGTTACACTTGCCTTCTGCTTGAGGTAACCCTGTGGGTAGTTGCTTTGGGTTCGGATCGGTTTGGGTTTCCAGTTAGGTTTAGTCCTCCGGTTACATTGCAAATAATTACCCTTGGTCAACGTTTCACCTGGCAGTATTTGGCAGGAAATTTAATTCATCATATGGAGGAATAATGGGTATTTAGAGCAAAGACAAGTAAACTATACTCACTGGGAACCTTGAAACTTGGCCATGTTTGATGCGTATTGAATTTGTTACTTGCCAGGATATATTATGCCGCAATTTGAACACAACACCACAAAAATGTGCCCAGCATGTGCTGCGGTTCCGATTTACTTTTTTCTTCCACTGATTGGTTGAGCTACTCTTGTGGTTAAATAAACCAAGCCTAAACCCTACGACTTGGTTCGGGAAATGTCATGGGTAATTCTTTTGTTCTTTTTGATGTATCCATACTGATTTCCCATGGGTAGTTTCACTGTGGGAATAGCAACTGCATTTACATGTGTCGGTGTACTTTGAAGAACAAGGAATATAACAATAGTTGCTATTCTTATTCAATGAGATCCTAATAAGTTACGGGGTATTCTGAAGTTTAGCCCAATTATCATAACAGCATCAATTCTCACGAGCTCATTGGTTAATTTTTATTGTCAATAAGCAGACAGTTTGACAGTTTATGGTGAAAACAAATAAACATCAGTTTTCATGCATCTGTCCTGTTATAGATAATGAATTTCATCATGACATTGTCAAAGTAGTCTGCGGATCCACTCCGCTATCACCTTGTGGATCCACAGCTACTAATGTTATGATGAAATGAGGAGGCAGCGTGGCCAAGTGGTTAGAGCGGTGGATTTGAAATCCGTAGGTCGCGGGTTCAAATCCTGTTCTGACCGCTTGCTGATGTTGTTCTCGGAAGCCCCTAGTTCAACTTCTTGGTTACGCTTGTAAATAGCCAACTGGTCTGCCTCCCACTAGTTGGGATTCTTAACCTGGTTATGTTTATTTGAATATTAATTTGTCATTGTTTGTTTGCATTGGTCCTGAAAAGCCCCGACGGGGAGTGACCAATTTCGTATATTATTATTATTATTATTCATGATCAATAATAGGGTTGACTTTTGCACCCATTTTGACTATAGTAATAGTATTGCAAAAGTTGAAACACCATTGCAATAGTATTGCGATAGTGACATTGTGACAATTACTATTTCACTGAGATGGAAAGATATGTTTGATATAAATATGCCCCATTCCATCTTCCCTGTACAATGCAAGTTATGTAAAATTGAGAAAAAAATAAAAATCCACTGATTTTCTGCATTTTTATTATGTAAATTGAACATAATAGTATGTCACAGAAATGCCTATCAACATCTCACTTCAGTCACTACAGCCGTAGCTTCCTAGAGGGGGGGACAATAAAATGTTTTGCCACCATTTTGAATGCAGACAGGAGCCTGGAGGCGAATTTAGAAAACAAACATGGTGGGCCATGCCGGGGAGGATTGTTTAGGCATAAAATTGTCCCTTATACTTGGTATAATAAACAGCACAGACAGACGAGAAGAAAAGAGGAATTTCTTAATTCAAGGAAGAGGCTTCAGGAGATCATTTAAAAACCATTGTGACTATCAATATTTTATGAAACTATCGCAATTATTATTGATAGTTAAACTTGGTATTGATGTATTGCTATTGGAACACTTACAATTGCGATGCATGTATTGTTACACCCCTAATCAATAACAGGACAGATGCATGAAAGACTGAAGTCAATTTGTTAAACGTGCCATGGCTTACGCACCACAGCATTCCCATCAAAACAGCAAAGCAAAACGAAAATATATGAGCCTGCGATATACATGTGCAAAAAAAAAAAACGTTGAAAATGGCATGCTGTTGAAGGAATAACATTGCATGCATGCATCCCAGGTAAATTACGGTAAAACTTAAGATTGTAACAAATTAAAAGATGTAAATTCAATGAATCTTTTCATTTGTAAAGTGATTTAAGCAAAACCTCAACTGCTAGCTCTTTTATTTTGTATCAGACAAGGCAAAACCTAGTTGCAAATTTGTGACTACTCTCGTTTTTCTAGTCGCAAAAAAGAAAAATTAAGTCACGATTGTGACTGTATCGGTCGCAAATTCAAGCCCTGGTCATAATTAAGCTGTTTTTGCTGAAGGAAATTGCTATTATCCTCTGTAACACATAAGTTAGCTACCATTACGTATATAACCTTGATTCAAGCAATTAAGTAGATTCAGTTAATTTTACAGCAGTTGAGGTTCCTTCTTTCTGTGTGTGAGCTTGCAACAAACCCAGCATTCGCCCAAGCATCAAAACAGTTTGACACTAATCGCGTGACCCTCAGCCGTAATTCTACTGCATCTGCTAGCAATACCTGAACGCACTCTTTAATCTACAATTACTACTAGTACATAGCATTTCTACTTATTATACATTTGACTTCCAACACTTCGTACTTGTATAACTAAAGATGACAGAAGTTTCTGTTGAAACAAGTTTTGTAAATTGAAAAGTACCGTCACCTAAATCCCAAATGCGTCATCCAGCATGTGCTCATGCTCCCCATCCCTCTTCCCCACAGGTTTTTTGATGTAAACTGTTGTTACAAAATCCTTCCCCCTCACCCAATTGTTATCGCATAATCTTGCTAAAACGCTTCTGGTATATCAGGACGTTCGATAGTCGATAAAAGTCGATCGTTGTCGACCAAATTTGATACTAATCAATCAACAAATATCAGACATCTATAAAAGTCGATCACACAATTTTTTGTGATTATCGACTTTGATTGACTTTGATCTATCATGCGTAGGTTGCAGACTGGTACAACCACCATCGACGCAAAGAAAAACATGTAGTATACAAACCCGGTGAATTTAGCTAAGGAGAGGGGAATGAGTAGCGAGTATTTGTGAAATCTATGTTGACACTGATGACAATTAATTGTCAATTACTTTGCTGGCTGTGATTTCTAAATTTTGCCCGCTCCATCTCCCGAAGGATCACTTAGAGTCCCCAGGGTCTCTCATCTTTCTGACTCGCAGAAAGAAGGGGCCCTAGGGACTAGGCTGGTTTCGAGTTACGAGTTATGCTACAGGACACAAGTTAGCTCAGCAGTCTCAGCAGAGCTCAGCTGACACTAATTGATCAATTCTCAAGGTAATTTAAACATTCGATTCTGTAATGAATGACAGACCCCTTGGTTGTTCAGTTGGCATATGGATTTACTTTAAAGCTCTTTACCTTTTCGTGGGCGATTGAAAAATGTCAGCATTCTTGTTGATAAAATCGATAATCAGTTGAAAATCTTGTGCTTATTGACTTTTATTGACAAATTAAACTTGTCGATTGACAATTATCGACAAATATCGAGTATTATCAACTTATCGACTACGTTTTCGATGATCGACTTTGATCAACATGTAACGTCCTGGGTATATAGCTCCCAACATGTTTTCGTGCAGAGAGTAGGCGACCTTATACGCGCAAGAAAAACTGCAGACAGACAGAGGGGCTTGGAAAGTTTTGTATGCGTGGGACTTAGAGAGAAGCTGGAGTGCGTGCTGGATGGCGTGTTTGGGATTTAGATAACGGTAACATCATAATGCGAAAAGCGATTAGAAAAAAACTTTGCAAAAGACACTAAAATTCTCAGACTGTCGCAAAAGTATTCAAAAACAAATTCAGCCAAGTTGTAGAAAAATTTTCTGACCTCTTTGTGTTTGTTTGGTCTTGTGAAAGCAAAAATTTGACCGAATTTTCGGAGTGCTTTCAAAATGTTTTGGCAAAGAGTTGTATCCCTTGCCAATGATTATATGTCTACCAAAAAAAATTTGCAGAGCATGAAAAAGCCAAGGTACAAGTTTAGCCATACAATGTTATGTAGAACTTGTAAGTAATGATTTTCCCTGTATTGTGTAAGGTCCCATGACAACAGGAGACAAAGGTGAAAACTTTTTTTGTTCCTTCATTTACTCTCTCCCTGCTCAGCAAGATTGTGTGCTCCCTGTGGTACATGGGCAAGGGCAATTTTACGAACTTTCAAAATTAATAGAAAATTCATGAAAATAGCTACAATGACAATTATAACATAGCGCGCGCCAGTCCTATCTAAATCCTATTGAGGCATCATGAACAAAATCTTTATGTACGCACGCCCGTGCTCAATAAAATGACGTGTACAATGACGTGTACAGTTTCACTTCAGGTGAAAGATTTCCTTTGCGTTTTGTGCAAGTTCCTTTGTTTAATTAAGTTTCAGCAACATGAAGATAATTCTGAACCATCCTAACCCTACTTCGAGCCTTTGACTTTTGCCTGGCAGAGATGTTCACTTCGACGCGAGTATTTTGACTTTGCTTGCCTACATGTTCATTGAGTATTTGTACTTTGTTTGGCTACGTTTTTATTGCGGGTGACAAAAGGAGCCCGCAATCCTAATCGTGACATTGCTTTTACAAACGCATGCGCCGCAGTTGTATAGTTTGGCCCTGACTCAATGTTGCCGAAATCTTGAGTCTTCCACCACGAATGCTTGGAATGCAAAGAATGCTATTCCCATGCGCCTCACGCGTAGCATTTGGACCTTGGATCACATGAAGGTCATGCATAGCAGCTGCGCCGACCAATCCAAATCGAGCGTGTCAACTTAGATTCGACCTTTCTGTTTATGTTGTCGCGTTGTATGCCATTTCCCGGCCGTATTTTGTCTTAATCGAGAGTGGCAGCTGTCCCTCCTTAACTTCAATCACGGAGCGTCAGAATTGTTTGCCCTTGAGCTGACAAGCGCATAGTGTGAGATCGCGTTCTTTAATTTCATAGAAGCGTGGAGCGAAAGCTGTTTGTCCTTGACTTAACAAGCGCATGGTCTGAGATCGTTGTCTTCGATCTCAGAAGCGTGAAGCAACAGCGTTGGTCTTCCTTTAGTCCTTTGTCCACCGCCGGCTCTCTATCCTTGCAGATTTTATATGTTATATTGTGGAAAAAACTAAATTTATATATTGGTCGTTTTGCTTCAGTTTACCTCAGGACATTGTATAACATGTACGCCTTGTTTGATTTCATATTTGTCCATGTTATGATTTTAAATAAATCACACTTGCGTTAAATCAATCATTTTGACTCGATCAGTACGCATACTTTATAACCTAGAGCGCTTTTATTTACACCGTGGAAACAGCAACAATTACAGCACATTACTAAATCAAGGGAAAGTAAACAATGGGATTAGTGTCACGTGGAACGCTCTGGTGTTACTGTTTCAAACATTTTGTAAAATCACTCTATAGCTATTGTTACTGTGAAAACGGAAGAAAAAACGAGTAAAACCTGGGGGTTGTGCTCATGGACTAACGAAATCACCCGACCTTTCCCT
Organism: Catalaphyllia jardinei; assembly: GCA_022496165.2. NCBI lineage: Eukaryota > Metazoa > Cnidaria > Anthozoa > Scleractinia > Caryophylliidae > Catalaphyllia > Catalaphyllia jardinei. The sequence goes on from CM042753.1 coordinate 18,988,510, forward strand.
ATAGGCCCCCAAATCTTTTACTCACCAAATGGGCAAAAAAAAAATCCTTGCCCACATTTGCTAACCTTTGGTTATTACTAGTTATAATCTTAATTGGAAGAAGCGAAGTTTTCATTGACAATTTAGAGACCAGCAGCTTAAGCGTTTTCGTTCAACTGTTGCTTAACTGATTGTGGCATGTTAAGATAATAAAGACCTTTGTTTTTCTTCACCGTGCATCATGAGAACTACTTGTAGTCAGCCAAAAATAAAACATGTCAGTTTAGCGCCCAAGTTGTTGTCGCCATGTTATAAAAGAATTGGTTCATGCTTTTAGCTGTGTGTATATTTAACAAATAGATTCCATGTTGCCGTGCGTCTGTTCAGT
>CM042753.1:18989781-19015321 GCA_022496165.2 Catalaphyllia jardinei
TTTAATATAACGCGAAAGCCGGCCTTTTGCCCCACCTTTTCCCGCCTTTGCACGAAAAAAACCCATTTGACGTGATCTATACATTCAAAATGAAGCAGTTTCATTGGTTGCTATGCGTAGCAAAGAATTGTGATTGGTCGAGAAAAATCACGCCACTGTCAAACCTGACTCGAGCGTCTCTTCTCGTGGAACGAAAACTTACAGCGAAAGCAGAATTGAACTGTAAAATCCACAAATCTTGAAGAAAATGCTGGAATAATCAAGTCAGTTTTTGTCATTGGAGCAGCCCTGTGAGCCGAAAAGTGTGGACGTTGCCTTGAAAATTACAGGAGTTGAAAAAATACCCTCGGAAAACTTGTGGTTGCGGTCAACCTGGAGGCCATTTGATTCGAGTTTTGAATGAAAGGAGCGTAAATGACGGTGGAGAATTTGTCTTCTGTGGTTGGTGATTCTCAAATCAGCTTGATATAGTGTCGGAGACACATTTTAGCTGCGATACTCTTGACAGTGAGCTGTGGTTAGCTATACTTAGGTCGCTGCTGTGGCCTGAAACGGACAGGAACATTCGCATCGGAAAGCAAGGTTATGTATTTTATTTTACCAATTTTAAGAAGTGATGTTTTGATGTTTCATTCCTGACATCAATCAGTGAGTCAACTGTTGTTTTGACACTGAGAAAGTTGAATTTTTTAAATAAATTAATCTCAGAAACATTTTGTTTATTGGGTTTGTTAAATTCGAGATAACGGAGTGGTTCTCGGTTTACCAAGACCAAGTTTGTGCGTGGTTTAGTCGCGCTCAACTGCCGACTGAGGCTGCTAGAAAATTATTTCTGTATCATTTTTTTAAAAGAAACAGCTTTATCTTTCGTTTTCTGGCTTCTCAAACCTGTTTAATTCCTCGGCAAGACTTTTTTGTACCTTATCTTTTGCCCAATCACGTAAAATATCATCCTAATTCTCAAAACTTTCCGCCATTTTAAAACGGCAGAGGGAAAAACTTTGTAATGATGACGTCAATCGTGCATCTGTCCTCTAATAGATCATAGGCGAGAACCAATCAAAATGCGAGAATAACTTGGGTTATTATATAATGAGTTATGGATGCACTCGGGAAGTTTGGAGAGCACAAAAGATGCTAGAGTTGCTCTCAGCTGCACCTATAGCAACTCTTACGCTTCTTTCGTACTCTCCAAACTTCCTGCGTGCATCCATAACTCGATATACGGACACTAAGCATGAACCAATTCTTAATTTTTCACACTAGTCATAAGGAAAAGGAGAAAAACAATTTTTGGTGTTAATTCCACCCTACACCATGGGACCACTCAGTTGGTTGATGAGATAAAGAGTCTCAGTCGATAACAAGCACTCATCCTTGCATTCTCCTTAATGATAAATCGACAGAACTTATTGAGCCCGTAGTAATAAGCCAAATACAACACAGAGTGATAATTAAGCTAAGCTTTCGCTTAATTAAAATGGTCGATGATTAATGTTCGCGCATGGTGATGTTCTTCATACATCTAGGTGGTTGACTTTACTAAATGCACATTAATCATTATTCTACTCACTTTTTAAGTCAACTTAGACACGAAACGATGTGCACGCCAAAGAAATTCGTTCTCAACAAGTCAAAGTATGTTCGTCTTCTTCGGACAAACAGGCCAGAGGAAGAACATAGGCACGTGTCATGATATATACCCATTGGGGGTGGACCAACCGAACTGCAGGGCTTATTGCCTGGTTGCTGAGGAAAAAAATATGGCGGACAGGATCACACAGTTGCAAGACGCTTTAAATCAGGTTTGTATTTACATTTCTTTGAACTTTTACTTGTAGCAATTGCAGTATGGATGGGGTATTTATCATACATTTGAAGGAAAATGGAATGATGCTCACTGGTGTTTTTTAGCTTGCAGATCAATTTTGTAACAGTGTTGGAATATTACAGCAAACAGCTCCACCAGAAAAACTTTTCTCTGGCTTTGACAAAAGTAAGTCATATTACAAGAAAAGAATTTTAAGCTTATGACTCCCAGAGCAAGAGTTAATAATAACAACATTTAAACAGTAATAGGTAGGAAGGGTTAAGTCTGTGTTTGGGCTTAGTGGCTTATCGGACTGTTGCTTATCTTCAGTTTCCATCACATGAGTTTACTAAGGGAATTTATTTTTCTTCCTGGCTGGGATGCTAGTGCATTTTTACTTTGCTCTAGCGATTTGCCATACACCTGAGTGAGGTGTTACTGTGCGAGTAACGTTTCTTGTCCAAGAATACAGGTCATCAACCCCAACCAGATGTTGAACCTGGACCTCTCAACTATGGTAGTCTGTAACTAGCCTCCTGATTGGATTATAGGGTGATAAAATAAAAGGCAAGCAGAGCAAGCTTAGAGCAGTTTGGGGAGGAGAAAAAAACATGCTTGGCTTGCTTTGCTCAACTAACATTTATTTTTTGCACTGGCTAGGAGCCAATTCACTAGACTATTCACAGACTATATGTCCTGAAGCCAAAACCTATAAGAGAAGGCATGCACCAGGGAAAAGCAATGTCACTTTCTATAACTACCAGCAAAAAGTATCTAACATTTATGACTGCATGAGAATGGGCTTGACATATCAACTGCACTGCAAAATGAATTATAGTCTGTAGAGGGGTGCTAAGTCAAGCAAATCACATCTGCTGTAAAATACTGAGCTTTGTTTTACAAGATGCAGATTTGGCCAACCCTTTATTATGATATTATATCTGTAACTATTACAAGGGCTTAATTTCTGCAAACAAAATCAAAAGAAACAAAGTATTTTGATGGCATTGAATACATTCTATTAACTTATTATCTTGTAAGGTGGCACCTGATACTTATTTATTATTTTGTTTATCAAACTTTTGAATAATTGAACTTGCCCACCTTTTTAATGTAATTTTAATTTTAATTTTGGACTACTTAAATTGCAGATGGTGGTGATGTTATCCAAGAAGGTGTGTTTGTTATATGTATTTTAACTTAATGTTGTGCCTATTAGAATAAATTCTATGGGTTAATATGAGATTGTGGGATTATGATTGGTTGAGAAACTGATTATTTCTAGACATTATAATCACCTTACAAGATCAACGCTCAAGACATCCTTTCAAGTTCTGCACCTTTTAAGTATTGGAAATTTAGGAAGACAACCAGTTTGTTTTATCACTAGCCATTTTGTTAGGTTGAGTGCTCACTTCCTCTTCACACCAGAGCTATGAATGAAACACATAAAGAAAGTCAGCCAAGCCTGCTGATTATTGTGTTGTTTCAGAGATTCTTTTCTGTTGTCACAGCCTTAAGGATGTTCGCGCCCATTGCTACTGCGCATCTTTAGTGCGCACGCTATATACATGACGTGGCGAGTGTCATGTCATGTATTTCAAGCACGCACACTGAGTCAAAACTTTACAAAATATAGAGCTGGTGGCCTTTGCGGTAACTCAATCTGTGAATATTTTTGTTGGATGTTCGGTGACCCCCCCTTTTTTCGGCAGATCACTTCCTTTTCTGATTCTTTCCATTATACTAAAAAACAAAAAAAGTCTGTATTGTGGGAAGTTTTAAATAATTATTTCTCACATTACATTCAAATAGGGTCAAATTGGTACATGGATGCAGGTGTGCGCGACTTAGAAGTTGCCTTTTTTAAGGCTAATTCTACCTGATTTAATGACATGTGTAGCAAAGATCTATCAACTAGGCCTATATATGCTGTGTTAAACACACATAACTTAGATATGATTCTTCAACTTAAATATATGCCAATAGTAATGAATCCAACCAGAATCGCCTTGAGTGACTGGAAATCCTAGAAATGCTATGGTCTGTGATATGCCTTATCTTCAAAATGAGTTCAGTGACCCCTGATTTTTTTTTACGTTTTTTATCTAATTTTATCATTTTCTACCTGCAGTCAAAGTTTTAAAAAAATCTGTACATGGGAACTTTTGGGCACAAACGTCCTTAAGTTGGTTTTGTAGAATTCGTTTGCAATATTGTTGTAGCTAAGTGCAGTACTGTAGATGCTTTCATATTCATGTATTGTACATTTGTACACAGATAGCTCTTATTATGTGGTTCTTTTTATACTGAAACATAGCCTGATAGGATACCGACTTAGAGCCAATGTAATATTGTAGAAAGTGGCAATTGAAAGTGATTAAAAACTTTGCTTTTTAGGACATGCTGCTTTGTTTGCTACCCTCATCGCAAGAACTTCCAAGGATATTGATTTCCTAATTGAATCACTTCCAAGTGAAGAATGTTCACCAGAGCTTCAAGTAAGATTTGTATATTGTACCACCTTGTTTCACCTTTTTACAGGTAACCTATATGCATAACATTCAAGTCAGCATGAACATTTTAATTTAAGGTGGCAGATGTGCCCAATTTAGTAAACATGTCTATATCACCTAAAGGACTTTTACAGTACATTTTTTATATCTGTGACTGCATATGTATTAGTCCCCAAGAAATTTGACAATTCTGGGACTCTTTCCCATTGAATTGTGCTTTAAAGTTTCCAGTTGACTTAGTGCTTGGAGGTCAATATCTAATGATGGCACTTAAGGAAAAGCACATCAAGAAGGTATTCACTTCCAAATAAAAATACAGAAAAATTAGCCACTGTGGTCCAAAAGTCTCCAGAATTGGTTATCTCACATTGTTCTCAGTTTGCCTTTTAATATTTTTGTTTCTGTTCTTGTTGTGGTTTGCATAAGTTCTCAAAATTTTGTTTCCAAGGTACAATTTCGCACAAAGCTTCAGGAGGGAGTAAAATATTTTCAGCAAGATTTGTTCCCAAAATGATGTCTTAATCATAGTAGAGCTTCAGATTAAAAAAATGTTTGTGAGTACCACTAGTTGTGCTTTAAGGAGATATCAAACCTGTAAAAACCCTGTAGTTGTCTTGACTTGTTATCTTACAAACTTGTTTGTAAAATAAGTCAGAGAGATATTTCCTTTCACTTCTTTTGCTTTTGACCTTGCTATTTAATTACAATTAAACAGTTAGCTCTCTTTCTAAAAGAATTTGTCCTGTTCAGGATTTATTTTCATTCTCTTTGCCCTTTTTCATGAAATTATGGGCAACTCAGGCAGCAAGTTTACACAAGTTAGAGGCTGAGAGTAATGCAGCAGGCAGGAATCTAGAAGAAGTTGTAAAGAAGGGAGGTAAGATTGTGGAAAGCCGAAACCAGTCTTGCTTAGTATAATATGTACTTGGTAAGTCAAAGCTGGTAACAGAGCTTAATTTAGTGTGATATCAGAAAATGTCAGCATGACTTGCTAAAAATATGTTTTCTTTTATTAGCCTTTTTATGGAAATTTTCTTTTGCATAGTTCATCATCTTAGCAATGTTAAGATACCTGTGCAACATGAATGGTTAGAGAAGTTAAACACTAGTTTTGAAGTTTGACTCTGTTAATGATACATGTTACAAAAGATACTAAATGAAGTGGCTACCAGTACTGTTAGTAAGAGGGTTGTGGGATTTCTTGGAAACGTACAAAATTGTTTCAAAAAAACGTGATTGACTCCCATCTTGTTTTTTCTCTCCCACATGTGCTCACCAAATCATTAATACATTATTAGACATCCGTACTACCAAAACTTGATCCAAGAAATTGGAGTTCAAGACATAGGGGGTCAGTAAAAATTATGGTGAAAGAAAACAAATCATGTTATTGGAGTGTTCCAAGAATCAGTGAACCTAAGTGTCCTCATTACTGACTGCAACTCTTGTTTGTCCCTAGAAAAATTACTGGAGTTCATTCAACAAGCCCTGAGTGATATCGCGGAATCGAGGCTACGAATGAAATAAGAAGTGGCTTGTTCAGTCCCTCTGTTTGCTCTATGAAACGAACGGAGAATAATTGACAACCGCAAGATTATCCTGCACTGCGGCAGAATCAAGATAATCTGTGTGAGGTGACAAAGCACGTTGAAACCCGAAGAAACTCGAACGTGCGAAAATGGCTCAATGATGCTGCGAACAAGAGGCACCAGTCGTTAACGGAAAGAAAACAATAGTAAAGTTGTTTACCAAAGAAGACGTACGTGTCATTTGCAAATTACCAAATAGAACATCCAAATAGAACCATGTCATGATGTTTTATTTTATCAGTTTAGTGATTACTTTTAAATTAAACGTTTGCCGGTCGTCACGATCCGTCACGAACCGTCATCCCTTTTGGCGACCCGTTACGTATCGGGTGTATTGGACATGTATGGAGAGTATTCTAGGGTCGAGTAATGCAAAAACAAGAAGAAATGATTTTTTTCAGACATGATTGGTTGACAAAATCATGTCACATCATTCAAACTTTTGAAACTATTTACTTAGCTTCAGTGTAGCCCCTGAAGAAGGATAGTCCAGTCTACCTAAAATATTGGGCATTAAATTTATTCTTTTTAGCCATCATCATCATGGCTGAACTGACCAATCATTTTCAACAGACCAGACTTAGAACATCACCGATTGCATGACAAACACTATTTTTCACTTGACTCTGAAGATGACTTCCGCTCAGGTTGTCGAAACGTCACCAACAACAGTTCTTTCCGGGGGAATACTTTTTCAACCGTTTTGGTCATTGATAGGGTATCGATTTGACCATTTTGGTCATAATTAGGGATGGTTTTTCTCACTCGTCTTGAAAAATTATTTCATAGCGTGTTCATAGGTGAAGCACCTGCGGCTCTTTCATACTTGACAAATAAACCTCGCACTGCATACTACCTCAGAAAGACTAACAACGTTATCGTCCCTCGTTTTAATTCAAAATTTCTTAAAAATTCAATTAACTATAGAGGCGCTATTCTTTGGAACGCTGTCTCGAGTCACTTATACGGGCCAGTTTACTGAGTTTTATCGTAAAGTGAAGAAGGACATTTATTTTAAGGAACTTGATTTTAGCGGACAGTCGGCCCAGTCATTGCCGAGGCACAGCCTAGATTTTAAATGCTTTTAAATATTTTAATATTTTATGCCTGTATTTTACATTTTATGCTTGTATTTTACATTTTATTCTGTAAGTAATGTTATCACTATTTCAATTTAGTTTCATAGTGTAATTATTTCCACACGACCCCACAAGCTCTAAGCTTTAAACCTTATCGTGTTTAAATAAAGGATATGATATGATGATATGAAGTGGGTATGTTTTTTTTTATAAGAAAGCTACATTTTCATCAGTATCGAGAAGATCATGAACAACAACCTTTTACAATGCCTTAAAATAGGTCTGAACTAGGTAACTAATTGTATGGCAGGTCTGAAAAAGGAGAATTGATTAAAGAATCAGGACATAAATACGGTTTGGAATTTTGGTTAGGGCATACATAATATTGAACAAATATGGTAGCAAAAGTAGCAGAGTTTGGTCATCAATAGGGTAGGGATTTTGGGAAGCAGGGCGCACGCACCCACCTAATTTTTCTGGGAGTACCCCTTCCCCCGGGAGTTTTTTTCAGGACTACCCTCACCCGGACGATCATACTATACAAACTTCTGATACTCCTGGGTTCAAACCATTTACTATGTGACTCTGATGTTATTTGAATCAGTGATCTTTTAGTCTAGGTTGCTTGCTATACTGTTGGACTGAGAGGGCAGAATTTGTTTCCAATGACCGTTGGAGAGTTTAACGGCTCAGAGTTCTTGTCGGTGTGATTCGATTTGCTGATTGATATTCCTTTCAAGCAAACTCCTTCTTTCACAAAACATCAGCGATGAAAAACAACTCAGTTGAGAAATCAAAAAGTTGATAAACCTCGTTGCCTGTAGTTTGCTTGCTTTTGAAAAACCGGCCAGCAAAAACAATCTCAAGTACAACCATGCCTTTTGTATAGCACTAACTCTGTCCTCTTAAAATGTTTACAACAATCGGCCTGTCAAAGTGCTCAGTAAATTATTGACCTGACCAAAGAAATCCGGAAAAAGACCACTTGGAAAAGCCAGCCAACGTTTAGTTTGTAATGCGATTTACAACGAGAGATGGCTTGATTATTCGTTTATTCTCCTTTCATCAGAAAGCTTTTTTCTGCCTCTTATGCAAGCGTTTGTGGGATCCTATGATTTTCAGACGAGTGCAAAATGAATTAAGGCAAGGCTCAAATGGTGCTTAATTAACAAGCAATTCATGCTATACAATAGGCTCAAAAGAGGAAAGGTTGCTCGTAGCGCAGCTGCTCAATTAAATGAACTGTTTTATATCGAAATTAACTTTGCTTACTTCACAAACGTGCACGATTGGATTTTGTTATACCTCCCGACTCGAATACCTTTTCCGATCGGAGAAAAACGTGTCACGTGCCTTGGGTCAAAACTCACTAACTAGTCCCTGGTGCGAACAAAACTCCCTAGGGAAAAACCGGGGGTACTTCCTATAATGCCTATACGGGGAGGCTCCGTCCGAAAGGGGTACCTTTTACAGGCTTCAGGTATATAAAAGGGTAGGGAAGTCGGTCATGTAGGTATTTAAAAGGGACTTTGTCTCGGTATTTTGGGTTATTTCTACCATCGACAAAATTACATTTAAATTGAAGGAAACCTGAAAATAATACGTTACAAAGATAGGAAAAGATTTAAGCAATAGACCACAAGTTTCTGTGAGTTATAAGCTGATAAACCACGCGGGATGTTGGTAGAACACGAGAAAAATTTGTAAGCCACGAGCCGCAGGCGAGTGGTTTACGAATTCTTCGAGTGTTCTACCAACATCCCAAGTGGTTTATCAGCCTATAACCCATAGAAAACTTGTGGTCTATTGCTTTTATATAATAATTCAGAAGACGCGCGATTTTTCCGTGGGTTTACCGGCACAATAACCCACGGCTGACTGACCAATCAGAGCGCGCGCATTGATTTGGTTATTGTATAAATGATAATAAACCATAGAGGAACAAGGATGGTTAAGGATGGAGAAGATTGACACGGAATGCAAGCAACAAAGCTTAAAAATCCAGGCTCAGTTTTTCAAACCTTTTAACCGTGACGAAGCTCCTTTAAAAGGGCCTTTGATTATAATACTTCGAACAGACGCCTCTTATGGCTGTGTCAGTTTATTTGTTAAGCACTACATGAAAATGAGAACAAGACTTCCTAAAGTAGGTATGTGAAAGGAGTACCTTTCCTCAATAAAAGGCATATAAAAGGGGTACCTTTTCTGCCAAAATGGTATATTTTTTAAGGGTAAGGGGTTGGACTTTTGGGCAGAGCCTCCCCGTATTTGTTAAGTACCCTCCCCGGGAGGCAAACAACAACATGAACTTTCGACTCGCACGTGATCAGGTGGTGCCCCTTAAGGCGCGGCAAAGTTATGAGCCAGTCGTTGTAAAGCAAACAATTTCTTCGCAGTTTTCTCTAGTTTTGAGTTGGGAGGTATAACAAAACACTTAATAACTGGCCCACGGGAAACAGTGAGTTTTGTTTCCCTTCGACCTCAATGTTTCCCGAGGCGGTCTCGGGATACAAAACTCACTGTTTCCCTTGGGACCAGTCATTAAGTGCTTAATGATGCACTCTCGCGTATACTGAGTTATATACCATGCCATAACAAATACAACCAATCAGAATACAGGAAAGCAGTTGTATATTCGGCGGTGTTAACCAGGCCTTTCCATGGTACGCCGCGCTGCATTTATTTTATATTTCACGTATTTTCTATGACATGGCATAATTAAAAATTATTCTACGAGCGCGTGTTGGCTATAATTATCTCATATCCAACAGGCGCGAGTGGAATAATTGTTTTATTTAAAACGCTCCCAAACAACAGAAACTTAGACTAAAAATTGAAACCCCCCTCTATTCCCAAAAAGAAACACTCGTATCCTTTACCATAATTGTAGAGCATGATATAATGGTTCATAATGGCTCAGACAATGAAAACTCACGAACTACTCTATCCGATGACCCAGGTTTTAGTAAAATAGTTATACAACACGATCTGGTGGTATACCATGGAATATCTCATATGTTCTTTGTATTTTTTTTGGTGTACAAACTCGGCTAAACCTCTCAAAACTCAAGTGACTCTTGCGATATACCATGGCAAATACCATAGTATACTACTCGAAAGAATAGTATTGATAGCGCGGCTTTGCTAACCAACTTATAAGTACATCTGTCGCCCTAAAAGTACGACAAATGCCAGAAAATGACATAACCCAGAGAAGATCAAGAAAAACCCTCCAGGTCCTTTTTAACAAGCCGCAAATTCAGTTCTCACAAAATATCACCAGCTAATCAAGTCTTATGACTACCAGTAGTCCATTTTTCTCTTGTTCCTGAAATCCACTGCGCGCGGAACTAGGCATCGTCTAGAAACCTATAACTTCTCGTAGGCCAAGAGACCGCTTGCAGTCTAATCAAATCTGCATTTTAGTGAGAACTTTAATGCCGACGAAGGGCAGGGCCATTTTAATCAAATCACGGGTACTTTTGCGAAAGTGGCGTCAACTGGCCAGGTTCCAATTCACTAAAAGGCCCTTCACCCTAGCTTGTAGTGTAGTGATAAAACATAGCCGGACAACCTGCAGGAGTCTAGAAAAGTAAAGCAAAATGTTACAACTGTTCTTTTGATAAATCGTCAAAGTAGACAGCCGAACACCACCCAGAAATTCCATCGCTATGTGCCAATCCAAAAATGCGAAGGATGCGATGCCTACAGCCGGCGGGGGTAATTGATTAGTACCTAAGACTATTCCAGAAGTACTTCAAATTGTATCCCGTAACAAATCATTCAAGCGCACAATATAAAACTCGAAATTACGTAGTTCTGTTGGCTGTCGTACAAATTGGCAAAGCGTGCAGCAGCATAAAAGTTGTTAAAAAGGAATTTCACTTTCGTTACATTTACAAGACGGCTTCTAAGCCATTGAAAAAGAGGCTTACTCGGCTTAACGATTTCAAACTGAGCGAATGAGCTAAACGCTATAAGCTATAGGACTCAGTATTTGATAACAATTTGTGAATGAGGGGATAGCCACAACATAACATACTTATTAACAAAACTTGTCAACTAACCAAGCTATGAAGAATATCAGTACGGCATTCACTAAAAAAAATGCTCTCAAACACTTAAATACCGTGCGAGACTAACACTATTAGCGGATTGATGATAATAATTCAAGCGGTTTGCTGTAAAAACTAAACACTGCTGTTGTCTTTATATAAATATAAAATTGTTAAAATCTTTGTTTTCGCATCTACAGTCAGGAATCTTTGGCCCAATCTTTAGCCAGCCACCGTAACAGCTTTTGAGGTCAACTGCTTCCCACAGAGTTACGTCGCCAAAAACTCCTTGGCCCTTGCACTTTCCATGCCTGTTCATGGCATCGTGTTGGCATTCCACACAGATTGGCTTCTGTGGATCAAGCTGGTCAGCCCAGGTATCTTTACAATGCGGGTGTTTAAAGAAAATCTTGTAGTTGACACAATAGCTTGGCCTACACAGAGAAAACATTCCCACTGGTTAGTAAAATAACATGCATTACAAACTGCAGGCACCCATCGACTGCCCAGATAAAAGACAGCTTACATGCAATGAAAAATGTGCAGAGATTCAGATATCATTTTCACTTATGAACACGCCTTTTGCGTACCCAGAGAGGATTTCTGGGTGACCTCAAAGGAAGCAGGGCTTTGTGATTTAACCACTGGAGTTCGTCTTACATCAGAAAAGTGCAATAATGGTTACCTCTTTGGTTCATCTGTCTTCACTTCTACTCTAGGCGCTGGTAAGATTTTTTCCCACACTGAAGGAGTCCGGTCCTTCGTGAATTTGTGAGGTAAAATTCTTGCAAAACCTGAAAATTAAAATAGTGATAAGTGCCTCGATTTCCTTAAAACTATTTTCAATAACTGGCATCAAGAAAATAGTATACCTTACAGATAACATTACTACTGTTTGCTAAATTTCGTAAAGAAATGACCCGGCCTTCCGCATAAATCTGGAGAAAAATAAATAAATATCTCAGTGTTTATGTATTTCTGTGCAAACAAAAGTTCATTTCAAATTGTAACAATTAAGACAAGAAATGGATCACTTTACATCCATATCCTTAGAGAGAAATGGGAAATCTTTTTTTTTTCAATACAACATTTTTGTCTTCTCAACAGCTAACATGAAATTGAAGATCTCTATTACTTAAATTCAGTTTAACTTCAGGTTTTTTCCGCAGTTCCACAGAAGCAAGATTCCAACAATAATTCAAGTAATTGAGTAAATTATTTGAAGGGCATTGCGTTGATATTCTTCCGAATATAGCTTTTCAACAAGGTATTAAGGCATTCCAAAATTGCACAAACATTCTGATTCAGCTTCAAAGAAAGCACATATAAGAGCGATTCGAAGAAAGCAAATACATGTATAAGAGCGATTTGGTTTTTGCAACTATGTGAACTATGAATCAAATTCTTACCTAATTCTCTGCCTCCACATTGAGTTCTGAAACATCCTCTATTTTCAATAAGAGGAGGACATTCCCTTCCACCATTCATTGGACGAAACGCGACAGTTCGAGTCCTCTGACTGACACCTACACCACACCGCGGACTACAAGGTCCCCAGTCAGACCACGGCGAAACCTCACAGTCTCGTTTTACTGTCAGGAGGAATGAAAAGAACTGTTAAACCCTATCAATGACAGTTAAATGGATTTGCAATCGAATTTTCACTTGGTTCAGAGGAACTCGACTCGTTTTTATCGCGTAAAAGAAAGAAGGCGAGGCTCCCCGGGTTTCCTTGTTACACTATCGAGATAGAAGTTGGTGGGTGCTGTACTAACAAATTACAGACTTTTCTTCGCAGTGAGTAATGTACAAAAGCCATATCGCCTTCTTTCTTAATCGTAACCGGCCTTTTCATTAAGACAGGGCCAATTTACTTTCCTTCCAGTTTGAGTGCAACAAATCGTGTACCATTATGATTGATGATCCTTTATTCCAAATTATTTTATGGCAAATTAACTGAAGCTACAACGAAGAGTTTAAAAGAACATCGAAATAAGTAATCTGTTGTGGATAAAAGCGCTGGAAGGGTTGAAGGCAGGAAGAAACCTGTGACTTGCGTAGGAATGACCAGTAAATCTGAGCAACTTGAACTAAGGACAACACTGAAGACAAAGAATTTCTAATTAAACTTCATTTTTAACTTAACTTCTAATTAAAACGAAGGCTTGAGATCTAGAACAATTTCTGACACTGCTATGGTGTGTGCTGCATAAAAGGATTCTTCAACATGTAAACTTCAGAATCTAGCATGACAGACTCTATTAAACGTACTTAGATACTAAGTTGTGAATCATCAGGTTCTGGGGTATCCTACAAACACAGACAGATTCCCGCCTGTTGCACTAAGTCGAATTTTGCCGCAGGGCATGGTCAATTATCGGAAGGTTCTTCCAGAACATTCACATAAAAACAATTCAGCACTCATATTAGTGCCGCGTACAGCTTGCTTTGACCAGGTCCGTCATTAATGTTCCCATAACAACAACCGAGTTATTCAAGCCTTTTGACGCAGTAGAAAAAAGTGCATATTTTACCGTTTGATTGATGATTGAAAGTCAAGAAAACAGCTCGGTCGTGACTGTTTAAACCGCGACTGAAACAGAATTCCATTCATTTCGTCTAAGAGGATTTGCGGTGATGCCAAAGGACAGAGAAAAGTTTACTGAACAAATAATCGGCTCCCGACAGCTTCTAGAACTACCCATATAACGATATTTTTGTGGCAAATATTCGCCGAAGAACCGTACGTGAAGACTTGAATGAGTGTTTATTTTTATCTTTCACCGAGAATCGCCTTGACCCGTGCCCATGTTTTGACGGGAGGAATCATCTTCATCAGTACTACACATCTGTCAAAGTTAACGTAATTAACAGATTGAATTTTAAAATCAACGTTTTACAAAGTAACCCAAGACACGTCACCACCTTTGAAATGGAATCTGTGTTATCCACCGGGACAAAGAGAACAGCAGCAAGTTGGAGGGCAAGGGAAGTCCTCGCTTGAGAAGACGACTACTGAAGAGGCTGGAATAATTTGCTGTTTGAGGACTCATCAGTCCTTGATGATACATTACTGACTTGTTAAATTTTTCCTTAAAAAATTAAGTTGGTAAGTAGGTAATGCGTCAGATTTCTAACGCTTTTTGAGAGAAACCGAAAAACCCCAAAGGGAAATAGTTTCAGTTTGTTTCAACGACAAAAACAACAGTATGGGCAAATCATGTTGGAGCAACTTCAGAATACCCGCCACTCACGCCCTCCTTAAATCTGCTGCTCCGTGGTCCGCGGTCCGCAGTCGGCTACCAAGTTTATATGTATTTACTAAGTGTTTAACTGAAGTGCTACCGCGGTCCCGAAGTCGATGAATTAAGCAATAGACCACAAGTTTCTGTGGGCTGATAAACCACGCGGGATGTTGGTAGAACGCGAGAAGAATTTGTAAACCACGAGCCGCAGGTGAGTGGTTTACGAATTCTTCGAGTGTTCTACCAACATCCCAAGTGGTTTATCAGCCTATAATCCATAGAAAACTTGTGGTCTATTGCTTTTATATAATAATTCAGAATTTTCCGTGGGTTTTAGAGCGCGCGCATTGATTTGGTTATTATATAATAAGTAATAAACTAAGTGTTGATGAATAATTAATAAACTAAGTGTTAAACTGAAGTGCTACCGTGGTCCGCAGTCCCGCAGTCAATGAATAAGTTATGAAGTAAACTCTAAACTGAAGTGCTACCGCGGTCCGTAGTCCCGCAGTGGATAAAAGAACAAGGTATATTTGTAGTTTTTATATGCAGTTATTAGGTTAATTGTGACGACTGTGGGACTGCGGTAGCAGCATTTGAAAACACATATTAAGTAGTCGGGTATTCTGAAGTTTAGCCCAGCCCATGTCATGTTTGTGCCAATTTTGCATTTGAAGTAGGTGAAGGTAGTGCCATAAATGACTTATCACTGGGTGAAACTTCATGTTGAACTACAGTATTTAATCCCCCGGAGGAGGGGGGAAGGGGGGGCTCCCTCGTAAAAGTAAAGGAGATGCCTGTCGTACATTTTAGTTACAATTCGTGTTGTGATCTTAGGGAGTTAAAAACGAAAGTGACCCGCGCTAGAGTTTAGAGAATTGAGCCGGAAAATGAAACAAGAACTACTGTATTTATTATTTATCTTTTGTAACATTTCATTCCGATTATGGAAATAAGCCACTTTG
Organism: Catalaphyllia jardinei; assembly: GCA_022496165.2. NCBI lineage: Eukaryota > Metazoa > Cnidaria > Anthozoa > Scleractinia > Caryophylliidae > Catalaphyllia > Catalaphyllia jardinei. The sequence goes on from CM042753.1 coordinate 19,005,041, forward strand.
ATTGGGATAAAGATTAATGACAATGATTTCAAAATTCTTTGCAAGTACGTAGAACCTAATTAAATTGTCTCAATTAATACCTCTTGAACATGAATGTGGCTACGCCCACAAAACGAGATTTTGGTTCCTTTTAGGGGTTTTTACGAAAAATTCTGACGGGTACCACTTGGGAGTCCCCGGTACTCTGGGATTTACTCAAGGGAATTGATTTTGGTGGTGTAAGAGTAGGAGGTCCATTTATCATTCAGGCTTGACTGCTCGATAAATGCCGACTTTCCGGCCGAAATGTTTTCAGGGCCGTGAAAACATATAAACAGATTTAAGTGTCAAAGTAACCGAGCTTTTCAGTCCTCCTAGGAATTTGGAAAATCCTCTTTGAGAGAAGCGCATCTAGGAAAACCAAAACTGTTCACAGATTAGCATTGAAAGATTTAACTTTGCAATTTGATATACGACAGCGATCTAGGGAGAGTTTAAATTAAAGAAGCTGGGTTTATTTTACCAAAAGAAAAGTATGCCGTCAATGTCGACGACTGTGTCTAATTAGTGAAGATGTCTCAAACTTACTGCCTGATTACAAGCTTGTTCTTAAGTAAATATTAAAAAAACCAAAGTCATGCGACTAACGAGTTTTAAATAATACAAGAAGCGGCAAATCTCTGAGACAACTTTTTTCATTATGTCTGAAGACAAACTGAATGGAAAAAACTGAATTTGACAAAAGGTGAGGCGTTTGGCATATACCACACTTCACTCTTCGTGGTAAATTATTTCTTAAGTTTCTTAAACAATTTTCTACTTTCTTGTTGTTTCAATAAGATCCTAGATCAGTAGCGGCATACTTGAGACAAGCCACTTCAGAGCGCTTGGTTAATGTCCTCAAATCCATCCTCCCTGGTTCGGAATGTTTATTTTAACTGTAAACAGAGGGTTCATTAAGGCACCGCAAAAAAACACAAGCTTATAAGGCGTATGAGGACTTTATTGTAACAATGCCTATGGCGTTTCTTATAAGTTAACATACATTTTTTTTCAGACCATTCTACCGTCATTAAAATCTTGAATGGAAAGTGACAACAAGGTCAGGTCCTGAGTGGGCTTAAAATTTATAGTGTCTAATTTTGGAAGTATTCTGTTATCCGTCACGAAATCATAAGTAGCTGGTCCCTTTACTCGATAACATTTACTGAACAGATTACCTTTCGATACAACAAGTTAAATTAGTTGTTTTTTTCATTGTTCTTATGTCTTACCACACTACTGTTTCCCGCTATGATTCTAGTTTCGTATAGCTAATCGAAATTAAATCAAGACACTTTCTGAGAACAATATATTCAGGGATATATGCGGCTGTCGATAGCATTCGAAAAACTCGTAAGCCAACAGCAGGTACTAGGCAAACATTTCTCTTTCAGTAAATTAAAGGCTACGTGTTCTTGGAACACACGTTGTGTTAAAAGGCTGACTGCTGCACATGACTGTTATTTATATCAAGAGAAACTAAACAGCGTAAAACGAATTGGTGAAAAATGAAGAATATGTTCCCGACTACCAGTCACTGCACTAAAAATACACCAGATTTGTTTTTATGCTCATGAAGTGACCTCGGCGGTAAACGAAGACAAAACGTCGACGAAATGGGAAGAACCAGCAACTTTTAGATGGTTTATGTCAAACAAAATCGGTTCTATTGAGTATTCAAGGTTATTTGCTAACAATAAGCTGATAAAGTGATGTATGCAGATTCGATCAAGGTACAGGGTGACCGCGGAAATCCTACTTTATCTTTGGATGACTGTGTCTGTGTGCATACAATGGACAGCTTAATCGTGAGCGTGTCCGCGGCCAGTTTAACACCAGCAAGCTCAGGAAGCCAGGTTATCGCGGTATATTTTAGGTTTTTCACCAGAAAACACGTACTCTATGCATGAGGTCTGTAGCTTCCTCTCCGCATCACTAACTGCCCTCTAGGCTTATTATCTACTAGACCATTTTCTTTTGTTTCCATGATTGTGAAAAACGAAATTCAAGCCGCCTACGTACCACGCTCACTTTTAACTTAAGTCTGCATATATCATACGAGTCACGGGTTAAATTTGATTGATTAGAAGAACAACCATAAGTGCCAAGATAAGTTCCATAAAAACTGACAATAGTGACTCGCGGCCAAGATCGACCGCCGACAAAACACAGTGAAACAACACAAAGGACAGTGAAAGGACCGTGGAGGAAAAACAGAAAAAAAGGCAGTCACACGTGTCTAGCAGTGCAGTGTGAAATTATCTCGAGTGTACTTGCGCGTAACTAGAATGAAACCTCAATATCTTTACGAGATGGAATGTTTCAAGGTGACAGGGTGAAACATGAATGGAGAAAACATCTACCGGGCACTTACCATTTCCCAAACCACAAGGCTCCTTTACGTCTTCGAAGTCGACACAACAGTCCCCAGCCGTCTCGCAAAATTCATCACAGAAGCACAGAGTGTTATGAACGAAGTCTTCCATTCCACAACTGCTGTTTCGTCCCTCACAGCAGTGCAGAGATCCTCCAGTTTGTCTCTGATCACAGCATTGAACTGGACCTCCCTTTTCATTTTGAACACAAGCGCCATTAGCCAGGGCGAAAAGCAAAAAATTAAGTGCGATGACGAGCACCATTGAAGCCTGGTGTTTCTCCGTGTTCTCCATTGCGGCAAATCGTGTCCCTACTCGCGCTCGAGCCGGACGTCTGGAACAAAATCTCAGCGCCCGTTGTATTTTTTAACCTCGAAATACGCAGATCGGGGGATGACTTGAGTCACGCCGGAAGTTTCAAATAATTGCCCTTTTGCTTGGCAGTGTGTCAAATTGCCAAGATCAGGAAATATGCTATATAATGGAGCAAATGCCATGTGGGTGCAGAGTGGGTTGACAACGAAAGAAAGCTAGCTGACAGATCTAAAAGATATACAAAAGCTTTATATAAACCAGGCCAATGAAGCTCAAGTTCATCCTTTATTTTTCTGCTAAGAATACCTTGGTCATTGTTTTCTCAACAAACTACGGATTGTTTTAACTGGGCGGGAAATAAAGGAATTTTGGTTATGTCCGCGCTGTGTGAAACCCCTTTCTGCCCTTTGTAACGCGGTTTCAAAAGGCCGTTTAGGAATTTTTAGTCCTTTAGATCTGACTCCGATGGAATAAAGAGGGTAACCAAAAATCGGCTTCCTCAACAATCTGGCTGGATTTAAAATACATTACATTTTCTAGTCAGATAAAGTTAAAGTTGTAGCTGGCACGCTTTCCTGGATCATAAGAAGACTGTTTGAGAACAAAACAAAGTTATCTACAAACCGTACAAAGATAATTCATTAAGCAACCAATTGTTTAAAGAATTGACGAGAAATAAGACCAAAACAAAAGGCGGGCTTTCTGTTTTAGTTTGTTAGAAAGCGGTCTAACTCTCGCCAAGAGATCAAGTACATACTCGTTATACGCAGGAAACCTCGTTAAGCCCGGAAGTCAGGTTGTTTACCACTTTTCAGCCTTGAATACTTTTTCCTAAAAGATTTAAGACCATGCAGATTATAATAGCGTGTCTTATCACATTTTATTGCTGTTTAGATGTTTCGCGGTGAAAATGTTCGCGACATCTTTTTAAATTCTTTAGGCCACGCGCGAAATTGCGCACAAAACCAAACCCGTGCTAAAATGAAGCCCCATTTGAATCTTCAATCCTTGGACAATTTATAGCGCTTAAAAATCGGTCACTGGTACCTGGTTTTACCTCATAAGTCCTATTGGGCGAGACCCTCATTTTTTATAATTCCTTGTGAGTTGAGCGAGAAACCGCAAACGACAGTAACGCGAAACAGGGAGAAGAGGAACTTCTTGTAGTGTCTTGTAGCCGTCCACTCACTCGGGTGGACGCCAGATAGTTTGTGAAAACAACGTTGGTTCATATCAAACTCATTGCCAACAAATTAGGACATTTGCTCTTCAGATTACATGAAGTGCATGTTACAAGGCGTGCGCAAAAGTACTGATGTTTTACGAATTAAATAGTAATGGGCGATCGACCCAAGCGAATTTCATGTCCTCCACGGCGTTTTGTGGAAGAATTTGTCAGATCCGCGAAAAAAACGATGGAGAAAGTAGAACCAAAAGGCAAAACAAACAGGGATTTGTATGATGTAGAGGCCCTGAAGTGGACGCAAAAACGCTAAAAAATCTTTTCTTGGGATTCAGTCACGAAAACGACGAATGCCGTGACTACGATAGTGAAAGTACACTGTGAAGGCGTATGTTGTTGATCTCCACTTATCTAGCAGCCTTCGGACGCTCGCACCTCCCTTCTTTCTTGCGGAATCTAGTTTAGCTCCTGTTGCTGGAGATGTCTTTTTCTGATTTTACAAAGACGGGAGTTCGATTCCCGAAACCGCAAAGGCGTACCATTTCCTGTCCGATGAATTGATTTTTGTTTTGGCCTTTCAGCAACAAAGGAAACGCAAAATGAAGTTTTATTTATTTGGGCATATTATGAACTTCAGTTGAGTTTTACATCTAAATCCCTCACTACACATAGTTTCGTCCATTTTTGCCACATGACCAAAGTCACGTGAACACAAGGTTATATCCTGTGTAACCACTCTTTGCGTTAATCAGCAAGATTCCTGTGAAGATAAAAGATAGGTGGATGGATAGGTAGATAGATGTGGTTCAGGCAACTAGTGGGTTGATCAATTTTGGCTGCAAAAGGCAGGTACAAAACCTACGATGAATTAACGACATTTGACGGCGTTTGATGCTTTTGATTTTGGAATACGAGTTTCAACCACGCTGAACAGTATAGTGTAAAAATAATTTTGTTTTTTCAACATGCGTTTTATTGCCCTGTTTGTCACTGAAGTTCGTGTTCCATTTCTTATTACGCTGAACAGATTTTGTTCTAGACCTTGGAGACTTGAGCATTTGTAGTAATTTGTGACAGGCTGTTTCTAGCATTAAATTTTATTTAACTAGTAGTAATCAAAGATTACGAGTGCGTTCGACGCCGTATAAACTTTTATACAGATACCTTAAATGATTTCCCTAGCTGACTTTCAACCTCTAAAAACCAACCTTTTTTCAACAACAACCGGGATTTTACAGAAAGATATTTCGGTGACAAAGTCCATGCCATTCTGATTGAAGAGGTCCCGGTACAAACTACGTTGCGTGACGGCGCGAGACTCACAAGTTTAATAGATCATTTTCACGTGACGTCATCGCTTTCTAAAATCCAAAACTAATGCGCCACTAAAGTTTTTATCCTCATCAGGCATAAGAGACGGTACATTTATATCTGTTTACAATTTTACAGCTCAATAGCGTGCTTCGTTTGGAAACCTGAGCATTTTAAATTTCAGAGTTATGGCGGTGCGTGACACAAAGCTACGATCGCATTTGTCGAAAAATATATACCTATCTCATGATTTGTAGCTTTTTTAGAAGTTAAAGCATTAGGAAAAGTGCTTATGTAAATGCTTATTTGTTAAGTACAGATAATCAGTCGCCTAGATAGCCAAAGTAACTTCCAGATGTTTACACTATATTCCGGCCGCCATATTGGTGCACATCTGATGACGTTTCCATACTGAGATCTGTAAATTTCTGCGAAACACTTCGACGAATATCTGCGGTTTGGGAAAACGCACAGGCGTAAAACTTGGAGAAGTGTCGTGTTTATTTATATCCAATAAGATCACAATTTCTTGACTTCATTCACTGAATAGTTTTAGATTTATTTTTGTGTGGCTTACACGAAGTGTAAAGCCACATTATGGTATCAACTGATTTATTTAATTATTTGTTTGTTTGTCTACGAGACTCGAGCGCATGTCACGTGGTCTAGTGTCTGCAGCGAACTAGTAGTCTTGGTTGTAAGCTTGGGTTTTAGTAATTTTTTTCAGGTGATCGTATCACGAGTTAGTTCTCCTGGCACAAGCCAACAGAAACAGACCCAGCTTGTGTTATAAGTGCAGATTGTGCAAGAGCGTTTACGCTCTTACACTGGTTGAATCTTCGGTACGGGTTGTAATGTTTTGGTTTTTTACTTTATCCAATAGCGCACAAATTTGCCCTGACTCATAATAAGAATATTGGACTACGAGTAATTGGTTTTTGTTCCTGAAATCCTCCGCGTGGGGAACTCAAAATGTATTATGCAAACTAGGGAAAGAAACGAGGAAGGAATGGGGATCGATCGCATGTTCCAGTAATTTCTAACGCGTCGGGAAAAGAACTCAGTAATTTCTAGCGGACTAGGAAAAGAAAGAGACTGCTCGCAGTCTATGAGGACATATGGCTTGTACATACAAGTTTAGGTCGATAAGCATATCTGTATCGGTGTATACCAATATTCAATAGGCTATCGGTTTCAAACAACTTTATTCCGTTTGGTAGCAGAAGCGTAGCGTATTATTGAAGCGATGATATGTACGTAATATGTAGCGTATAGTGTATATTTCGAAAACTGCAAAGTTATACAAAACTGTCCATTTATGATTTTCAGATAATAGAAAGAAATACAAATGAATATTTACCCGATGGTCTTCAGATAGTGTCTTATCACAGTAGTTTCTGTGTCCTTTGGTCAGTGATACAGTAATTAGGAATTATCGTTTGTCACGTTATGCGCGCGTAGTTATACGAAATGATAATTAATGACGATACAATGCCCCACACGCGATAGGTCAAGGGTTTAGTATCGGATAAACTTGTGCAAGCAGGAACTGCTCCAAACAAAATTGATAACAGCTTACCTTTAATTAAAAGAACAATTAATTTCCAGTGAAGTACTTAGCGCTGAGACACAGTGTCCTTGAAGATAACAAGGGGTTTATTTCAAAGAGAAACATTGACAATTCTGTTTGTTGTTTCTCCTGTTTTGAAGTTTGCGTACGTTGTTGATGTACTTTCATTAGTCATCACGTTTCACTTTATCCGGGGCCGCACTGATGCAGTGAGTTTCCTGGAAGAGTTTACAATTCTGGAATCATATTATTTCACGCCGAGGAAGGAAGAAAGATTTATTTCAAATATTGAAGGTAAAACATTTATTTTCAGTAATGCAATGCCTTCTAAACGCTGACGTATAGCATTCTTTTGGATAAGTAATGTGTCAATTATTTCATGCCGTGCTATGTCGCGCACGGGTTAAAAAGAATGATTTTGCTTTTTCTTTTAACCCAAGAAACACAAACACAAACACAAACACAACCTTTCCGTAAATGTTTTTTTTTTGGCAGAAAAAGAGAAAGCAGTGAAGACGAAAACAAAACATGAGAAGCATGCATACACAAATTTGAACTCTTAACCTCTCGCATAACGATCCAGCATGTATCAATTTGTGCATTACTTACGTTTTGACTGCAGCACAGAGAAAACATGTACAAATACATGAAATGAAAACGTGCAAGCAGGTCTCAGTAACAGTTTGTTAACCTTGAACTTTTTTTTATTTTTTGATAAAGGTTTTATGCGCTTGTTCGAAACCTCGACTGCACTCACATCACAAGTACTTCGTTAACGAGCAATGCCTCATAACACCCTTTCATAAATTTATTTTCCAAGTTCAGTGGCTAACAGCCACTTTGATCACCCCTTCACTCACCCCTTCACTCCTTTACTTCGTGTTAGACATTTACAAACCCGGCAGAGTCGGGAATACCCCTATGAAAAGGCACGAAATACTCGTCAGAAGATATAAATTTATTTCCTAAGGGAGAATAATCTGGAAGTTGCTTGAGCTTCATTAGAACTCTAAAAGATACCACTTAAATGAAAGAAGTGCGATCACCAACCACTACTCAAGAAAGGATACCGCCGCGCGCCCATCCACTAGATAACCTGGTTTGTTTGCCGACACATGTCCATTAGATGGTGATTTATCATTTGAACAACTAGCGTTCTTTGACCAACTGAGTCCTGTTCTGATTTGGAGTATTCTAAATCGTGAAATTTACTCCAACGAGGATATAGGTTCTGACAATCGAGATCTGTCCTGTCCTCCTATTTAGTGAGACAATTTCAGATAGTGCAGAGTGTTATGCTGGACTGTAAGTACATCTTGACTCATCAGCTGCCTGTATGTAACTTGTTAGTTCATGCTCAAGGCCCAAAAATAACTTACAATTACTGTAAGAGAAGGTTTTAAATTTTACTGTGGTGTTTTACGTTGAATTTCGTTTATTTTTAATTCATTGATACGTTGAACTAGCAAACGTGATAATTTTATTTTTCAACGCCAATATTTGTAACTTGATACTTTTGTTTTCCTCGAAAAGTTTGTAACATGATACCCTTGTTTTCCCAAAAACATACGAAGGAAAATATGCTGGCTCTTTTCCTGCTGGAGAAAAAAGTGAACTAATGTTATTAACTTATGAAAAAAATGGAAGAGGAATGATTTTGTTTCATTCAAGAGGCAAATTCTCATATCATCCATACACAGTTACTAATTTAATTATCAAATAGTCACGTCGTGTCTCGGAATAGCACGTTCTTATTAGGTTGCCACCGTTGGTACCGTGTTAACAATAAACTAGTTCAAAATACACATTGACATCGATTGGGGCAACCGAGAAGCGTTTTAACTTTACCGATATTATTTATATCTTACATCGGTGAAGGAGTCCCCTCAAAGACTGACTAAATTTATTTCCGGTTTCCGTAAGTGCCACAGTGTCTGCAGCAATATTTGAGAAGTTTCTTTTGTCGCGACATTACTACTGGGTACTTTTAATGTCGCTAACTCGGAAATGTTTAGGGTGATTACATTTGTGAACTTCTTGTTCTCTTTCATGGGGGAGAAAATAAACTGGCGGCTGAGGAGATCCTTCTTTAAAGCTTAGCAAACACGAAATAGTTTGAAAATAGCACACGACATTTTTTAACCGAGCTAGGGATGATTGCAAACGATACGCTGTCACAAAAGCGTTCTTTGCACTAAAAAGGAAAACTGACATTACCTGAAATATAACTGCTATCGCCCGTTAAGGTAAGTCTGCATGCGAGCGTAGTGGCCCATCAGACCGGAGCTTATCCCGGTTTCCTTAGCATTAAGCGACTAGGAGTATTTCTACTCCCCCCTGGATGGGATGCTAGTCCATCGCAGGGTTACCCCCCAGCATTTCGCCGGTACCCATTTATACACCTGGGTGGAGAGAGGCAATGTGAGAGTAAAGTGCCTTGCCCAAGAACACAACACAATGTCCCCGGCCAGGGCTCGAACCCGGACCGTTCGATCCGGAGACGAGCGCACTAACCATGAGGCCACCGCGCCCGTTAGGAGGAGTGTGGTATCGCACGCATGAACGCTAAACTCGAGAACGGATTGTATCATGCTTACAGTGCTAGAGCGCATGCGTCTTACATGTTGTGTTCTACCACAAGGAAAAGCACTTAACGTTCAAGTGTAATAGTGTATAAAATGTATCGTTACCTTACATTAACACTAATGCTAATCAATCTGCGCATGCGCTTCGAGCAAATTGCTTTTGTTCTTAAGAGCGGAATAGTACCACAAGGATAACTAGAGAATATTGGAGCCATATATAGTTTTCTGATGTTACGAAAAAAGTAACGTAAGTATGGTACGTTTTACGTAGTAATCAAAGGTACCTACTCCACCCGCTCAAAACAAAGCTAATTAATTAATTGAAATTAATTAATTAAACAAACATTAAAGATTACACCTTATTGCCATAGTACCTTATTACCATAGTACTTTAGCGGCGTTAACCCCCAAACCATCCCAAAAGTGCACTCTGCACTAAAAAGTGAAACCTTGGAGTCGACGGGCTCATAGCAGCTGGAGGTTATCCCCGTTTTTTGTTTTTATAGCATGAAGCAGCTAGAACTATTTCTACTCCCTCTGGACGGGATCCTAGTCCATCACAGATGATTCCCCTACAATTTGTCAGGCTTCCCCAACAATTTTCTTTAAAATTCAAACATCTACTCAGTAATCGTGTACGTGAATCAATTTTTTGTAACCCAACCTACATACAGGAAAACCTACAGGATTCCAATTACACGTAAAAAATCGACTCGTAAGTATCCCGGTCCCGGAGGTTTTTCTTGAATTTCCTCTGCATGAGATGAGGGAACCAGAGCCGCGAAGAGGCATGAAAAACCTCTGGGACCAGGGTAACTCGTAAGCCACACATGTCCGCACCGCGGACCTATTTTTTATTGCGTGACAGTGGAAACGATCTATAGGACTAAAATATTTACATCAGCCTTCAGATTTCGTGCT
>CM042753.1:19020321-19038579 GCA_022496165.2 Catalaphyllia jardinei
GAAGGAAAGCCTTCTGTTTTTCCGTGGAAATTACTAGCGAACTTCAAAAAATAATTTACCCTACTATCTTTATCACAAATCAAATGAAATTTATCACTTATAATTCAAAATAGATGAGCTTTTAGCTGATGCAAAGTTTTTTTCTGGGGAAATTAAATAGTGCTATATGAGAGATACTGAGTGAAATCAGACAAGCGACTGCGGGACCGACCAAGACAGACAGCACTATCATTGCAGCCCAAAGCAACCAACTGAATGAAAATATATTTAATTATTACCATTTCTATGTTTAGAATAGCTGCCAATTGTAAAGAATTTAAAGTTTAGAGAATCAAGAATTCATCATTGACCATGAACCATTTGTCATTGTTGAACCATTTGTCATTGTTGTTATAGTTGTTATCCCAGTTATAGGAAAATTCCCCACGGCCTATCTTACGCTACGCAGCTCAGCAATATGGAACAGACTGCTCGTTCGATAGGTTAGATAAAAGCAAGAGTCTGGAAATTGTTGCTTTAAGCAATTGTTTTTTCGCGAGGAAGAGACGCAGAAATTAGACACAATCTGCCCACACCACAGGCGTGAACTCGGACTTGGCTGGCGGTGAAACTCTTCCAAGAGCTGTGTGCCGCAAATGTTATCCCAACATGGAGAAAATAGAAAAGCGGATCGCGGAATTTCGAAAAGGGTATCGGAACACATCTTTGAGACGACAGGGAAGTTTTTTCCAGTTGAATCAGGTGAGCTATGCCGTTTCAGATTAGAGATAACCGTTTTCAGAACTGAATGTTTTGGAAAGGCCAGAGAAAATTGTAGAAGTAAAAAGTAACACGTAAATTGGCAAGCAATACATGCTAGGTTAATTAAAACTATGCTGGAACTGAAACTGGTTGTTTATTTCAAACGACCTTGACTTTCGACAGTGCGGATTCAGGACTTGACTTTATGTGTCTTATTTTTTGTTTCTGCTAAATAGTATCCATATTTATAACCTCCCACCCATTAATTTATGAGTGATTTTATTGGCTACTTTACGTCACGTGGTATAAACCATGTTGAAATCATTTTTTACGCAGAAGCCAGAAAAGTCAGTGAAAGGAAAACCATACATTCGCAACACTCTAAAAGCCAATTCATTCCGGGCTGGACAGAATTTTTTCTGGTTCCCTTCAAAGAGAGCCGTTTTCATTATTCGGGATAAGTATTCAAAACGGAAAACGAAGCTCTAGATCCATCACTGAAAGATCTTGCGCGACAGAGATTGATTTTCTTCACAAAGCACAAGCGTCCAATTCCCAGCGAAGACCTTGAAGTCTTCTATGCAGCAAATCAGCTGGGTCTGAATGCTCCGGAAAGTTTCTCAAATTTGGCATGTTTTAATACCATTCTCTTCTTCGGAAAGGGAGGCCGTGAAAACCAATGCGAGATGAAACCCGGTGACCTTTAGCTCAAAACAACAAGATGGCTGAAGTACTTCATCTCAAGCGAGAGAGCGACGAAAAATCAGTCCACCTTCAAGTGCTACAGATTTTACACATTCTGTGTTTCGCAGATGAATTGAATTCAGAGACTGAAACACATTTCTTTCTAGTCATGTTTTTGAACAGTTCGTCGGAATATATGAACCAAACGCGCCAGGTTTTCGAGTTTTTGATCTAAGGGGCGTTACGAGAATTAATTTCACATGACAGCTTGTCAAATTTGGTCCAATCACAGTAGAAATAAAGTCAGTTAAACCAATCAAATTTACTTTTCCCCCTTCACGTCAATCACGCGCATTCGCCATCAGATCACCACTGGCTTTTTTACCATGTTTACTAGCGGTTTATTGCGAAATAAAAATTAATGGGAGGGTTATAAAATAAATAAACCCCTTTCTGGCTTGCTGGTATGTCGGCTGATAATGTCCTTGGCTGAGAGATTGTCCTCAAAATTTCACATTTGCGCTTCGCTTCTCGGCCAAATGTTCATTTTTCGGACAATCTCTCAGCCGCGGACATTATCAGCCGACATACCAGCCGCCTGAAGGGGTTTATTTACTAAATAACAGAGCAAAAGGAGCTAGCTTTATTCATTACGTGTTATGAATTTTCAGGAAAGCTTGCTCTTGGTTGACTGGAAGTTTTTTCTTTCGTTTAGCCCCTTTCTACGCGTACTTGATCTCGCTTGAAATCTGCGGGACTATGTATCCTTGCATTTCATTATATAAACACCAAGTGAGCTTTCGCGAGAAAACATGACATCTTCACACGTGTTATTCATGCTATTTTCACAGGTGAAAAGTACACCATTTCTACGGTTACATAATCCATTAAAAAGTACAAAGTGATAACCCGGGTTTACATTTCGGCACAAAGATCCATGCTTCTTTGTTTATCGGCTTTTATTTTTAGGGAGACAAGGGCTCGTAAAATTTCAGGGCGAAGCTGATTCGGCTCTGCTTTCTTGTAAACGAAACTTTAATACAACCAGGCATCCAGGGGTCATGTAGAGGTTATTTTTTTCACTCTTGGTAAGCCAACCTGGGTTTATGTAGAGAGGTCTTTAGTCAGAACTGTTTAGGGTTTGGATAAGGTCTTTCAAGAATTACAGTGGTAACTATACCCAGCCCCCATCCTACAAAAATCCTTCAACTCCGCCCGGCGGAAATTCCGCCCTCCCTCCACTCAACAGTTCAATTATCGTCATATTTTTTCAACGATATTATTTCTTGCCTTAAAATTCGAGAATTTTTTTTTAAAGAAATGTCTCTTGTTGAGTCCTCCTAGGAACCATTTATTTGATATGCCGCGGGGTCACTTTTTTTTACCGGCATTTGAATAAAACATTTCTATTCAAACATGAGCGTTAGTTTACACATTCCGGGGCAAATTTAGTGTGAAGGTGTCAATTGTTTTGTTTGCACCGCCTTGTACCGTTTGTACAGCATGTCGTCCATTATCTGATCAACATATTTTTTTTTGTATTAGGAGGACTCAGATAACGAACTACCTTATTCAACACCTACATATCATTTTGAAGCAAAGACACCACGCAGTGCGTACAAGTCATCGGACAGCTTGGGCGATTCTGATAATGAGACGATACGCTCAGAGAGCAGTAAGGACAAGCTAAATGCATTCTTATCGAGGAGAGATATCATTCCTATCAGGTCTAAGCTAAAAACAACGTGGCAGTTGACCGAAGAAAGGACTAAGCGTCATTATTACGTCAGGAAAGCGCGCCAGGCCGTACATGCCGTAATCGAGGAAATTGCACCAGAGGATACAGGGAGTCTATGGGAGGCCTTGTTGTCATCAAAAGCATGCGAGTTTCCACCGGACACTAAAGACTATGCTGACGTGACACATATCGAGGCCCTCACTGAATGCCGGCTACAACAATGCTGGACACTAGAGCACTCGCCGACAAATCCTTTCTATTTTGGCTGACAAAATTAGCTTCAAAATGCTGAAGAAATGGATTCCTGATCTGCCTTGTTTCGTCCAACAAGAGTTTCAAGTGGGAGAAAGTGAGCTTTGTCAACAACCTTTACTACAGCCAGGAAGGGATAAGAACGTGGAGAGCCTATGACATTGGCCCTGGGAAGAGTATTCCCTGGACAAAGTTCGATGTCCCTGAACAATCGGAACTTCCGACAATGAAGATCAGACCCTCGTCCAGCGAGACTATCACAAGCTTTGTTCCAGTAAGACCCAGACGAACAGGTGGCTGAACAACTGTTACTGAGGTAGAAGGCAACTCTGACTGCCGTGCAGATGAGTCAGCAGATGAGTCAAGCGTTGATGTTGATGCTGCTAACAATTGTCGATTATTTACATGCCCAGAAGAGGGATGTGTCAAGACGTTTGTACGGCATTCGTCGCTTGTTAAACATTTGGACTGCGGAAAGCACAAGCGTGCTCTAGAGCACGAAACTCTCTATGACAAGGCTATGATAGAATACGCCTCTAATCTGGAATGTGGCGCGAGTAAATGCCCAACGGTCCTGGAAGTAAGTAGACCATCACTACAAACTGTGCCCACAACTCTTCCGATTGGATGGGCTCTGAAATCGACACAGTCCCGTCACAAGTTTACTGCAAACCAAAAGCAGTACCTTAATGCCAAGTTTCAAATTGGAGAGAGAACAAGGAAGAAAGCCGACCCGGCTGAAGTCTCTAAAGCCATGAGGAGAGCAAAAGACAGCAACGCGGAGAGACTATTTAGCTATGAGGATTTTCTCACAAGCCAGCAAATTAGCAGTTACTTCTCTCGCCTTGCGGCTAAGCTAAGTGTCGAGGTAGATCAGCCTGATAGTGAGGACGAGACTCCAAGAGAAGACTTTCAAAGTGTACTTAGTGACAAGGTTTTGTCTGAAGTCAGCATTCAGCATTCACATCCAATCACATATGACTCCTACAACATCTGTGAGTTAGTGTTTAACTCCAAGCTTGGTTCCTTTTCTGTATCAATGTTGCGGGGTATCTGTGAATCTTTTGGTCTTGACATCATCCGAAATTACAGTCAAAAGGAAGAAGCCATTTGTGGCCTTACTCTCAAACCTGGTACAAGGCTGTAGCTGTAGCAAGCGCTGGTAACTGTATATGATATTTGTTATTACTGCCTGGCAGCTTGATTTTTTTTGTATCTGGCCACCAAATGATTCTGGTAATTTGTTGGCGAAACATCGAATTATTTGACAAATGATTATGAAGTATAGTGATATGAATACTTCTATTATGGACAACTCGTATCCGGAGTTTGAACAATTTTGAGTTTTCGCATTTTTGCCGCTAATTTTCGATTTTGTTTGATCCTTGGAGACATTCGCTTTTAATTTGTAAGACTAAAACGCATCTGTTCTTAAACACACACTTTTGTGTCTGGGCCGGGTTGTTCGAAAGCCGGTTAAGGTTAACCCAGGGTTAAACGTTAACTGAAGCATTATTTTTTCTTGTTTAAAAATGTTTTTCACCTCTAATGTTTGGTGCAGTTTGAGATTACTACAGCTCAAAACGGAAGGGCAAAATATATAAACAGAACACTTCACCGAAAAATTATAAAACTGAAATCAAAATTCTCGCTAACCCTGGGTTAGCTTAATCGGGCTTTGAACAACCCGGCCCTGGTATGTAAGTTAGTCATTGGGATGAATTTTAAGAATCGTTTGTACAGGCATGTAAGCTGACTGAGACACAGTGGCGTAAACAAACCACTTGTAAGCAAATGGTTTTTGAGCCGTTTTGGTCATAAATAGGGTATCGATTTTAGCCGATTTTGGCCATTTTGGTCATAAATGGGGTATGGTTTTTGCATTGTTTTTTTCTAGTCTTGATATGTGCATGTTTCTAGGAAGAAGTCACTTTTTCATCATTATCAAAAAGAAAATCAGCAAAAACCCTTCACATTTATGTTTACGGTCTGGTCAGAACTAAGGAACTAGTTATAACGAAGCTCTGAAACATGGTTTCAATTTACGTGTCAGGTCATAAATAGGGTAGGGAATATCGCAGATTTTGGTCATAAATAGGGTTAACGGTTTTGGGTTTCTGGGAGTACCCCCCTTCCGGGGGGCCCTGGGCAACTAAAACTAACAAAAAAGATCACCCTAAGAATAAATTAAATAGTACATGGTATAAGACAAAAACAAGTGACTCGGCGAATCTTTGAATCTAATCTGTGTAATGAATATACTAAAAAAAAGTTTATAAATAGTCTAGATGATAAAAAATAAAGTCCATTAATCACAAAATTCCTTAAGTTCCGTTTTAAAAACTGAACAAGACGCTCTGAGAGCGTTTACTCAGGCTTCGTACGGCAGTAACACAGTATCAAATCGTACTTTACGAGTAAGCGCATTGAACACAATGAAAACAAATAAAAAAATCAGGATATTTTACCACAAGGGCTATGCTTAGATATTTACTATTCAAGTTCTTTCGTTGAGTGTCCTCTTTATCCAAAAGCATGCTGTTTGCTTCATCTTCGAAGTCCTGTTTACGACAATTTTTGTTTTTTCTCCCAACAACTGCGGTACACGTCTCAGCATTACAGGGTCATTGTTTTTAAGTCAGTAGTCATAGTTTTTTTTTGTCAGTGTTTTCGCGCTTCCAACTTGTACAGGGCTCATTTGCTATGTTGCGAGAACGAGTCGAGCACGAACTTTGCTTACTTGGCAAGTTTTCAAGCAACATAATTCATGGACCGACCCGTTCTGGGTTATCTTAACTGGGCTTTGAACAACCCAGCCGGGGAGCTCCGCTTTAAGGCTGGTCGTTCACCAAGAGCGTACACACGATACAGCAAGATGCCGCCCCATCGATTCTCATCCCCAGTTTCCACGGTCTACGCTAGGAACGCTAGGAACCATGACCCCCCTTTTGGCGACCAAGAACGATATGCATTTGATTGCTCGGGATTTCCTACGGAAGCCTGAGTAAAAAGAAACAACTTCTGCTTGGGCTCCAAAATAAAAGAAATGAACCTTTCTTTGCAAATTTTGAGGGACATTTAGGAATTAAGTCTAGACAATCACGCTGTAATTCTAGTGTTACAATTAAGTGATGACCGAATGAAATAGTACCTAAACAGATCTGTAACATTGTTAAAAACTACCTAATACCTAGTACAGCGTGCAATAATTGCCTTCCAACCTTAATTTACACAAGTGATCACAGTTGATCGCGAAAAAAGGTTACTCTCTTTCAAAAGTATGCCTGCAGCTCTTGTTTGCAGGCATTCTAAGTATCATGTCTAGGAGGAACGAAGTTGTTCCAAACAAGATTGCAATAATCTAACTTTGGAAGAATCATAGATGCATACTCATTCAAATGCGTGAACAATGACACTAATTGTAAAAGTTATCGTCGTCAAATAGATTTTTTCAAACATTTACTAAGGTCAAGTATTCATTTTTCTTAGTCTGAATAAATAGTTCGTTCTCGTAAGATCAATCTCTCATGACAACAGAACTGACCACAGCTTTTAAACCAATGAGTGCGAGTTCGTTTGATTCTATTTGTAGCAGTGACTGATGAAAAGTGAAAGTGCTAAACCATCAAATAGTAAAGAGGTCGAAATTCTTGGAAACTGATACCATAGTTTCTACTATCACCGGGTGACAGGTATCAACAAAATAACAAATAGCCACTAACTATTAAAGAGACAGCAAGCATACTAAAGTCCATTAATTACCTATTTAGGAAAGTACCAACTTCCGGATCTACACTTCCACTTTGGACCAGAGGTACTACTCTAAACAAGAGCAACAAAAAAAACACAAAGTTATGCCCTTGCTAAGCCGCAGCAACACATTGCACAAAGCCAGACTACAGTAGGTGGCTAAGTCTGTCCCTTGGTTAAGCAATTCGTCGTTAAAAAACTTTTTTGAGGAGAGGGGTGGGGAATGGATTTTACGGAGAAAGTTACGGTAGGAAAATATTACGAAGAAGTTGAGGAGGAACATGCTATTTTTCAGTTTGGATATATAACTAAAAGAAAATATTCAGACTCTCCATTCCGCTACATAAAACTTGCTAACAACTCCATAACATAGAGGATATGCATAGGAAGAAGCCATATGCAAATAAGGATGGAACTGACTGGAACTGCCTCCCAAATGAGACAATTAACCTCAAATTTTCTAGACTTTTTTTTAATCCAATTTGCCTCCATTCTAAAACGATAGTGTTTTATTTTATTTTATTGCTTAAATTATTAATTTAGATTTTTAGATACCTAATTTTAAATACTAAATTTTACCTATCACTTTTATTACCTATTTATTTTTTTCTTCTGCATTTGGTGTGATGTCTTTACATTTTTTACGGACTTAACTCATTAAAATGTACAAGTAGATGAAGATTGTTTGTTAGTAATCTTTGAATAGCTCACCTCCTTTCAGCTCGTCGACAAACTGATCTTGCAACATGTAACATTGCACTGCTTTTCCCACCTGACTGAAACAAATAAGAACATCACTGGGGTGTTTCTTTAGGGACGGACCATTAGAAAAGTGATGGGAGGGGTGGGGAATTTTCAGCTTGCAGGAATGTTTTTTCGTTCACTGCTTGTGCAGGAATTTTTTTTCCAAGTGAAACCCTCTGCACGAATTTTTTTTTTTGGAGACAAATATTGCTTTGTTTTGAACGGTGAAATCTTGATTCATTATCTACGTATTATCTGCTTTATTAATTATTCGCAACAGATCAAAGGATATGGGCCACTCTTTAATGCAAAATCTTTTCGAAAATGTACACACAGTGAGAGAGGAGGAAGCCACTTGGACTGGACGGCTTCCCTTGCTCTCTGGAATTCCTCTCCCACAACCCATCATAATGATGCCATACTCCATTCACCAAAACAGATCATAAAACAGATCATAAAACCTTCAGGAATCTAAGTTCGAGAACTGTTAGCGTGCAGTTGCGAAAGGAAAGGCAAAGACAGGCCGCACGGACTCCCAGTGTGGTTTTCGTGGTTGCGTCGAATTATCAAAGCCTTCAAATTATAGTTTTGCTCTTACAAGCATGTTTTTTAGGTAGCCCGGCGTTTTTAGTGGCGCGATGTAATTATCTGCATCTAGTTCCTCTTCACCATTACTGGGATGGAGGTATTGTGTGTCTGAGTCATCCAACATTGCTGCTGCTGCTGTTCCTTTCGAGTTTGAAATTTTCCCGATAGGCCCCGTCCCCTGTGGAACCAATCTAACTTGCATAATTAGTTTATGCAAACAATATAAAAGTGTTTCGAACAAATTTCAAAGCTCATAAAAGGCTTTAAGCCTTTTTCCTTACTATGGAAATTCCAACACATGAGCGGATTGCTGTCCAAAACATTTGTATGCGTTCTACTAGCCGTTTAGGCGAAATATGCAGTTAAAAACACCTTCTAACAAACACAAGCTCAACTTTACGATCATTTGGATCAAAAATGCTGGCATCCGATTGGCTGACATACCTTTTATAAAGGGCCAATAGGAGCAATGGAAAGTCGATCCTAAACCACAAAAATTGGAATATAAATAGGTCGCCAAACCGTCTTTTTATCGGGAATGAAATTTAGAAAAAATCTCTTCAAACAACAGCTGAAGAGACTCGCAAAGAGCTGAAACTGACGGTCCTGTGGTATCCATTGCAGCTGTTGCAGCAACAATGTGCGATGACTCAAACACACAATACCAGTGGCAGATCTAGAGGAGGCCCCCCCCCCTATTTTGGGTAAACAAAGAAGAAATGACAGAAAAGATAAAAGCTAGCAGGGCAAGTAAATCAAAACCGGGGCCCCCTCCTAACTCAAGGTCTGGACCCGCCACTGAATACCTCCATCCCAGCAGTGGCGAGGAGGAACTAGATGCAGATAATTATATCACCCCATCAGAAATGCCAGACTACCTAAAAGACATGCTTGTAAGAGCAAAACTGTAATTTGAAGGCTTTGATAATGCGACGCAACCAACCACATTGGGAGTCCGTACGGCCTGTCTTTGCTTTTCCTTTTATATATATTAAATAAAAGTCACAATTAGACCTTCCTTCTGCATGAATTTTTTTCTTTATCTTCTTCTTTGCACGAATTTTTTTCTTGGTATTTTCCCTCACATGATTTTTTGTTTTTTTTTCCCCCCCCCCCCCCCCCCCAATCACTTTTCTAATGGTCCCTCCCTTGTCATTCACATGTAACATTTCCATGGTCAGTATTGGTTTATTGCACATTAACTTCTGTTTGTCTGACATATGTAAACAGTTGTTTGGTCCAGTGTTGACAAATGTAGATGACAAACCACTGTTTTAATTACTCAGGGTATTGAGGCCGACAGGAGCCATCAGCTGTGGTTTGTTTGTTATTCTCTGTCCATGTCAACCGTCATACATACGCTCTACCTGTGAACCAGATGCCACAGGTCCGGGTCATGACATTGTTTACGTAATGCTTTTTGCTGCAGTTATTGAGTGGCAAAGCTGAATGACCACTGCCTGATTTCAAACCGTAAAGGACTAGGTACGAGTCTGTAAATTATGGGATAAACAACTATTAATCCACACAGTCAGAAAGAGCGCACCGAGATTCGCAAAATCCACAAGTCTGGTGTCAATCAGGCTAGTTTTGACTGAGACACAGTGATTTAAAAACGTCACCCTTACGTAAACAATAACAACATTTACTTTACTAATTTGTACAATACTGAAAAAAAGACCTTTGTAGCCCTCAGTAGAGCTATTTTAGGTGGGCTTATTAACTCATGTAAACAGCCCTTGGAGTGATTTTCATGAGAATGTGAAACAATGGCCAAGCTATTAGTGGTGGTTATTTCATATGTCGCTTTATACTATGTGTTTAACATTCAGTTGCTGTCTCAGAACCATGAAAATCATTGTAACGGCTCCTTAAATACTATCATTGTACCTATACTTCCAATCGCTTGGAAGCCACTTTCCACTTTTTACAACACGGACAGATGCCATAAAAGTCGAAGTTGGATTGTCACGCATGACATACTTGCATCTAATGTTTTTAAACCTGATCTCTTTTAGCTCGTTTTGTCTTAATGCAGCTGTAAATTCGGGAGCCTTCTCCTTTGGGATATAGCCAATGCGGTCCCATTGTTCATCAACCTTCACTTGTACAATGAGAGCATTGCAGTCTCTCATGTTCTCTAGTGCGACATATTCTGAACACAAGGTGTCGTCACTTTCCTCTTGACTGCCTTCGTTGCTGCAACCGAATTCGTCTTTATAAAAGATTGCAACGTCATCTTCGTCATACTCATTGGATTTCGTTATCAATTTTAATCGGCATTTGTGAATCTGAGACCACATTTCCCGGTGCTGGAAAGCTTGAGCAATTGCAATTGCATTTTGTCCAATCGAGCCAAGGGCAGCAGTCCGCGAGGGTATCATCATCTGTGGCACTCTCAAGTTCTTCGACCGTTCTCGGTTTAGGTAACTTCGAGATTCCACTTGATGCAGTCAATAACTCAAATTCGATAATGGAAGAGTTATTCCTCCCGTCGCTTTCCTGTTTGTTTGAAAAATTACGAGCGAGCATTACTCATGAATTCAAAATTGCATAGGTCAGTATGCGTTTAATTTGTTGTGACCTCACGTCCACTTATCAAGCTGGCAAATTACACAAAATATCAGGACATATATCAACACAAAAACATAATTACCGTAAAATAACATGATGATTTTACGTTCAGAAGTACAGGGCTCTGGCAATCCGACAGTTTCGCTTTTGATTCTTTGCTCCAGAGGAAACAACAGAGACGTCTTACGGCCAAATGGCTTGGAAAACTGAAATGCCCGAGCACACAACAGATTTCCATACAAGCCAAACTGAGAGGTCGATACAGTGAAGATATATCACACTGGATTTGTCGAATGGGTGCACCGAGCACACTAAAATTCTGACTGCGTCCATGGCTTCAAGACCGAAATGAAAGGTCACGTGAGCAATCTACTTTGATAATATAGTTCGAAGAAGGCCTTTCATCCCCCCACCACCCCCCAATTCGATGGCCATACACTTCTTTGTAAGATTCGGGCATTTTCAAATGGCTGTATCTCAGTCAAAACTAGCCTGATTAACACCAAACTTGGGGATTTTGTAAAGCTTGGTCTGCACTTTATGACCAGGTGGAGCAATAAGCACTTAATGACTGGCCACAAGGGAAACAGTGAGTTTTGTTTCCCCGAGACCCTCAACATTGAGGTCGAAGAGAAACAAACTCACTGTTTCCCGAGGGGGCAGTCATTAAGTGTTTTGTTATACCTCCCAACTCAAAAAATAGGCAGTCTATGACTACATGTGCCTAGTGATATGAAAACTAGTATCATCTGCAATGACTACATGATACAACAAGGAACTTTATTGTGAAATAAGCATCAGGCGTAACAATTCATAATTGAACAAGAACTTCGGTTGCTCGCAAGTGTTGACAGATGGGTGACAAAAAATTCTGATTAGTGCTGGTTTTGTTCGATTTCGCTGATATTTTAACGCGATGAGGAATAGATTTTATCTTTGCCGATGTTTGATTAGCCTCCTACGCAGACGTTCTTAGGCTTGTCACGCGTTCCTCCCCACGAAAGTCTGGTCAACGGACAGGCCACTTCCGTTCATTGGCGGTTAGCCTTTGTTTCAAAGGAACCAATCCGCTGTTCTGTTAATATTGCCATCTCTGTTGTTTGCCAGGCTGTTTGCCATGTGCTGTTTAGGCTCATTTATATTGCACGATATTTGCTTTCGAGTGACAAAATGTGGAAAATAAGAATTTTTCCGTGAAATATTGCTTACTTGCATTTAATATTTTGGCGCTGGGCCCGGTTGTTTCATTAGAACTATTTTTAAGAAGAGCGTATGTTGCTTCTTATCACGCATATCATATTTACCCACGCCCGGTTTTTTCTATTTTCTGTAGAGAGGTTTTTATGTTCCTTCATCAATTTGGTTAAGCTTATGTTTTTCGAGTTCGATAAATAAGTTTATTGCTCCTTTTTGTCCCTTCTGGCTCCACATAATTGAAATGTAGCTGTTTAGGTGCGAATCAGTTGACTGTTTTGCGCGTTGTATATCCCATAGTTTGACTTAGTTCAGGCAAGACGTACCGGTCCGCAATGTGGATCTTATTAGTTGCCGGTACTTCTAAAATAATATGTACGTCTGCAGTTGCTGGTGCAACTCGTACCTCAAGTGAGAATGTTGAACATTTTGCGGCACAAATTTCTCGTGTTGATCGAAGCGTTGGGCCAAAGTCGGTCAAAGTCCAGCTTTCCGGCTAACCGCCAACGAACGGATGTGACCGGTGCGCTGAGCAGACGTTCATGGGGAGGAACGCGTGACAAGCCTAACAACGTCTGCGTGGGAGGCTAATGTTTGATGTTATTAAAGGAGAAGATATATACCGCTGCGAAGTCAGCTTTTCAGATTACATTCTTTGCATAGCGTGCTTTTAGCGTGATTGTGTAATCGGATATTTTTTATTCAGAAGCAAAAACTACTTGAAAAAGGTCATTTCAACGACCTTTCAAACGAATATAAATTTACATATTTGCCGAGATGAGTTTATAGTGAAAAACAGGTTTTTTGACGAGCACTGTGGTGTGAATTTTTTTCCCGCGAAAATACCCCGATGCAGTTGAGTTAAATCTTAAACATACAAAACTTACCAACGTCGTTGAACAAACGCGCAACGTGAGCACATGGAGCGATCGTAGCAAAAGTTGCTTTCTAAGTCATGTCTTCTCGGGATACGAAAATCAAACGAACATTGCTCGGAAGTGGTATCGAGTTCTTGGCGAAAGAAAACGAGAAAAACCTGAGTTACGGACACACACGTATGCACGATAATATGGTGTCTTGAGCTCTACGAGCACTAGGAACGAAAAGTGAAGGGGGGACACTTCATGACATATTACACGTCGACAAAAAAAACACGTTAAGGGGAGGACACTTCATGACATATTACACGAACAGCAAGTGTTACGGACACGTACGCACGATAACATATTATTAGTATCACCCAACTAGTGGACTAATGCAAATCCTGCATTTTGATTGGCTACGCTACTAGGGGTCTAATAGTAATAGTCATCGAGTAGCGAAATTCGCCGGTTTTTCCTTCGTTTTTTCCCCCAAATAAATATTTCCTAAACTTGCATTTGCTAACTTTGTTATTGCCTTTTCTGTCCGACTAGTTGGGTGATACTAAAACAATTAGACCCTTCGCCCTCAAGGGCCACGGGTCAATAGCCCATGAGGCTTCGCCTCATGGGCTATTGACCCGTAGCCCTTTTGAGCTACGGGTCTAATTGTTAAATAGTGCCTTGAGCTCTACGAGCACTAGGCACAAAAATAGAAAAAAGAAACTCCGAAAAAAATGATTTGCTAGACGCCATTGCATACACTGGTTGCGCTCGGAAAATTGAGCGGCCTCCAAAACCAACCTGTTGTATCGAAAAATCACGATAACAGTCTTTTTCCTCGCAGCTAACAAAAAATATGGACAGTACTAAAGTTGCTTTGGCTTCTTCTAATGCTCAACTCGAGCATTCTGAGTTGGATTTGATCAGAAGCAGCATTTTTTGTTGTAAATTACACAAACATTTCCTTGACGAACGTGGGCGAGCCATTTTTGGCGCCAAACTAAAAGCTTGCAGACTCAAAACGTTCATATTTTCCCTTTTGTTAAGTTAGAGGCCATCTAGTTCTTTTCTTGACAGTTCTGTAATAGCTGAATAACAATCCGAAAAACATTTGAACGAAGCCAATAAACAGTTAATTAATAAACAAACCGCGTTGGTGGTTGCTGTAAATTAAATATGTAGAAATCCAGCGTCCAAGATACTGTTCACTTTTAAAACCTAAACTTCCCAGATACAGAGAACGGAAATGTAAGAAATGCGAAAGGAAGCCCAATAACGATAAATTTTCATTCACGCTGAGGCGAAGAAACCTATTTAAACGCAAAAAAATGATCAAATTTTCGCAGACGTGTTCAAATTATATCGGCTTCAAGCAATTATATCCGCTTTTGCAGTCATTTTAACACACCCATGGCTTTAGCAATCGTTCCAAAATTTGAATTCGACTTCAAAGTAATATAAATAAACATTGCCATTTTTTGTTTCTAAAGTCCGAAAATCCGCTTTAAATTTGCGATCTGCATATCTGTTGTCAAAACTTAAGCTTGCTTGAAAGCGCTCCGATCTTCATGTTTTCGCAGCGGTTGTAGGAAGAAGAACTTCTTCACTTGAAAGGTTTGAGGACTTTGCGAGAAACGTTTTGGAACGTTCTTCAATGACGCAAATCGATCAAAAATCGATAAAGATTTTACGCAGTCCTATTGGCTAGCTTTGCAATTTGCCCCTACAAAGAAAACAAATCCAACTGGATTTTTACCGTGGTATGCCATAGGCATCCCACGGCCAATGCTAAAAAACCCAAAAATTACTCTTTTGATAAGAATTACTCTCCAACACTTACTGGTAAAATAAAACTTCTAAGAGGAGCAAGTTGATTATGATAAGTATCTATCCAGTCTTCCAGTGTTACTACATTTTCTGGATCAAACTCAGTTTTTCCTAAAAATCAAAGCAAAGAAATATGTTCCTTTAGTTAGTTGTATATTTAAAAGCAGCTTTTCATTCTTATCTTTGTGAAAGAAATTGTTAATGTAAATGCCAATGTTGTACAAATTTATTAAAAATCAGTGTTATCAATCACCACAATAACCCAACAGGCCTTTTATCAAATTGGTAGTCTTCACTCTTGGCTTGTAGAGAAGGGAACTTTGAGAGGCAAATTCTTGTCATAAATGAGAGCCCAGCAAGCATGCAATTTGTATATGACAAAGGCTGCTCCTACCTGTATCCAGCATACACTGTCCAAAGCAATCTCAGTGTGCATATGCAATAATTACACCTTGAAACCTTCGTACATTATCACAAGCACACCCTCAACCAACTCAATAAACTAGTTTCTTTTTTAAACTAACTCTAAAATGGAAAGAAAAAACCATTCTCACTTATATTCCGATCAGGTGATAAGTGCCGAGGTGTTGCAATATTTGAGCCAACATCTTGAAGGATGCACTGGACCTGCAGGATTACAATGAAACATTTATAAGACACGTGTACATATTTGCTTTTGCTCACCAAAATCTCTTACAAGCCAAAATCTTTGTTATGGCTGACTTTTAACAAATTGTGGGTTGTTGTGGATTGGTGATAGAAAATGAATAGAATCATCCCTTTTTCAGTTCATACTAAAATTCCTTGCTCAATTTTATCTCTAGTTCAAAATAGCAGGCAGTCAAGGTGGGAGTCTTCAAACATGAAAATACATGTCACAATACATTTAATACAAAGTGATACAGTATTATTGTAAGCACAAAGATAATTACCACAAAAGATTTTTGTGCACCAAAAGGCATCCATCTATCCATCTAAGTATGTGCTGCTATATAACGATGATCTACCATTCTGGATTAATGACGGTAACACATTTATTTTGTAAGGAATGTAATTACCTCTTCAAGTTTCTGCATAACATCTTTATGTCCTCCTTCTTCACAGAATTCCCGTGCAACTCTGCAAGGTAAAGACATCAAACACATGCAACTTATCAAAATGACACAGAACTGAAACACACCTCTAATGGTTAAAATTGATTTTAACAAACATATAACTGCTTTAATTAACAAACACTGTACGTGTATGCTTTGTGAAAGTTGACACATTTACTCTGATATGTTTTATGATAGTTTAAATCACTGTTAGTATTTTTAACTAGTATATTTTTTAGGTAATCCTTATTGTATATATTTTGAATTTTCATTTTTAACTTGGAAAATATTTCTTATTTTTCAAATTGCAGTGGTGGCCCGATTTCACTCCATCACTCCTTCACTCCATCACTTCCCGTTAGACATTTGGAAACCAGGGAGGAGCTCCCATATGAAAAAGCCACAAGGAATGCTCTTCGGAAAATTTGAATTTAACTCCTACGGGAGACTTCTGTGGATGTTACCTGAGCTTCATTATACCCCTAAAAGAAACCACTTAAAACAAAATAGGTTTGATTACTAGCTATTGTTCAAGTGAGGATCCCGTGAGCACTTGTAGACCCGCCTCGAGTAATCGAGAGTCCTTGTCTGAGACATTACAAGAAGAGAGTACCACTTTTTCACAGATCACCAAAGCTACAATGTAACTTAGTTACGTTAATACTGGATACATAACCAAGTAATAAAATCCCTGTATTGCTACATGTAGTTCTCATTTTCTTTTCTACTTTTTTGGTCTTCATCTTTCCTGCCAATGTCAGTGATTTTCCTTCCCTTGCATTAACTTTCTGACCTTGGCTTAGCCCATCCCTTCCCTTCCCTTCCCTTCCCAAGGCAAATGGAGTTTTAGCAAACCACAACAGGGATGGTGACGACAGCATCACCAAACAAAATGTTTGATGAGCAGAACAATGGTTATGCTTGTGCCTTTTGAATCTCTGTTCATTTCTTTGCTGTCCTCTGCAAAACAAAATCCTAAAATGACTAACTTCTACATGTTTTGGAGAAGGCAAACCGCAATGGCTGATTTTCCTTATCTTCACTTAGGAATTGAATACTGTCAGTCCCTGTTTAATCTGAGCAAAGTCTTTAGATCAATATAGGTGTTCTGAACCAAGGGCGTAGCCAAGGGGGGTCCTGGGGTGGCCGTGACCCCCTCTTTGTAAGCCCTTTTGTAAGCAAACAACCTACAATATTCAGGTGACAATCTGGTGAGTACCCTCTGTATGACTCAGTGTGACCCCCCCCCCCCCTTGAAAAATCCTGGCTACGCCCATGTTTTCAACATTCAAAAGTAAAATATAAATCCATTTTTACAAGGTGTTGTCCTCGGTGTCATCATTGCTGAAACTCCCTGATAGCAGTGACTACAGCACTCCCAGCAATGTGGTATGTCCTTTCTTCTTTTCATCAACTATTTCTTCAAATAATTTTGCCATGTCCATATTTATTTGCAGTTCCATATTTAATAATACACATGACAAAATTACTCGATTCTGATTGGCTGAGAGCAGCGCAGTTCAAGTGTAAGACCAGTGCAAAAAAAAGTAACACTGGTGCAAAAAGTGTAACACCAGTGCAAATTACACATCATAATTCTGGATTATGATTGGCAGAAAGACAATGAGGAATTTTGTAGGCCAATGATATCATGTAAAGCAACGACCAACATTTTGTACAGAAACCCTAAAAAAAGTTTTCTTGCATGCAAAAAAATGGCTTCAAGAAACATCTTCCCGCACTCTTTCTGCACAAATCTTTTGTTTGTATTTTTAAAAAGTAATTATTAAGTTTTTCTCGTTCAATTTGGAATTAATTTGCCCGTGTGAGTTTTTCAAAAAGCTGAAAGAGTGCAATTTCAGCTTTCTGAAAAACTCACTCGTGCAAATTAATTCCAAATTGAACTCGAAACCGAATGATTACCTATACAAATATAGCAAAAAGCTGTTCAAATTCTCCTCAATTCTCTAGTCTGTTTCTCATCTAAAAAGGTTAATTAAGGCATGTTGGTCTTCATGGTTTCCAGTGGTACTTGACACCTTGAAATTTATCATGTATGTTTCGCTACATCGGTTTGCTTCAACTGCGATTTAGCTCATTTTAGAAAAAATCTTCCCTAGCTTCGCCAGAGACTGGTATCACTATCCCTGTGAAAGCTAAAAGTTCTGTTTGCCTGACTGTTTTTTCGGTTGAGCTCAATGTTTACAGT
>CM042753.1:19038589-19051250 GCA_022496165.2 Catalaphyllia jardinei
GGAACAGCGGCTGGTAATCAAGCCTACGTTTTAACAGTTGCTGATCTAATCAACAGAGCAGTACTGGGCAGCATTACTTCGTTAGTTCAGTTATGTGCATGACTTGTTTTGTGTCCTTGTGTGTTGTTGTCAGCCATTTTGATTGTATGTGTGCTAGATTTTTACATTAAACTGACATTATGATAGCTTCTACATAAAGAGGCATTTGTTCACAAATCATCTCCATGTTGATTATTTCTGAGGTACGATATTGAGTAATGCATCAGAAATGAATAGAAGAAATGAGAAACCTTGCTAATAAATGTTAAATTAATCTCTTGAGAAGGAAATTGTTTCACCTTCAGGTTGATTATAGCTTGAACTTCACTTTGACTGTGGAAGCTTTTCTGGTCAGTGGATTCACAAATTTAAATATCTACATGTAAAAGGAAGTGAAGGAGTAGATGAAGGATCAAAGGAAGGATAGACTGTATGTTCCATCCATGTCAAAATACTATTTTCAAAGTTGAAAATTAACTAATAGAAATTGATTGCACAGACAAATTAACTATATCAATCACCAGTGGTTATTCTACAAAACAGGATGAGGATTTTAAGAGGATATACAATTGATATTCTCTATCAAATTTGGTTCAAAAATTGTCTGAGATCCTTTTCAAAACACAGAAAAACAGTGTTTTAGAAAGGCGTCCTGGAAATAATTTCTTGCCAATCTGTCAAATTTGTTTATTTTGAAGAGGCTTCCGGACTGTGCACAATAATTATTATTATTAGGTTAACTGCCTGAGAGTAAAAATCACTAGCCCAGCTAGGCTATCAGGCATGACTTTCTTTGGTCACTGTATCGAGTTGTTATAAGAACACTCTAGAAGTACAAGAAATACTGTACTCCTCTGTTGTTCTCAAAAATTCTTGACAATGGGTGCTTAACATATAACTCAACAATACACACCATCAGTGTGATAACTTTTTCACAGTATGTAGTTCATAAAACCATTTTTATTGATTACCCAATGACAGAAGACAGTTCATCACAAGTTCCTAGTGCCTCAAACAGTGCATCAGTTTTGGAACGCCGTTCTCCACCATATGTACTTGTATATCCTGTTAAAATTTTACACATCCATATTTAAATTGTTTACATTACGATAATGGTAATTTCCCTAAATGACACATTCCATTAGCAATGATTTTAGAGACCCAATAATGGGACAATAGTTGAAGATCTTGGGGATCTGAACCCATCGCATTCTCAATAATTTTTTACCCCAGCTAAAATTTTACTGGGATCATTTTGGCAGAGTGCACTATAGAGATGGTACTACCGATTGATTATTGACCGTTCTAAAAATCATTAATAGGTTACAATGTATTAATTATTAATGCAATAAAGCACTATGGCAATAAGGTGCACACTTAAATGTTTGTTTAATTAATTACTTCCAATTAATTAATTAGCCTTGTTTTGAGGGGGTGGGGTAGGTACCTTTGATTGCTATGTAAAACGTACTACACTTACATCACTCCCTGGATGACATCACAAAACTAGTTATGTAGCTTCAATATTCTCATGTTATCCTAGTAGTATTATTCTCCTAAGAACAAAAGCAACTTGCTCGAAGTGCATGTGCAGGTTGATTGATTAGGGGGGGGGGGGGTACCTAACAAAGTTTAATATGGGGAGGCTCTGCCCTGAGGTCCAACCCCTTACCCTTTAATATACCATTTTGGCAGAAAAGGTACCCCTTTCATAGACTTTTTATTGAAAAAAAGTACCCCTTTCACACACGTACTTTAAGAAGTCTTGTTCTCATTTTCATGTAGGGTGTCTATTTGAAGTATTATAATTAAAAGCCCTTTTAAATACCTAAATGACCAATTTCCCTACCCTTTTATGTACCTCAACTTGTGAAATCCCTACCCTTTTATATACCTGAAGCCTGATAAAGGTACCCCTTTCAGGCAGAGCCTCTCCATATAGGCCACTATAGGGAGTACCCCCCCCGGGGGGGGGGGGGGGGGGGTAAACGATACATTTCATACACAATTATACACAAACATTAAGTGCTTTTCCTAAGGCAGCACACATGTCAATCGCATGTGGTCTAGCATTGTCAGCATGAATCAATCTGTTCTTGAGCTCAGATTCATGCGTGCGATATCACACTCTCGTCTTAATGGGCGATGGCAGTTATATTTCATATAATATCAGTTCTCCCTTTTAGTGCAAAGAACACTTTTGAGAGAGCGTATCTTTTGGAATTATCCCTAGCTCAGTTCAAAAATGTCATGTGCTGTTTTCAAACTATTTCGTGTTTGCTAAGCTTTAAAGAGGGAAACAAATGGATCTCCTCAGCCGCTAATGTTTATTTTCTTGCCTATGAAAGACAGGGCTTTCAATAACATTTGAAGTAGGCAGCTGGTTTGAGTAGAGTAATGGACTGTATCAACCAGTTTTAAATGCATTTCTCTTATTGCCAACGAGCCCAGCCGAGCGAAGACGCGAGGCTGGCGAGGCGGCAGCATTATAAAGCCGTGCGTATTACGGAAAAGATCTCGAGTGTTTGTAAGGTAACATTCCTGTTGTAAGGTAAGATTCTTGAGATTCCAATGACGTAGGGAATAAGAGGTCGACTTTTTTGCCGACGGACCAATCGTAGCGCGCAGAGATGGTGATGTCAAGGCCGTAGGGAATAAGAGGTCGATTGTTTGAGGAATAAGAGATCGATTGTTTTGCCGAGGGACCAGTTGTAGCGCGCAGAGATGGTGATGTCAAGGCCGTGGGGAATAAGAGGTCGATTGTTTGAGATTGCAATGACGTAGGGAATAAGAGGTCGATTGTTTTGCCGACGGACCAATTGTAGCGCGCAGAGATAGTGGTGTCAAGGCCGCATTGTTGCTGATCATCGATGCTTACCAGCTTTGGCATTCGTCGAGCGGAGTAGAGACCAACTTTGAGGTAAGAAAAACGCTATTTTCACCCGTTGTTGTTGCCAACGAGTCACCCTCGCGAGGACGCGAGGGTGACGAGGCAGCAGCATTATAGAGCCGTGTATGAGAATCTCGAATGCAAATGTGAGGTAATGTAAGAGTGACATCATCGGTAATTGTTTTCAAGTTAGCCAATGGCATCGCAGTATTTTTATCTGAACCAATCACATCAGCAGGATCATGATCGGTACACGTAAAGGTGTTGACAAGCCTACCAGACTTTTACCTTTCTCTGTTCGGTTTTTCAACCGATTTAGTCGCTTCACTCGTGTTTACGAAGGACTCTTCATGTCGTGTTATTAGGAGGAATTTTAAGTAGAGTTAAGGCTAAGTTCTAAGGCTAAAGTTATCCACAAGTAAGCCTTGTTAACAGGTACGTGACGATGGCCGCGGGAAAAAATTGAAAACATTATCGGCTCTTCGCTGTCCCGCGTTGTTCTTTGTTTGGTTCTCTTTTGTAGCCCACTGAGGTCAAATTTTCCGCGTCTAAATCACCCAGGAAAAGTTCGAAAAAGCTGTTCCCATTCAATTTTCAGCTCTCAGACAATAATTATTCTGGATTTTTAGGACCAAAGCGTTGCTTCATGTTATGATATGTTCATGATTTTCGGTGCTATGGGCGACTGTCGCTTCCTGTGTTTGACAAAAGGAACTGACAGGTTTAACACCCGGGGTTTGACATGATGAAGCTAGATTGCTAAGGAATATATTTTTCTTAACCGATGTGAGGCAGCTATTAATGCTTTGAAGTCAGGGTTTTTGGAGACTTTTTTTTTCGCAATATGCCGGTTCAGCGTATTTTTTTAATGCTAGATTTTTGTTCACCCAGAAGGAAAAAAACCCGGAAAAGGTCATTTCATTGACCTTTTAAAGAAACTTAAATTGCTATTTGTTCAGAGATGAATTTCTAGCGAAATAAAAGGATTTTTGACGAGCACTGGGGTTTAATTTTTTCCACCCACGAAACACTGGTTGAAAATAGATTTTAAAAACTGTGCTGTTTCAAATTTTTAGATTTTATGTCGCTTTCGCCGAGTTTGACACCTCAGTATTTTGCCAGTGTTTATGCGTTGTTTAGGCTTATATCTATTGCAAGATGTGTTTTTACTCTCCAAGCATTTGCTTTCGAGGGATGTTCAAGGGGGAAAATATGACAATTACCGCGAACGTGTTGCTTAACTTGCATTGGTCAGCTTAGTTCTTACACAAGACCATGGCTTCGATCCTCCATGTGGATTCCATCAGTTGCCGGTATTTCTAAATTGATTTTCATTCGGCAAGCAACTGTCACAGTTTTTACTCGTTGGCACTCTACCGGCAGGTATTACTAGTATTACTTTAATTTTTGGGTGAAAAGAGCTGACTTTTATGGACGAAGTAGGCGACAAGTTTCATCGGCCGTCGGTACTTAATGAAAGCCCTGGAAAGAGAACAAGAAGTTCACAAATGCATTCACCCAAAACAATTCACAGTTAGCTGCATTAAAATCAGTAATGTCTGACAAAAGCATCGATACTATCGTGTATTTTGAACTGGTTTATGGTGGCAACCTAATAAGAAGGTGCTATTCTGAGACACAACATGACTATTTGATAATTAAATTAGCAATAATTGTTTATCGATGATATGAAAATTTGCTTCTTGAACGAAACAAATCATTCCTCTTCCATTTTTTCATAAGTTAATAACATTTCATTTTTCTCCAGTAGGAAAAAAGCGAGCATATCTTCCTTTATATGCTTTTAAGAAAACAAGGGTATCATGTTACAAACTCTACGAGGAAAACAAAAGTATCAAGTCACAAATGTTGGAGTTGAAAAAATAAAATTACCGTGTTTGCTAGTTCAACATATTAATTAATTTGAAATGAATGAAATTCAATGTCAAACAGCACAGTAAAATTTAAAACCATAAAGACAGCAGATGACTAAAAACATAGTGACAGCCCTGCATAACACTCTGCACTATCTGATATTATCTCACTTGTTAAGGTACACAGACCATAAAAGCCTGCAGATCTTGTTCATGAGCATGCTTAGTTTTCTCTTAGCTACATTCCTGAAGATCATTAATGGGTATACAGGGTGGACCTGAATGAGAAATTGTGCTTCGACTAAGTACTATGGCAAGAGTAGATTTCTTTAAGTTCTAATTAAGGTCAGTATGTTCCTCTATAATGTACAGTGACTGAACCAAAATTAACATGCACAAATTCATTGCAAAGTCTGCCTGAGAACTGTAAAATGAATTACACTGTAAAAAGAGAATAGGATGACACAGATATTTCAGAACAAGTAACTGAGAAAGATCTGGGGAGTGAGGAGGGGGACATGGGGGGGAGGGGTCTAAACGCCGCAACACTGCATAAAAAATAACAAACACTCCATCACCACAACAAAAGTCAACAAAACACTGTCACTGCAACAGGTATTATTAGCACATGTTTGTAGAATAAAGGTGCCCTGTGCACAGTCAATAATACATTTTATTATACATTGAACTTTTTAACTCTATTCTGATTGGCCGAAAGAGTACAATTAATTTTTCGAAATCAGCACCTGTGATGTCATAACTGCAGATTATACCACATTCTCATCCCCATAGCCCTTTTCTCATCTCTTAGCTGGCGGAGCCTTGGCACGAGAATCGAAGGGCTCTGGAGACATAAGATTTTCCAGTCCTAGATTCTAGGACTTCGGGTCTTCATGTATGCAGTCGTGATGTTTCTATATACTGTATGGGAGTTAAAATGGCGGCCGTCAAGGCAGGATCGAGGAATCTTTTTTCGGTATCAATTTGGCGAATGTCTCTGTCAGGAAGAGGTGATAAAGGACACTGTCGTTTTAAGGAAAGACTCTAATTTTTTACCTGCTTTGGCAAGTCATTGATTTTTCTGTTATTGCCCTTTGTTTTTGACTCCCGGCACGGCTCAACGGAATTGTTTATTTGGGTTGTTTCGCCTTTAAATGCGAGATCAGACCGTGAAGCAAAATGATTTACGAGTCAGCTGTCTAATGGTTCGGAAAACTGAGCCACGAGGTTGAAATTAAAGATATCAAGCAACTGAAGTATCCAATAATTTATAGCCACCCGGAGGCAATTGATGGAAAATTATAATAACTAAAGGAAGTTATTGGACTGTGAAGATGTGAGACACAATATGATAGCTGTTGAAATTGGTGAAGAAAGGCAAGTATTGGATATCTGTCTTGAATTATCCCTATTTACTACAGTTAAATATAGGGATTTGTAAGGGAACAAATTTTTCTCGGAATATGATGCTTTGGGGACAAACAATGTGACAAATAAAATTTTGAACCTTTTTTGAGATAGTCAATGTGTCTTTCTGTGTACAAGAAATGTAATTTAGCTTCTTTATTTAGTTTTGTTCCACTTTCTCTAATTGAGGGTGGAATTTTCTGATTAGGTTACAAATTTTTACAGTAAGTGGTGGTATTGTTTGTGTGAGCATCATTCAGTAATCCTGTATGAGAGGCTTTCAAACAGTAAAATTGGTCTGCAACAATTTGTATGTACTTAAGCAAAATGTGGAGATTTGATTGGTTGAACTGCTTGCATGTTTATCACTGATCACAAACTAATTATTACAATCGTTGTTAAATCAGCAAACATTTGCATACATTGTATTTACAGGAAGAGTTTTAGGCCTGCATGTACCCAATTAGAAATGCTAGGTGCCTGCAGTTGCACTAACTGCAACAGTAACTGAGCAAACAAAATACATCAACTTTCCTTGGAATGGTGGATCCAGAAATCATTGCAGTGAACCTCAATAGGCAGAACGTTTTCTACACATGTTCAACACGAGCACACACTGGTGATGACCAAATCAAGGTGGTACTTCTTCTATACACAGCAAGACTACAAGTTATGAGAGAGATGATGCCTCCTATAGTGATCTATTCTGAATTACATACTGCCATTGTGGACATTGTATATTGACAATATAATTGGAACCTTTGACCTCAAAACAGTATTCCTTGGTTGAAGGTCTTCTTAACTTAACCTGTCTACTTGATTTATATTACTACTACACTAAGAGGAAATTGTAGGTTGACCATTTGTTCTTGAAAAGTGAACATTTCATTGCTTAGCACCTAGTTTGTAGCACACAATATATATTGTCTAATCCGCTGTAAACTTTATCCATAAGACTATTATTGTTTACGTTTTCAATAAAGTTACTGTTTTTTAAGTACACATGAAATTAAATAATCAAGTCATATATCGTGTAAAAACTCAAATTGCTCCAAATGTTTTATGAGGCTAGAAAAAACAGATATATTTTTCTGCCCTCAATGTTGGTAAAAAGGTCTCTTCATTTTGGGTGACTGATTGCGCGTCTCTCACTAATTAAATGCCAGGCGTTGAACACAAACAGAATGATCTAAATGTCAGTTTTCAGCTGCACATATATCAGATTTGAGAATTTTTAAATGTGTATAGTTTTATGCAGTGACAGATGTTTTGAAATAATTTTGATGTCTTGCTGAGACCTGGTTTTCACCTAAACCAATTATTAAATCTGCCTGCAAAAGGAACACTAACTTTTTGCATCAGTACATAGCTGAAACATTATCCACTCATCATCAGTAGCAGCAGCAGTTCTGGTTCCCTGCTTGGAGATTGGGGCCAGCAAAGAAAACTGGAAATCAATTATTGGCCTTCCAATGATGCCAAAGCCCCCCCCCCCCCCAAAAAAAAAAAAATGCTAACAACAATCGCCAGGAAACAAAACCATTTACAAACCGTTTACCTTCAAAGGCAATATATTTTAGTCATATACTTAAGACATATTTTAACATCAACTATGCCAGTATTTATAAACGGTTCAAACTTTCAAAAATTGTGGAAGGCGATGTAGTGCAGTCATGTTATTCTTGGAAGCAATAGGTCAAAACTGACAGGGATTTTTGATGTGATGTTGATCGCCCTCAACGAAAAGACACATACGACAACTTCAAGTTCGCGGTTCACTCTTTTTTGCCTCACCATAGAGTGCTGAGCTGACTCGACGAAAGTGATTCTCCAACCTGTTGCGAGCCTCAAACTCATTTCACACAAGACGCCACGATCGACAATTCCTGCAAAGAAAGTGATGCCAGCAACAAAGAACGGAATTCTTTAATTAACTTTCCTCACCTTTCTGTACCTGGTTCCCGCCGTTTCGTTGTAAAAACTCAAAATTTCAGGTTGTTTGCTGCTTTTCTCGTCGAAAATATCAACCGACAAAAAGCCGTTTTGTTAAAGCGGCGACAAGTGTTGAGCCATGAAAAGTGTTGAGTTGTGAATATGAAAAATTGTGAGAATTTTCTCTCAAATCCTCTATTATTGGATTGTAGACGCCGCTGGTCACAGCTGTTTCTCACTTCACGGCAGCAATCCATGCAAACATTTTTTACTTCTGCTCAAGATTTCTTTGTTTCCAAACAGCCAATCAAAAAAATTCAAATTAATTCTGATCAAAAATCTTATGTCTCCAGAGCCCTTTGATTCTCGTGCCAAGGCTCCGCCAGCTAAGAGATGAAAATAGGGCTATGGGGACGAGAATGATTATACCATAATCATGTCAAGGACACTCAAGGTCATGGGTAAACATGTCAAGTTCACGCGCTTTGTGTTGCTTTGCATCAGTGGAAATGCAAAAACATTTTTTTTGTTCAATGTATAATAGAACAAATTATAATTACCTGGGCTTCTTAAAGGGAGGCCTAAGGTTAAAAATGCCCTTTGTTATTTTTTTTTTTGCCTTCAGTCTCAAATCCCCATCTGGGCCCTAAAATGCATGCATGCTTAATTATTGCCTCTGTGCATGCCGAAGTTAGCTAATTAGTATGTAAGCGAAAGAAATGGCGTCGCTCGTGGAGAAATGTTTATTTGTTCAAAATAGGGGCAAAATCTTTCGGAGGGAAGTCAAGACATTTGAACGGAGACAGAGAGTAATTTGGGACCATTTGCTAGCTTCTAAGGCTGTAATTATCCAGAAGCAAGGTTCCTTTTAGTTTTCGTGCCGAACACCACGCGGTGAATAACTATTGATTTGTTATGCTTTCTGTTCTGTTTTTTGTTTTGTTCTCTTTTCTAGCCCACCAAGGTAATTTTTCCGCGGGATGCCTGTGGCATACCACGGTAAAAATGCAGTTCAGTTTGTTTTTCTTTGTAGGGACAAATTGCAAAGCTAGCCTATAGAACTGTGTAAAATCTTTATCGATTTTTTATCGATTTTTGATCGATTTGCATCATTGAAGAACATTCCAAAATGTTTCTCGCAAAGTCCTCAAATCTTTCCAGTGAAGAAGTTCTTCTTCCTACAACCGCTGTGAAAACATGAAGATCAGAGCGCTTTCAAGTAAGCTTAAGTTTTGACAACAGATATGCGGGTCGCAAATTTAAAGCAGCTTTTCTGACTATGGCAATGTACATTTATATTACTTTGAAGTCGAATTCAAGTTTTAGAATGATTGCTAAAGCCACGAGTGTTAAAATGACTGCAAAAGCAGTCAGCAAAAACTCAAGCATTTGCTTTAGCATGAAGAATAATTTGAATCCTGCAGCAAAACACTACTGATTTATTTTTTTATTGCGTGACAGTGAAGACAAACTGAAGTTCCCAATGCATTTTCAATGAATTTCCGATTTATCTCTGATGCTGGGTTTTCACAAATAAGGTCACAAATTGACTAATCCACACACGCATCCCACAGAAACAGCTGTAAGACATCTTGTTTTGTTTAAATCGCGTAAGAAAAGTTCGAAAAAGATGTTCCCATTGAAAGTTTAGCTTTCAGGAAATAATTCTGGAATTTTTTGACCGAAACGTCAGCTAACTGTAAAACAATCAACAAAGGACTTGTAACTGAGATGTCATCATGTCAGAATTCTGAAATTCACAGCTGGTTATGCCAGACAAGAAGTCCAACTTCACACAGATGTGCGTCTTGTTAGTAGGGAGCTTAAGCATGTGCATTTTTGAGGCACGGACGGCAACCGGAAGTGAGCCATTTTCACTTTTAACTTACCCTCACGCAACCACATTCAC
The DNA here is from genome assembly GCA_022496165.2 of Catalaphyllia jardinei. Classification (NCBI taxonomy): domain Eukaryota; kingdom Metazoa; phylum Cnidaria; class Anthozoa; order Scleractinia; family Caryophylliidae; genus Catalaphyllia; species Catalaphyllia jardinei. Next base: position 19,048,641 of record CM042753.1, read on the forward strand.
GTTGCTAAGTATCCTTTTTCCAATTAGAGATTAGTAGTATAAAAATCTGAGAGGCGATACAGTTCTGGCACGCGAAAAGTTCTCTTCCAGTTGACGTCCGCATCTCAAAAATGCGTGTGCTTAGGCTCCCTATTATTAGATTCTGTTTTTATGATATCTAGAATAATAAAGGTCTCATCCAATAATTTTTTAATATTCGGCCTTGGTATTTCCAGAATTGTTTCTGTCCTCACTCCTCTGAGTGTCTACAAAACACTGAGCTCCCAGTGGCAGAAGTCAAGTAACGCATAAATGAAAACAGCTTTGGACTGGCAGCTGAAGCATATTGAAGATTAACTAGACAGTGTTGGTCTGTATTTTGTTACAAATTAGTAACCTTGGTGGTATATGTTTGTCATAAATGAGCATGGATTAACAAAATTCACATGCTACATTTAGGTTAAATTAAATTATGTTTGAGAAAGGTATAACAAGAAACCCCAGCACCGCAAATAATTTCCTTGCACCGAACACCGCAGCGTGAAAAACAAACATCAGAGAAACAGTTTGCCATTGGCAACCTGTAAACTAGCCACTTTAAGTAGTTTCAAAAAGTTGCTTAGGAAGAACATTCTTCATAACCAACAGGTTTTAAATCATTTTACTCTGTAGTTTTTTCTGTAATTTTTTATACTATTTTAAATTTTGAAGTCATGCTATGGTTTCAATATTTTTACTGACAGTATCTTAGTGTTAGGAGGACCACTGGTTTGTTAGTATTTTTATACTATTTTAGTGCTACCCTCATTAAATAAAGCCTTTACTTGCTTGCTTACTCACTTAATTACTTATTTACTAGAGAGAGATCACCGCAACACTGCAAGTCGAGATTTTTATTCAGCTCATGACCACATTGAAAGAAAGTCAACATGACAACATCCCCATGTTCCCCTCAGTGAGGTGGATGTAGCTCATCTCAAAATGAAAAACTATCAAAGAGGTCTGGAGTCTCCTCAGTCAACACAGAAGTAAAAAAGAGGAGATGGCATGGAAATGGCCAAGTGATGTTGTGAGGAAAGCATTAATCTGACTTCCAATTATGGGTAGGAGAAATGTTAAAAAAATAGGAGCAACTTGGAATAGTTGGAAGTAGGCTAGGCTAGTTAGTAGGCTTGCCAAGTGGCTGTCCACTAGCCATGGAAAAGTGGGGAAGAGTCACTGAGGATCTGTGTACCACTGAGACAGTGATAGAAAAGATAATAGGGAGCTTAAGCATGCGCGTTTTTGAGACACGGACGGCAACCGGAAGAGAACATTTCGTGTGCTTGGACTGTCTTGTCTCCCAGATTTTTATACTACTCATCTCTAATGGAGAAAAGATACTTAGCAATGTGAATGTGATTGTGCGAGGGCAAGTTAAGAGTGAAAATAGCTCACTTCCGGTTGTCACCCCTGTCTCAAAAACATGAGTGCTTAAGCTCCCTAATGAATGAATCTGAGTCACAGTCAAAATCCAGTGAAACAAAGTCTGTCAAACATGTAAATAGCATTTGAAATCATTTGAAAAATTTTAACCTGATATTAAGATATTAAGTGTACATTGTAGAAAAACTAGTGAAATTAATTAATAAATTATTGTTAAGAGGAATTAAATTGTTTTGTTGGAAAACTGTTTTGGATCTAATGGTCAGTAGTTCAAATTTGAAGTGATGGTTAAGTTCTCATTTCTGAAAAAAATTGCTATAAAATGTGTGATGTTTAAAAAATAATCAAACGTTTTTTCAAACTTTTGAGTTACTGAACATGCATCCCTGGCCTGTATTTCATCAGTTTTCTATAACTGACTAAACCTTTGCAGAAAGAACTCTGAAACTGATCATTGCTTGAGATAACAAGATCAACTAGATCTGGAATAAAATAAATGTTTTATATTAAATGATATCAACCAGTCCAGATTTTTTGGATATAGGCTTGCAGGATGATTTACTTATTATAACAAATTGACATCAATTTTTCATGTGCCTGTTCTTCTATTATTATTATGAATAATTTAATGATAACAGTAGCTGAGGCTCCACAAACTACTTTGACAAGGTTATGACAAAATACATTTTAGAACAGACCCATGAAAAACTGACATCAATATTATTTGATTTTTACAATAACAAAAACGTGCAAATTACTAATTTGTGTGTCTGTCCACTTATTGACAATGAAGATTACCTAATGAGAGCATGAGACTTCCTGCAGATATTGTAAAAAGGTGTACTGTAAAAAGTTACTGAATAAGTATTATTTTTAATTCACCTTTATCTCCAGTTTTGGTATAAATCTTTGGTCCCACAGAGCTGGAGCTATAATTTAACAATAAATTAAAATGTTACAAAAATATAGATGTATCGTGTTTAAACACACTTGCATTTACTTATTAATAAAATAAGTTGGGAAAGCAATTGCACTGCGGTTTGCAGGTCTCAGAAAAGAAACTGCCCGCTTGTCCGGCACAAGTATATTTTACTCTCAGACAAATAACTTTCTCTCCTCACTTGCCCCATAGGCAAGAACCCAGTCAATCAACAAGAACCCAGTCAATGAACAAGACTCCAGTCAATCAACAAGAACCCAGTCAAT
>CM042753.1:19051647-19061789 GCA_022496165.2 Catalaphyllia jardinei
AACAAGACCCCAGTCAATGAACAAGAACCCAGTAAATCAACAAGAATCCAGTCAATCAACAATTGAGTGATAAGATGAAGCTTGTTTCACAGTTCAGGGTCGGGTTGTTCAAAGCCTGATCAAGCTAACCAAGGATTAGCGAGAATTTTGATTTCAGTCTTGTCACATTTTGGTGAGATAATTATTCTGTTTACGTTGTTTGAGTTTGAATGATCACAATTACATGTAAACTACAAGAAACGTAAGCACTGAAAAGCATTTTTTATACAAGAAAAATCAATACTTCGGTTAAATTTTAATCCTGGGTTAGCATTAACCAGCTTTCGAACAACCCACCCCACAGGTGGTTATCTAGCAAGTGATCAAAACCTACCCTGATCGAATTTCTTTCCATGACTAAAAATAGCCATGTTGTGTTAATTTAGCTTTGAGCAATTTCAACAAGCCGTACATTTCTAGAGCAAAAACGAAGCCCTCGCCAGCATTTTTAATGAACAAAATATAGCAAAATCCCTATGGCAAATCTCTTTGGTGAAATATACAAGTTTTCTAGTAGAAATATACTTGGGAGCCACACAAATGAAAACTATTATTAATACTATTAAAAAAGAAATTGATTTGTAAAAAAATAAAAAACTTTCAGCATTTCCTGGATTCATTCATTTCAAATGAATATGTTTCCACTCAACTGAAACAATTTTTTGGTTTTCATTCACCCAAATGAAAAAACTATACAAATATACAAATTTGACACTGCAATTGTGGCAAAACTGACATGGAGAAGCTGGATTGTTGTTTTTACTTCAGTCTACTTGTTTTTAATTTTATGTGGTTCTCTTAAAACAAAAGCCAAAAGGAACCAAGATGAAGTTTAACTTCAAGTGAAGACATTAAACAGACCTTTGACAGAATGTTTTCAATGATTTTTGTCTAAAAACAAAGATACTAGCACATATTTCAGAAAATAACAAGCACCTTAAGTTACACTCACCATAACAACTTAGTTTGCCTGAATCACATTATTTTCTTTCACTATTTTCATTTTAGTACCATTGGTAATCTAATTTACATGGAGTCTTTGACTCTTTTACATTTCATCCTTAGGTTTCTCTTTATTGAGTGTCATAAATTGTAATAATAAATAATAGATAAACTTGAATAGTAAACGCAATAGTGGGATGCAAAAGTGTAATTATATTTATTTTACTTAACATTGTGGTTTTGTGCTCTTCTGTACTTTTTGAGTTACTTCTTAATCTACAATAAAAGCTCACTACATGTATACTTGAAAATTCACCATGTTTATTCATTAAAAATGTATTTGCTTGATAGTCAAGCATTTGTCCAGCCAAAAAATTTCTTGTCTAAGCAAAAATAGATTTGACTGGTTATCTTGACTTGGGCCAAACAGAAAATTATTTCAAGTCCGGTCTTTGCCCATAATTTAAGCTTAATGTGCCTCAAACAGGTTTATGATGGGCACAACCTGAGTTCTAATAGTGTGCACGCGAGTTGCAAAAATTCACAGAAGTCAACAAAGTAATGCAAACAATAAGGTGTCTGGTGAGGTTTGAAATTGAGTGAAACCACTACAAGCGATCAGTTAGACAAACAAAATGAGGTTGTGAAAACCACACAGTAGGCAAGCAAAAATGTTTTTCTGGACTTCAATGTCCACGAATAACAAACAACATTAGCAAGAGAACATTTCTTGCATATAGATATTGAAAGGCGTTTATGCAAACTATTTCCACCTGATTTTGTCTAATCTATAACTAGATGTAGCTCTCACTAAAGTGCCAACGAGTAACCATTCAAAACAAATACTAACTGGGAACTTAAAAACACAGAGTCATGTTTTGTGCACATCACTTTTTTTGTAGTCCAGTATTCAAAAAGTCAAAAATTCTGATGTAAATATTGCTTTGATTGCTTTTTGCTCGCTGGTGGTGACAAAGTTGGCTCACTGGCCGATGTCGAGTTTACTCTTGTGTGGTGTGGGTCTCTGGCAGATAGTTTGCTACAGTAGTCGTTTGTTTTGGCTTTGCTTTGATTGAATTCAGTTTAAAAAGGTTTCTCAGTTTCTTTGATTGCTTTATGCTTGCTGCATTTTCTAGATTTGGCCCGGGGATTTGGCACGCTGGCTGAATTTGGCTCACTGGCAGATTGTTGAGCTTGCTAGCTCAATAAATATAACACTGACAAAAAAGTGGCACTTAACTAAAGTACACTCACTTAGAATTGGAATAAAAACAAATAAAACTTACAAAAACAGGTAACAAATAGGGCCTCGCGAAAACCTCAGGCCCCTCAAATTTTTTTTAAAGACTCTCCCTGCTCGTATCACGTTTTGTTTTATGGTCACGCAATGTCCATAGGCAACATCCAGAGAGAAGCGAGATATTTATCTTCTCCGGTTTATCGTTGTCCAGTTTATCACTGCCTGGTTTATCGCTAGCAAAGTTATAAATTAACAGCCAATATTTTGATGGCATTTGCTGGAAGACACAGAGTCGCTATAATGTTGTTCAAACTGAAGACAGTTTTGTATCCACCAGATGTGACAGCAACCGGAAAAGATGAATATCTCGATTCTTTCAGGCTATTGCCTATGAACATTGTGTTACCATAAAACATTTTCGATTCGGTGATAAGATTGAGATGAATTGAAACCTTCTTTCCTTATTTTATTTTCAGGGGTCTGAGTATTCGGGATCTGCGTTTGAGTGTCATGAAAACTCAGACCCCGGGAAACAAATAAATGAAAAAGATTTAAACTCGTCTCAATCTTATCAAAGCCAGAAAGGATTGAGATATTTATCCTTTCCAGTTTATCACTATCGCGTACCATAGATACAAAAACTGACTTCAAGTTGAACAACATTATAGCAACTCTGTCTTTAATTTCTATTTCTTCAGTAAAACAAAATGCTGGCAAATGTCCTCAAACTTGATCTCAACTCCGCTCGATGAATGCCAAAGCTGTGAGCATCGACGCTCAGAGCTATGCGGCCTTGACGTCAATCCCTGCATGCTACGATTGGTCCGTTCCAAGCCAATTGACCTCTTTTCCACTACGTCATTGGAATCTCAGGAATCTTACCTTACAACAGAAATGTTACCTTACAAACATTTCTCTCAATCACTCGAGATTTTTTGCTCCTATGCAGTACTTTCAGCTCTATAATGCTGGATAAGTTTGTTGTGAAATGCCTGCAGTTTCCTCGAAAAGACTAAATCACATCTTCTGATATGTTGAAGATGCAATGCTGTGATCAATAATCTTTGCGGTCGAAAGTCTGTGATGGACAAGCACCTCTTACTAGTCTTTTTTTATCACAATTTAAGCAGAGATGTTTAATTTTTGTCCATTGATGTTCAGCCGCAGACTGGTTTTATTCTTCTAAAACCTAGTGACATATGCTTAAAATAGTTGAGGAAAACATTGCACAATTTGCATAGTTTGCATAATTCATCACATTATAGCCCGTTCTTATCATGTAATGTGCCCTGAAAATTCTGCTTAATTTCTGTTTTTTTAATTGGCTATCACAAGGTCTGAGATTTGTGTGAGTGGAACAAGACCCCATGTGAGGTGAAGCCAAAACTCTAATAAAAAATCTGATAGGAAATCTAAAAATTAAGGTTACTCCAAACCTTTGTGGGTGCCCTCCAGTAAAAAAAATTTGTATGCCGGGGTCAGTCATGGTAAACGGTTTGAAAAGTTTACACTGTAGATAAACTTTCCAATTTTGTTGTTTGCAATCCGTGCCAATCTTCTCCATCCTTAACCATCCTTGTTCCTTTATGGTTTATTATTATCTCTTTGATGTTTTTCTATCTTTGTAAAGTAGTATTATTTTTCAGGTTTCCTTCAATTTAACGGTAATTTTGTCGATTAACGCTTTTACCATGACTAAGCTCCTTTAAAGAAACCCTCACAAACTACATATCAATGTACAATTCAATAAAATTATATTTCATGTTGCCAACTGCTCTCCTAAGGCAGCAGGAGCCATTAATGCCAAAAAGAATGACTGAAATTCTGGCGAATTATGCGGGTATCAAATGCGATCATTGATGCAACATAACTGTGCAGTGTTAATCACAAAGCATTAATCTCTAAAAGGGTGTTAGCATTTTCTTTTATTTCTGTTTGGTATCTTTTTACAGATCTGACAATTTCCACTATCAAAAAATTTGGGTCTTGCATTAGAGGTCACTACAAGAAAAGCATTTAAAATAAAAGAATTCAGAGACACCCATTATTTTGTTCCTATATATCAGTGAATGTTCTGGCCAAATTTCATGGAAAACCATTGATTCTACATACATGTACCCTATTAATTCATTTAAAGATGAGGGATTCTCTCAAAAAATGAGTGCAAGTTTCAAAAAGCCCCCAGCCAATGAAATAACTGAACCCCTTAGCATTCACAGTATGCAAAGTTGAACTTCACAGTACAGTCATGTTTTAGGCTGCTGGTCAACAATCAGCAAAACAGAAGGAAAGTGATGTGCAACAGAATAAAAAAGAAACTGAAGAGAAATTGCCGAAGTATGATTACAAGGAGGCACTCTTGACAGACATGAAATCATAAATATAAAAATATTTGATATAGGATCTCAGGATTAAGCCATTTTCCACGAAAAGGTTACTGAGGAGTCCATACCTTTTGGGGATTATGACTCCTTTACGGTTTATTAACTTTTATCAAAAATTATAAATAAATAAATAAATAAATAAATAATCAACTTTATTTATAGAGGGTAACACACAACAGTAATCACTGAAAAACTAGTGGCAGAAAGGTTTGGAGCAACCTTAATGAAATCATAACAAATCTAGTTAATTACTAATAGTGCACAGTAAAGTGCAATTAAACTCAGTCAAGATAAAATTAAGAGGATTTATGCCTACTCTTTTTTATTATAAATAAATAAATAAATAAATAAATAATCAACTATATTTTTTAAGGGTAACACACAACAGTAATCACTAAAAAACTAGTGGCCCTCAAATTATAACTTATGCATGTTTTAACATTTTATTTTCATTTTTAATTTGGTTGAAAAAAGAACATTTGGCAAAAGCAACCCCAGAAAGGTTTGGAGCAACCTCAATGAAATCATAACAAATCTAATTAATTACTAATAGTGCACAATAAAGTGCAATTATACTCAGTCAAGATAAAATTAAGAGGATTTATGCCTACTCAGCAATAATAATAATAATAATGATAATGATAATGAAATGATAATGATAATAATCATAATATATATTTTTTTAATTTTTAACAATAATAACTATTTATTTCACATGATCAATAAAAATACACACTTGGAGCTTGGGCATACTATAAAATCTTGATGTTTCGACACTTACAATTTGTACTCTGACTCCCGTGTCAACTCTCAGAGATTAATTTCTATAAAAATTGAAGTTTGAACCCATTTGTTCAGAAACGCGAAGCGATTCTAAATAATGTTTTGCTTTTGTTGTGGAAGAATTCTTTTGGCTTCGACATACTATAAGAACCTCGAATCATGGGCACGGTTGTTTAAAACCTAGATATCGGTACCCGCAGTCAACATTTAGCAATAGAGCACTTTTTCCGTGTTTACATAGCCTCATCTAAAGACCAGGAGAGTTGGAAGAGTTCGGGACAGTTATGCAAACCTGAGACATAGTCGAAGGTTTGCATAATTCTTGAGAATTCTCCCAACCCTCCGAGTGTTCAGATGAGGCTCTGTAAACCACAGGTAACCCAAGCTCTTTTGGGTACCGTCAACATGACAGAGCATAACAGCATTATTATGAGAGTTTGTATAGGAATATAATGATTGTAAAGAATAGTTAAAAATAAGGGGGGAAATAAAATTGATTTACCTTTTCTTGTTGTCTGTATAACCTGTGTTTTTATGGCGCTTGGAGGCATTTCAGAATGATTCTAGCTAGTTTTAGCTTCTCTGTATTCCTCTCCATATATAATTCCTCAAGGTAGGGCACTCATGTGATGGGGCCCAGCAGACTGCCTGAAGGAATCCAGCCATAAATTCACCCCAAAGGATCTGATCACCTCAAGATTCCGTCTAGATCAACGCTAATAGATGCTCTAACCATTGCGGTGGACATTGTTCCTTTCTTCCACCAGGTTAGCAGGTAATTTGAACCCAAAGGTCGCATCACTATGCTAATTTCAAACAGTCAGTGCACAGAACATTGAGTCAATGCATCTTTCAAAGGCTATCAATGGAAAAGCCTAAGAGATCTGCATGCTAAAATAATTGCTCCTTTGCAGACATTTTAATCCCATAAAGAGAAGCAATGGTTAGAGCATCTATTAGCATTGATCAAGGCGGAATCTTAAAGCGATCAAATTGTTTGGGGTGAATTTATGGCTGGATTCCTTCTGGCCATCTGCTGGGCTCCGTGACTTGAGTGCCCTACCTTGAGGAATTATATATGGAGAGGAATACAGAGAAGCTAAAACTGGGTAGAATCGTTCTGAAACACCATAGAAACACAGGTTATACACACAACAAGAAAAGGTAAGCCAATTTTATGATTTTTGCCCCTAATTTTGCAGTCATGTCCAATATGCACAAAGTAATATGGTTCAATACTGCAAGTTTTGCGATCTGTATGGTTTGGAAGATCATAAAAGACAGTTTTCGGTGCGTATACAATTGGAAAATTGTACCTCATTAGTTGGACATTAATATAAATCACGTGTTATTCAAGCAAAGGGGTCACAGCAGTTTGTCGATCCGTACGGTTTGTAAACGCAGTTTTAGGTCCATGTAAGATTGAAAAATTGCATCGCATCTGGGGGTCTTGAATATATATCATGTTATTTGAGCGAAGGAGTCACAATGGTTTGTCGATCCGTACAGTTTGTACAGATCGTAAACGTAGTTTAGGGTCCGTTCATACACGGTCTGTAAAATGCATTTCATCAAGTGTTTGAAGCAAAAGAATATATCATCAATCCAGGGATGCTGCCACAACAAACAAGCCTGCAGATATGCATATACAAGGCTGTGCTCTAACAGCAACCGGTCGCCTCAGGCGATTAACATTTGGTCTCAGGTGACTGAAAAATAAAAGGTTGGCCTGGCCGGGCACCTAGATTTCAGCTTGTGTGAAAACCTGAAACGAAACAAGCAAACATATTGAAACAGAATGGAACGAAACAAAAAGAAACTTCCTCATGCTCCCACGCTCCTGTAAGCCAGAAAAAGAAAAGCACTGAAAGCGCAGTGCAATTCAATAGCCTGTGTGATCTATATTAGACGTATGTTTCTCGCATCTCACAGTTTCAACACTCAATGCTCTGTAACGCATGTGGCTAACTGAAGAAAAAGGAGAGACTAGTCTAGGTTCACTTTGGTGGTTTCTCTGCCGGTTTTTTAATATAGTACATGGCCCCATAAAGCAAGCAACTGATTGTGACTGACATTTTATGACTTTACTTGCTAATTTGATGATATTTGTAGAATTAAAAAATAATCGGCAGGACAACAAGGATTGTTCATGATCAAAGTTGTCGCATCTGTGTTATTTAATATTGTTCCACATGAATTAGCATAAAAAATTATTTTGTCCTTGCCTGTGAGAAACTGCATGATTTTTGCACAAGCATGTGTTGAAGATCTAATTTTTCTATTGAAGTGGTCGATGCTTATGTTTCATTTTTGTGTTTCAACAGTTTCAACAGTGGAGCGTGTGATTACTAAAACAAAACCGTCCTTTGTGCAAATTTTTGTTTATTTAATTAGCCTTGCCGTGGCTTGCAAGATGTTTATCAGCACCATAGTTGGCGACTTGCTCGCAATTGTAATCATCTGATCAAAATTTGGCAAAAACGGAACTTTAAAATAAGAACCCTTTTATTTCAAAACCTATTTCAGTGGTCTTGAAAGAAATTTCTAAGCCGTTTTAACACATGGTTAATTTACAACAGGATTTCATAATATCACAAGTGTGCTAAAATAAATTTAGTAAAACTCACTTCACCACCCGTGCCAGGTAAAACGAATATTGAACAAGAGAGATTTAAGATGAAACTGTTTGGCAATTATGTGGATTCCCTGGAACTGTAAAAAGCATAACCATGAAATGGAGTATTAATAATATTAATTAATCAATTCGGGCGACCAACCTGGAAGGCTACCTACTTGTTGACCTACTGAAAATTTTCCTAGAGCAGCCTTGATATATACCTCATTCTTTAAACGTGAGCAACAATATGGCCCATTAAATGCGAAAGAAAGTCAATTGAGAGGGGTACTACCACAACAAACAAGCTCGTTCTTTAAGCGTGAGTGACAAGATGTTGCATTTAAAGTGAAAGAATCAATTGAGGGGGGTACTGCCACAACAAACAAGCCGTATATACATGTGAGCGACAATGTGGCATGTTTAAAGCGAAAGAAAGTCAATTGAGGGAGGTGGGGGGTACTGCCACAACAAACTAACCAGATATACATGTATACCTCGTTCTTTAAACATGAGCGACAATATGACGCGTTAAAGCGAGTGTCAATTGAGGGGGTATTGACACAACGCAAAACGCAGATATACATATATATCTCGTTCTTTAAGCATGAGTGGCAATATCAAGGGGTTAATGCGAAAGAAACTAAATTGAGGAGTACTGCCACAACAAACAAGCCAGATATAAAGGTATACTTCATTCTTTAAGCATGAGCGATGATATGATGTGTTTAAAGCAAAAGAAAGTATCAGTTGAGGAGTACTGCCACAACAAACCTGATACACATTTATACCTCGTTCTTTAAGAGTGAGTGACAATATGGTTCACAAGGGAATAACCATTGTTCCTTCTTTGTTTAGGAGTCATTGGTTAGCTGTTGTGCATTGTTTGGTCCTTTGTAGCGGCTCTTGTGAACTGGTTCACGAGGACAGAACCGACTTTTGAACGTGCTAGAATGAAATTATTGAAATTATTGTCAGCAGCAAAATTTGTGTGTCATGTGAATCAGTCATGACTTATTGTCAAAGCAAACTTAGGATACACACACAGAAGGCACATTTCTTGTCCAATGCTTTGAAATAGCCCAACGTGAATGCGAGGCAATTTCGGGCTAAAACTATAAAATAACCAGAAATTGCCTCGCATACACGCTAGATTTTATTGTAATGCAAACAAGCAAAGTTAACTGTGAAAAGGGCTACTGCTTTCCAAAGAGACCTCACTTGATCCAAATAGTATGGCAGCTCCGGAACAGCAGCTTCTTTTGCTGTGGATCCACAAACAATGATTACAAATTCCACAGCATTTTCGCTGACATTTGCATTGCATTGTCCAAGTAGAAGTTCCAACAAACGGGAAACAAATATTTTAGCTGTTATGCATTTTGCAAAGTTTTTCAAGAGAGACAAATCTCTCTTTAATCCATTCAGCACTTTTCGAGCGACGACTTTCAAGCGTGTTAGAATACGAAGTCCTGTCAGTAGCCGTGGCACCTCATGTGAATCAGTCGTGCAGAAAAGAAAAGACTGGGACAATCACAGAGAAAATTATTTTCCTGCTCAGCGTATTGAAAATTCTTTCCAAAGAGACCTCTCTTGATCGAAACGGTGCCCTGGTTCTGAAGAAGCACCTTTTTTGCCATGCACGTGAATGCAAACTGTGGTAAATATTACACAGCACTTATGAAATTATGAATATGAAAAAGTTTGCACCAGGAGTTCCAGCAAACAAGAAACAAATATTTCAGCTATTCTGTGCTTTGATAAAGCTTTTTTATGCACATCTTTCACTGCTCTTTTAACAGTAATTATCATAACTATAATACATGATCCAAGCGAAATATTCGTAAATCATCCGCACATAGAAGATGGGGCCACTGGATAACATCAAATTTTGCAGCGGACGCTTGGAATGCCTTACCCCTTTCCCTAAGAGATGTGCCCACCCTAAGCCAATTTAAGCGTGGTATCAAGAAAGCACTATTTTAATAATTATTTAGTGCAGTACTAGTTTAATTAAATTTGTGTTAATTTTTTAAATAATGTATGTTATATTGTTATATCTTTTCGATTGTATCTATATTTACATTTTTACATATTATATTTATTTGTAGTTACCTTTAGAGGACCCTTCTGTAAACCA
>CM042753.1:19067614-19079816 GCA_022496165.2 Catalaphyllia jardinei
GTATCATACAGGACATGACAATGAAAAGTAAGAGCATATAAGTATCAAAATTTGAAATTAATGACACAGGATGCTGTCGATACATCCTGTGTTGCAATACCTGACTGAAATGTGGCACTGATTCAAATATTGAATTTATGCTGTATTGAAGCAACAATAGACATTACCCGTATATGAATTACATGCAGTATGCAGCATACATAAATCCGACCAGTGCTGAATTTCTATGAATACAAATGATGTAACAGAGAACTAACTCTGAAGTGTAAATTTTAGTGCTAATTTAACCCATGAATAACCCACTGGGAGTTAGCCCTAGTAAAGGAAATCAGGGAACCACACGAGGTAAAGAAAAAATCTTTTGACCTCGGTGGGAATCGAACCCACGACCTCCGGATTAAATCTACCGTTACTCTGCCGAGTGAGCTGCGAGGTCGGACAGAGAAAATCGGGGTCGATTAGGATGGTGAATCGCGGCGAAGAGAAAGTAAGGGTACATATGAATGTTGTGCCGCGTAGCACTATGAACACAAATGATGTAACAGAGAACTAACTCTGAATTTTAAATTTTAGTGCTGATTTAACCCATGAATAACCCAAGAATTCAAAGAAATTTGCTGATTTATCTCGTTGTAGCGATAGTTGTAGTTCGCTCGTTTATGTAGTGACTTGATTTAGTATTGCTTAAGAAATACCAGGGTAAAGGTACACCTATAATTTGGGTATATGGTACCCACTGTGATATATAAGCACTTCTGATCTCGCAACAAGCACATTAAATAGTAAGCTTGAGAGAGAATAAAGAGAGCTGTTGATTTATCTCACCGTAGTTCGCTTGTTTATGTATTGACTATTTTTATTGTTACAAATACCATGGTTAAGATATGCCCATAATTTGGGTATATGATAACTATCACTTGAGGCCTAACCTCGTCCCTACTATTTAGTAGTAGGCCTCCGTCAGTCGGTGTCGACTATGGATATTGCGCCAGCCTAAAGAAGGTATTTGTGTCTCAGCGACAGGGGCGGTTGTGGCTGATAAGAGTAAATGCGAGTGACAATCTCTGCCGCATTGGCTGCAGGTGTGGCAGGCTGAGATGACTCCGGGAATGCGCGCCTTCCGCCTGGCTCTCTTTTCATTGCCTGTGGTCAGGATCTTTTCTTCTCCGGACTTCAACTGCTTGCAGAGGACACTGCGCTATCTGTTGCGGTCAGCTGCTGTATCTTCCCAGCTCTCACTATACACAATTTTGAAAACAACCACCTGCAATTTCTTCTGATTTTCAACATTGTATTGCAGGGGAGGGGAAAAGTAAACCGAGAAATGCTGTGGGAACACGAGCCGCAGGTGAGTGTTTCCATAGCTTTTTTGATTTCTCCCAAACTTTCACGAGTGTTTATATAACTCGATACAAACACGGAGTACATGTTCTCTATTTTTTAGAAAACACCGCGACGTTAAAAAGGAAAACAACCTGTTAATTTTTATTATCAAAATGTAAATTCTCTTTGCTCACGCCATCATTACGTCAACAACGCGCGCTAGTTCTGTCTCCATCGAGTTATACAAACACGATTATTAACCAATCAGCGGCCATGCTTTCTTAGGACTGTTTACTAAAAATAACAATAATAATGATGTGAAGTATATATGAAATATTTAATATTGAACTGCAGTTGTACATGTAGATGCAAGTGAAGATTGATCATTGCAGTAAATTTCCAATTTAAGCAACTGGAAAGAAGAAGCCTGAAAAAAAATCAGGGCTTCAACAGGATTCGAACGCATGACCTCTGCGATACCGGTGTGATGATTTACTGCGATGATCATTCTTCACTTGCATCTACATGGACAACCGCAGTTCAATATAAAATATTCCATATATACTTCACATCATTTCACTCCTCACAGGAGGTATGAACTAAATTGACCTCGCTCCCAATGTGTGGCTTCATAGCTCAGTTGGTAGAGCATCGCACTGGTATCGCAGAAGTCATGGGTTCGAATCCCGTTGAAGCCCTGATTTTTTCAGGCTTCTTCTTTCCAGTTGCTTAAATTGGAAAATTTACTTAGATGTTCATTCTTCACTTGCATCTACTACAATAATAATCTTTGTTTAAACCCAGAAGTGTAAAAGTGCGGCCACTTGTGGGGTCATGTATAAAAGAAAATGAAACAAAAGAAACATCAAAAATATAAAAAATGATTTTAAAATGTTTATCAACAAGTTCCTGATTTCCGGGTTTATATTTGACGCCAAGGTTAAACTTGGACAACAAGTTTAACAGGCAATTCCAATTTGCCAGCTCCAAAACCAAGGATTCATAACGTTTCATGTTCTGGTGTAATAACAATGAGTTTGCGTGAACTATTTCTGTGGCGAGGAAGGCAACACTTCTAATAATCGATCCCTGTCACGTCTTCACAATGGAAAAGTAGTAGGGTATACTACTGCATAATCGATTGGCAATCCATACAAGTTCCCTGATTCTCCAGAAAAGTCCCAACAGCCGTCCACGAAGGCTACAAGCGCAATCATTCATCTCCAGCAAGGTTAATCCTTCATTCACCAGAAAGTATTAAAGTGGCTATTCTCAACCAGGCTGAATAATCAGAGGAATATCTGGAAGAAGCAGAGCTCGAGTAGCCGGGGATAAACACGAAATTAGTGGAGATTTTCACCGGCTGCCGGCGACTTTTGACAGTTCTGTATCCACAACACAGTTGGTACACAAACGCTTCGGTGATCTTCTTGTTCCCCAGCCATGTCTTTTGGTCTCAAACTCGAAACATGTGAAATCCTTCTGGCTTACGCGATCGTTAACCGCCGTCCGCCATTTTGCTTTTACTGTGGTGGATGTTGTGCGCATGTGTTACCATGTACTCTCGTAGTGGACATGCGTACTTCGTGGTTACTTTGCATGGTTACATGCCCAAAATTTGACCCAAATAATACCTCCATTTGACACGTTGTAAATTCGTACCCAGTCTTCTACGAAAAGGGCCTGGTCCAATATGGCTACTAGCCAGGCAGATGGCGAGCGATTTTGAGTCATTCTGTGCCCACTTCTAGAATTCGGCTAGCGTACTGGCGCTTCTTCTCAGTTTCATGTTGCCTGTAAATCTGGTTTGGATCCATATCCCTGAAAGAGTCTGCATTTTGGTGGAAAATTCTCACATCGCAGAAAGCCGTCCTCTGCCTCTCCCAGAACCCCCTTGCCACAATATCCAGCCGCGCATCTGGTGCGGTGTTGGCTCCCCTATTCAGCTCTTCTCCTGTGATGTCTTGTAAGACTGGTTCAATGTCAACACCATTGCACACTATGCGAAGCATTTCCTCCTCCAAAAATAATAACAATAATAACATAATAATAATAATAATTTTTAAAAATATAATAAATTGACCATAAACTCCACAATACAAAAATAAATGATCGCATTTGGTCTAGCTTAATGTAATTAAAAATATATTTACCTGCTGTCTTTATGCTCAATCTTCAGCAAAAAAATATACCAACTCTTAATAACAATAACAATAACAATAACAATAATAACAAATTGATATGATGTCAGTATCAAAATGCTTAAAGACGCAATAATATCAGAGCAAATCTAAAATATTATCTAAACACTAAAACCTAAAATATTAATGCAGTCTCAGACAGTGCAGAGTTTAAATAATGATACTACTCAAATAACAACTGCAAATGTGTCTGCGTTTACAAGCTGAATGAACAGATGAATGGTTCAGGGAAATATGGTTAACAAGACAATGTAAACAAAAAGTTCTAATTCAGGTTTTTCAAACGTTCACTAAATTTCAACGTATTTTTCCCAAGAACTGTAGCACATGAAATCATGTGAAGAGATCATCTTCACGAGATCTCAGTTTTTCCACTTTAGCGTTGGGGTGGAGTACAGAAATGGAAAAGTACCCAGTACACAAAACTCATCTACAAACTACATAAAGTGAAAAGGGGGAAGCAGTGGACTTCACAGGGAGGGTAGGGGTAGGATAAATACAGTATAAGAACTGGACCATATTTAGCATCCTTCAAAAATATCGCAGAACAACTAATAAGTGAAGTTTAAAAGGTCAGTCAACATCATACTCATAGAGTAAATACATAAAAGAAACATTACAAGTAACTTACTGAATAGATACAAGTCTCTACAATACTTGGCTCTGGTTTCACACCAGGAAAGTAGGATTTAATTACTTCTACCACTCTTTCAATGTTAACATCAGTTTCTTTCGTTGAAGCATCCCTGCAGTCAGGATCAGATATCTCCATACCATCCTTTGTGGATGTTTTTGGTATTTACGTATGGAAAACCAGATACTGGTACACAAGTTCTCATGCCACTCCGGGGGATCAGTGAGTTAATAATAAGGAAACATACCGCTATTTGTGTGAGATGTGGGGCAGTACAGGTTTATGTGGGATTACATTATCTAAAAACATTCAGATGTTAAGGTAACTGTTCATATTAAGGGAGACAACGCATTCTATAATAAAAACCTCACCGGCTTAACATTAACCTGTTACAAACCAAGCATGAAGTCTATATCGGGGAATATTTGACCCGAGGTCATTGCAATACTAACAGATAACAGCGAGGTCTAAAAAGACCGAAGGCTAATATTCCTCAGTATGGTTTAAGCAACCTAGTTTAGAGTATACAGTATAGTTTATTATAAAGAACTCAGGACTTGCTTGTTTATTGAATTTGCTGGCTATGACCATGCTATGGCTTATGACCAGTTCCTTGGAAATGGCTTAGTGGAAACAAATCAAAATGCTCTTGTTTACCATAAGAACATTTTGCGATATAGCAGAGATAAACAACAATGACAAATAGAGTACGGTAATTTTTAGCAAATAATTTAAGGCAATATGCTAAAAAAATGTTTAATTAGGTATTAAAGCAGTCCTCTGGGGTTAACTTTTTTGGAGAAAAAGCATGTCATGAATGTATATAGGATGCAGAGAAAGAGGTCTCTTGGATTGGATTATTTGGTGGCAGTGGGGTATAAGTTAACATAAGGTAACTTTAAGCCTTAGTGAACATTAATTTTACCTTCATAAGACCAGGATATTCAATAATTGTAAATCCATAAACATGTATGTCTCTTCTTCCACAAGTTGCATAGAATATGTCAGGAGAGTACAATAGAGACTCAACTACTGGCCAGTAGCAAACACTCATCCTTTGTATCTGTGAATAAGAAATTGAGTGACTGAAATCCAAACGATAATCCATAGTGTTTTATAGGATGAGAAGTGTTCCAAAAGTACCCAGAGAATGACCCTCTAACACTACTACAAGACTGGAAATAACTGTTCATTCTATAAACATATTTGCTCAACAAAATTGTATGAAATCCTAAGTCAAACGTGCACAGATGTTAAATGTCTTCCTTCCCATCTCATTTGAAATCCACATGTGCCATCTGAGAACATACAGTTCGCTGATGGAAAATGTCAAGGGCTAGATCTAAGCAGACAGTGTCACCCTAAAAACCCAACTCAGCGTGATAGGAAGGTTTTAGGAATATATGATCTAATGCTAGAACGATACATGTCACCTTGCTGAGTTGGGGTGCAAAAACTAAAAATTACTCTGTGTACACGGACTTACAGAAAGTGGTATTGTAACAACAGGAGGCTTCAAAACTCTGTTCCCCCAAGGACCTGCACAAATAAGACATTCATTAACACCTCATTTGAAGACAGACAATTAAAAACAATTTATTATGGCTGTTTGTAGTGATCAATACCCTGCATACTTCTTTAAAATAGTGTTGTAATAAACAGATCAGGGAAAATGTTCTAAAGGAAACGACTATTTGTAACAAACACAAAAGAGTTTTCACAGAATTCCAAAGATATCTATTGGCTGAGGCATCAATTCTTGCCATTTTGGTCTCAAATAGGGTATGGTTTTTGCAATCTAGTCTTGAATTTTTTAGAATACACTATTCTTCATCACTATCAATAACTATATCAACATTAGCCCTTCCCAATGCCTTAAACGTTGGTCTGAACTAGGTAACTGATTATAAGAAAGGTCTGAAACAGGGTATTGATTTAAGGGTCAGGTCTTAATTAGGGTATACAATTCCTTGTCAGGTCATATTTTGGTTATAAATTATATTGCAAGGGACTTTGGAAGTGGACTGCATGCCCCACTCAATTTTTCTGGGAAAAATGATACTGATACTGTGTGTCTCAGGTGTGTCTTGGGACCTGATCGATGCATTCTCATTCTCAGCATGGTGTGTCTAAGAATATGATGTGTGGACTGATAGCAGTCTCTCTTACACTAAAATCTGTCACAAAAGAACAAGAATACTGAGCTAGCAAACACTAAATCAAAATAAGAGAGTCATACTGCCTGATATCAGGGTGACTTGCGGAGATAATTTCTGTCTGACTGTTTGCTACTATGCATAAATGAATAAACTTTAGTTTGCTTCAAAAAGACCCATACCCACGGTTATGACAACACTCTTCGCTTTGTAAGATCTCTTAGTTGTGTGTATGCTGATAACAGAGCCAGATTGAATATCTAGTACTTTCTCACTGTCATGCAAAATTCCACCAAATTCCAGGGAATGATCCTTGTAATACAAAGCAAGAGGGAAAAATTAAAATGACCAGAGCAAAGCTGATGAATGTACTTCAGCCTGCATCTAAATATGAATTAGTTATACAGTTACACAGCTACCCTTAAAAAAATAAAATGGCATAAATATCATCACCTGTTTGAAGACAAACCTTCGAGATTTTTGCATCTTTTAGTTTATTACCTTAAGGTTAAAATATTTTAGACCTGGCAGGTTTTCTTTTACAGATTCTCTGAGGATTAATCATTTTGTAAAGATAGAGTGGTAAAGGAGCTACAAGTGATTCACACTATTACACTGGGTTTGGTTGGCTAAAAGCTAAGCAATCAGCTTAAAAAGAACTTGTGTCACATGCACTGTCATAACATCAGAAGTCAGAGCAGCAGGGAGGGCAACCAGACTTTTTTTCAAAGGTTCTAAGGTGGTTGAAACCTGCATTTTTACTAAATAAAGCCTCCTGGGGTGAAATAGTACTCTCACAGGCAGCCTACACCATCAACTGAATGGCCAAGAAAGCCAGCTCAGAACTTTTTTAGTAAATTAGCCTACCAGGGCGGCCTATAACCTCCCCAGTATGAGCGGATTCTCAGAAAAAGTCTAAGTTCTATTTAGAGGCATATGCTTGCATTGGTGTACACAATAACAAATGGGTCTAATTATAAACAATACTTAAATCTATAACTCGGTCCACTCAAAACCCTTGCACACGATCCTGAGCACATTTCCTATGTGGCATCCTGTTGGACAACAACTATCACATGACATTACACCCTTCCTTTTGTGAAGAAAATAACTACAACAAAGATACCAGTAATGGTCTTGAAAATTTCCTTCTAAGTAATAAACACAAGAATGCATTAACCAACTATGAGCCCAATAAATGTCAGCGAAATTGGCAAAAAGTTCAAAGTTCCTGAGTAGCCATAAAACATAATGCAAAGTTCAATGTCTCTCTTAGTAAAGCTAGGTCATCTTAAAGTCCTTGAAACGAGGTGGCAACTTAATCTAACGTCCGCCTCTAGTTGCTGCGGCTACTCCTGTAGGTGGGTCTCCAACAGGTGCTGGTGCTGGCACTGTGGGACTCGAAAGCAGAGTGGAGAGGTCTGCTGCCACTTGTTGGGGTGGTTGTATGGGAGGCTCCTCAGATTCCCTTACCACTCCTTCAGCTGGTGGTGTTGATTTAGCCGTGATCTTTGAAGGCCCGACCTCCACTTCCGGAGTGTGTATAGCTGGAGGTGGATCGTACTTTTTTAGATGTCTTCGGTTTCTCCGAAAAACTCTTCCATCTTCAGTGCGCACTGCGTATGACCGCACATCCACTTGGTCTTGAACTTGAGCTTTCTTCCACTTTCGAGCTTGGGGACTACGTAGCAATACCAGAGCATCACCTTTGCGTAAGGGCGACAACAACTCTCGAGTTCCTCTGTTGTAGTAATAGGTCTCACGCTCTTTCTTCTTAAGAAGTTTTTCTCGCACGCCAGGGGCTATCGAAGGTTTCAGAAGATCTGTTGCTGTTGGAAGAAGTGTTCTTGTCCTTCGTCCACAAAGTCTTTGCACAGGTGAACAGCCTACAGGTGAACAGTCGCGAGTAGTGCTAAATAAAAGTCGGTTCCCGCTTGCTTGGATTTCTTCATTAGCTGTTTTCTGTTTTAACAGCGTTCTCTATGCGGCCATTACTCTGAGGATAGTTGGGACAAGTGGTGACTAACTGGAACTCATAGGCTGCTGCAAAATCTCTGAACTCTTGAGAGTCAAAAGGTGGACCATTGTCGCTCTGGAACAGGTTGGGTATACCATGATTGGTGAAATGGCGTTTCAATCTGGTTATAATGGCTCTTGCGGTCTTCCTCTCGAGATTGTCAATTTCAAAATAGCCAGAGTAATAATCTACAGTACATAGATAGTCCTTCTCATCCAAGGTGAATATGTCACAACCAACTTTCTGCCACGGGCGTTCAGGCACATCATGTACTATAAGAGGCTCTCGCTGAGGGTGGCTGGTATACATGTTGCATGTATCACACTGTTCGATGTAATCAGTAATTTCTTGATTCATAGAAGGCCAGTAAACGAACTCGCGTGCTCTTCTTAGGCATCCTTGTATTCCGATGTGAGCAGGGTGGATCTTTCTCTTTAACTTTCTGTCTCAAGGTCTTAGGGATGACACATCTTTGGCCTTTAAAGATGATTCCGTCTTGTACGGCAAGTTCGTCTCTGACATTGGAATACCCAGAGACGTCCTTTGGTACGGAGCTGCTGTTTTCAGGCCATCCTCTTAAGATCACGTTTTTGAGAGTCTGGAGCGTTGGATCTTTAGCCGTTTCTTGCTTGATTTCACTCGGCTGCTGCTCGGAGATAGCTAGATAGTCTACCGAATGAATACTTTCTACTTCTCTCTCGGTCTCTGATCTCTGTGTGTCAGTAGGACTTTGGCAGAGATAGGGTATCAGCTAGATACATCTCTCTTCCAAGCCTGTATCTGATTTCTGCGTCATACTGCTGTAAACCGAGAAATCTCTGTAGACGTTTTGGTGCAGCGGCCAATGGCTTACTTGAGATGGAGACCAAGGGCTTGTGATCTGTATAAAGAATAACTTTCCTGCCATAAACGTACTGGTGGTTGCGTTCTAAACCAAACACTAGAGCCAAGAGCTCCTTTTCAATTTTTGAGTAGCGCTGTTGAGCCTGTGTCAAAGCCCGCCTTGCATAGGTGACGGGGTGGTCTCCCTGTGTGAGTACAAAGCCACGTCCTTGTGAAGAAGCGTCTCCACTTCCTTCTGTGGGCCTGCTAGAGTCAAAGTACTTGAGGACTGCTTCCTTGATCTTGTCAAAGGCAAAATCCTGTTCTTTTGTTCAAAGCCATGGTTCATCTTTATGAGTTAGACGCCTGATAGGTTCACAAATCTGAGAGAGGTCACCAAGGAATTTTAAAAGGTATTTGACCATACCCATCAGCCTTTGCACTGCGGCTATATCATCAGGCTTCATGCTGAGAATTGCTTTCACTTTAGCAGGATCAGGCTTTAGACCTTCTTTTGTTAGGCGATGAATGTAAACTTCTTCTTGTTAAGTTTGATGTTCCGCTCCCTGCATCGATCCAGGAGGGACTTGAGGTTTCTGTCGTGGTCTTCATCTGCCTCACGCACTGTTTCTCCTTGACCAGTGATCAGTATATCATCAGCAATTTTAAATACTTCTTTCAGTCCTTCCAAATTTTGGTCAAGTTTTATTTCAAAAATTTCCGGAGCTGGGGTGATTCCAAACGGCATTCTTTGAAAGCGATACCTTCCCCAGGGTATCTGAAAGACGGTTAGGTGACTGGATTCTTCGTCTAATTCAACTTGAAGAAAACCTTCTTTCAAGTCAACTTTGCTCAACACCTTCGCCTTTGAGAGCTCTGGTAGGATCTCTTCAATGATCGGGAGGGGGTAATAACTTCTTTTCAAGGCTGGGTTTAGGTAATGGGGATCAATGCACAAACGAATGTTCCCGTCTGGCTTCTTGGCTGCAATCATGCTTGAAACCCAGTTTGTAGGTTCTTGAATAGGGCTGATCACTCTCCTCTGAGTCAACCAATCTAGTTCATTCTTCAGTTTCTTTTTAAGCGCAACAGGTACACGACGTGGCGGCATAACTGTGGGAGCAACATTTGGGTCTGTTTCAAGGTGTACTTTCCCTTCCATGCGGCCCAACTCTTCTCCAAAGACGTCTGCATATTCACTCATCACTGTGTCTCTTGTGAACTTAGGCTTCTCAGCATCAAAGGACAATGCATCCTCTCTAATCGACAAAATGTTCTGTGTTTGCACAACCAGTAGCTTCATCTTCTGAGCAGTTTCCAGACCGAGTAATGGAGCAAAAATTGTTTTCAACAATGGTGAAATCAGTCAGATAGCTTTCCATGTCGTTAGGATTAACTAGGGAAATTTTGGCTTTGCCAACAGCTGACATGGCTGACTTTGAGTACATCTTGAGGGTGTGACTCGATTTCTCAATCACGGTTCCTTTGGGGAGATACTTGATGGGGAGAACATTGCAGGATGCACCTGAGTCAATTAACATTTTCACATCCTTCCCACCAACCTTCATAGCGGCTTCGATCTTGTTTGTGTCGTCATCCACGGCGTTGATCTCTTCTTCGGAGCAGGATACAGAGAGAATTTCCTCTTCACTTTCATCACAGTCGAACTGATTCACTGAATGCTTCTGTGGAGGTTTCTTTGTTTTATGTGGCTTCTTTTTGTGGGAACATTTAGGGGCAAAATGATTCTCTCTTTGACAAACAGAGCAAATCTTTCCAATAGCTGGACACTTTGATCTCTCCATCTCATGCCTTAGACCACAAAATCGGCATTCTTTTACAATGGGTGATTTATCCGCGCCCTTCGACGGCTTTTTGACAAAGTTCACCTCAGGGGGTGGGGGTACGTGTGAAGTTTGCGCTGACATGGTTTTCAGTTGAGTCGACGTGGCTTCGGCGCTGCGACACAAATCTATACACTTTTGAAGCGTAAGTTCTGGTACTTGTAGTAGTTTCTTTATTAAATTGCTGTTAAGAACTCCGCAGACGATTCTGTCTCTTATCATTAAGCACTTCAAAGTTGCAGGTGACGGAGAGAGATCTCAAATTTCATGCGTAAGTGTTGATTGATTCACCGGCGTCTTGATTGCGATTATTGAAACGATATTTTCTCATAAATGATGTTTGTTTGCCCCAGGCAAAAGGATTCCCATAATTCGAGGATTTTTGCTAAATTCTTTTTCTCGTCTTCACACTGGAACGGAAGGCCATTGTGAATAGCGAGCGCTTTTGGACCAATGCATGTGATATATGCAGCCACTCGATACTCGTCAGTCTGCTCATTGAGACGTGTAACTAATTCGTAAGCACTCCAAATCTGCTTCCACTGCTTCCAATTATTAGCAAGGTTTCCAGATAATTCAATTTGTGGAGGAACAGGGACGTTACTGGTAAATATCGGTGCTTGAACAGCTCATTCGGTGGATCGGCGGGCATGTTTCAGTCGCTTGCTAAACTCGTTGTTGACCAGGGGGGGCGTTCCAATGACGTGGTTAACCAAACAAAAGCGCGAATTCCAACCGCTTCCTGACACCATGTAGCGTTGTGCTTTATACAGCAACAAACGGGTCTAATTATAAACGATACTTTAATCTATAAGTCGGTTCGCTCAAAACCCTTGCACACGATCCCGAGCACATGTCCTATCTGGCATCCTATTGGACAACAACTATCACATGACGTTACAGAGTCTTGCCATATGTGCTGGAGTTTTGCCATAAGGGCTGGAGTCTTTGCCAAAAGTGCTGGAGTCTTGCCATAGGTGCTGGAGTCTTTGCAATAAGTGCTGGAGTCTTGCCGTAAGTGCTGGAGTCTTGCCACAAGAGCTAGAGTCTTTCCATAAGTGCTAGGCTCTTGCTACAAGGGCTGGAGTCTTTGTCACAGGTGCTAGAGTCTTGCCGGAGTCTTTGCCATAAGTGCTGGAGTCTTGCCACAAGTGCTGAAGTCTTTGTCATAAGTGCTTGAGTCTTGCCACAAGTGCTGGAGTTTT
>CM042753.1:19085198-19105269 GCA_022496165.2 Catalaphyllia jardinei
ATAATTATTATTATTATTATTACTATTATTATTTATTTATTTATTTTTTATTATTTTTTTTTGCCATTTGACGGTTAACTCCAATGACGCCTTTTGGTAAAGTGAAAAAAGGATAGCGTTACGTTTGAAGAACTTCAATATTGAGCAATGTTCAACTACTTGATTTACTTCCCAGACTTATTTTTTTCTGTCCTCCTGACTAAAACAAAACCTACCAGTTACCGATCAGCACACCACTTAGTCCAGTCCCTGAACTCTCCTTTCTTCCCACCCCATATAGGGACTGAACCCGGGCGGGCGAAAGAAGAGTCCAGGATAACTTGTATGCGCATGCTCAGAACGCCGCCATTTTTCCCCCCAAATCGGGGGAAAACCATATTTAGAAGTATTTTCCAGTTTTGGCTTGTGAAGTGATTTTCTGAATGATACTATATAAGCAACAATTTCTGCATTCAGATTGATTAAAAACATGTCAATTAATCCCAAATCAGTGGAATTTCACCAGCACCACGCTATACCACATTCGATTTGGGTTTTTTTACCATAATATCAAAGATAACGAAAGAAATCTTTGCCAAGATTTGTTGACAACTGAAAACACCGACTCGGACTTGAAAGTGCACGCGCTGCATTATGCAAATGACCTACTTGTACGCGTCAGACTTTCCTTTCAAAAACTTTTGAAACTCGCTTAATATGCAGAAACAATACGAAAAAATGTTTGGGAAAAGAGTAATGACGCGTACTCGTTGTCGATGCGATAAAATTACAGACTACGATAAACCATGGGCATATTTCGATAGTTAAGTTTTTGCCACAATATCAACGTCAAAGAAATTGCGCGAGCGCGAGCTGAAAAAGGCATTGCGCGACACATTGACGCGAGCAGCGTGGTTGGGACCTAGTAATTTTTTATTGGTTCGTTTTGCGCATGCGCATGCAAGTTGTCCTGGACTCTTCTTTTGCCCGCCCGGGTTCAGCCCCTATATTAGGGGCCTGAAGATAGCAGAGTTCAGGGACTGGACTACACACCACTGGAACATATTTTTCGAAATTGGTTTCCGTAGTATAGTGGGTATCTCGTCCAGTTTACACGCGGAAGGTCACCGGTTCGAACCCGGGCGGAAACTCTTTTATAGTCCTATGACACTATAACTTGCTACCCAACTGTAGACAGCTCTTTAAAAGATTTGAGGCATGTTAGGAGCAAAAACAAAACAAAATGGAAAAAAAGTTATTTTCTGTTAGTAGATTGGTAGTTGGAGATTTACGAGTTTCAGACAGAGAAACCAAATGTCTCTATGCAATTAGTTATGCATTTTTTGTACTAAACGTCAGTTTTCAAATAAACCAACAACAGAAACAATTGTTTTAAACTTTTCTATTCATTTTGGTTTCTTCCAGGGTGGTTTATATGGACTGATAAATCACATTCTTTTAATACGTTTTGCTGATAAGATTTGGCGAAAAATTAGATGTTGACAACATCCTATTACATTCCAGTTACCAGTTCAAGTCCAAAAGAAAATAATTTTCACAAGTAGCTAAGGTTTAGTCGATGAAACTATAACTGGCTACCCAACTCTAGCCAGGTTTTTGAAAATTTTGCGCCATGTCAGGAGCAAAAACAAAACAAAGTCGCTGCCATAAATGAGCTCCTTAAATTTTGTATATCTTTGAGCAAGTTCATATTGGGATGGGTGCCTTAAATAACCCTATCGAGCTATGATCTTAATTTGTACTTATTGGCTGAGTATGAGGGCTGGATTAGAAAATGTTTAGCTGGAGGTCAGGACGTACGGACCTCCCTGCGCTCGGGACATACGTCCTGAGACGAGAGCCAAATATTTTCCCTTCCCTCCAGACCTAACTCAGTCAATAATGAACTGTACGGCAATGAGCTTGTATGTGTTCATACTCAGTTTTGTTTCTTCACACAACACTAATGCTGAAGCTGCAGAGCAATTTATCCTACAGTCAACAAGGTATGTTTGTGATTCTTCTGGTCTAACCAACTTTTCCCAGAAACTCAGGATACTCTACGAAATTAAAATCGCGGTGCTACTATGACGAAATTTTTTATCTTCTCTTTCCGCCTGTTTCCGTTGAAAATTTAAAATATAGGTCTAACTAAGACAAATTTCCTTAAATTGCATCCGTCTCAACTTTTTCTTCTTTGATATAGCCCACCAAAAATCGTAAAGAAACCTCTCCCAGCATTGCTTTGTTCACAAACATAAAGTCCTGTCTTTTTCTTTGGCGGTGTGTCTTGTGACGTCATCCTCAACTCCTGCTTGCTTGAGCTACTAAAATACATAGAGTAGGGATGGATTTCCTTATGTATCGTCGGATAACTAGTTACAAGAAAGTATTACTGTTGAAAATGTGGCATCTCTTTCTCATGGTGACCATAGAGAGGCTTCGGCAACTGAAGACGAGGCCGCTGCGTACAACGCCGAAATGGAACGAGAAGCTGAAATCGATCAACAATATCCAAGAATAATGGAGAACTGAGCAAAGATAACTGGTACGATATCAATTTTTATTCACTTTTAGTAAGCTTCAGTTTCATGGAAAAAATATCTATAAACCGTAATGCCTTTGAAATGGTCTTGAGATAAAAATTTATTTAATTCCAGTCAATTTACAAGACTGATTTCTTAGCTAAAAAATATTCCTATGTTCGATCTCATCCTCTGCTTTGATGTTCTCGTAGCTTTTACTGAGAGATACAAGAAAACTTCAGTTCTCAATGGTTCCCGACCATATTTCAATCCTATAATGGTTGGCAGTCAAAGCCAGAAATTGTCGTTCAAATACTCTTACTTCTGGTGGGAATTAAGACTTGAAACTTAATGGCATGATAAGTATTTTTTTATGGACACTTTTGATTTCGTACTTTGTACTTTACGATATTTTCTTGCTTTTTAGCCCACGTCGAAATTTTGATGCTTTCCACAGAAAGAAATTTTGCATCAAGAGTCTGTTTCTGTATCAGAAAGTTTATCTGGAAAAACTGTTTTCTTAACCGCCTGTTTGCTTGATGTTGGCTTCTGAGAAAGTTGTGAACTCTTTCATTTCTGAGGAGTGTTGACTTTCTTAATATGCTTTTGGAGTGAGCTGGCGACTTTAGTAGTTCTGCATCTGACAGTTTGGGAAAATTTCTTCTGAGAATGTTCACATTCATCACACATTTTGAAGAGAAGAGAATTTTAGACCAATCTTTTTTTTTTGATCACTTCGCATCAATTTTGCCGTATGCGTTCCTCATAGGGCCGTATGCATTTCTAGTAAGGCCGTACACCTTTTTCTTGCCTTATCACTTCGACACGAAATTGAGCGCTTGACCGTGCGAATCATATGATGACGAAATTCATGTTACCGATTGTTGGTGGATTTGTAGGCAGAGAAATGTACGAGTTTCAGCCGGAGAAACCAAACGTCTCTCCGCAGTGAGTTGATGGTTAAATGTAATATTTGTGTTAAATACCAGCTTTCAAATAACTGAGCGACAAAAGAAATCACTGTTGACAACTTTTCTCTCCATTTTGTTTTGTTCAGGATATTTCAATGGAATAATTAATGAATTTCTTTTTTCACCTTTGGCTAATAAGATTTGCATCAAAGAATGATGATGACATCGACCCATTCCATTCGAGAGAATCCAGAAGCGAAATCCCTTTTTATTGTATAGCAGTATGTAAACAACTTTCAGGGTGTAGAGCCGGTATTTTGGCAGGTTGTTTAAACATTTGACCGGTATCAGGAGAGGATGAAGGTTGAGAGAGTTAATCCTCCATCTCAAAGTAATTCCTCTCAAATTATTATTAGATTCCAGTTCTCCAATTTTTCCACAAGCGTTTTTGCGTTGATGTTTTCTTGGAGGATGAAAATGCAAGTTTTACAGCCGCTTTGGCTGACCTTAGGTTGTGACTAAAATTCGCTTTGTATTCATTAGCGGAACCACCAAAAGTCTGACAAAATGCGAAAAAGCGAGGGAAACATTTAGTGAATGTAAAATTACTATGCTTCCTATGTTGAGATTCATACAACAACAACAACAACAACAATATTTATTAACTCACACTTAAGACAAGTTACAGAGGATCGTCATATACATCACAGGTTACTTAAAGAGAATAATTAGGAAATTTATTTAATTAATTGGAGCCTAGAGGTCAAAGGAACCGTAAGGTTTTCGAGTTGCACCATGTGTAAACCTATCTAAGACTCTGTTCTAATTCTCTATTCCATCATCTATCTAAGAACAGTTGCAGAACCCCAATGGAGAGCATATTTGATAAAGTGTGCTTGCTAATAAAAATTGGTTCCGATGGTTATATTAATTATTGCCTAAAAATGGTGCAATCTGGGTCTCTCTGGGAATCGAACCAGGGACCTCAGCTCTTGCACCCAAAGCTAGATCATGCCACTAGACCAACAGGCCAATCATGGTTGTACATTATTTAACAAATTTCCTAATCTATCTTTCTTTGTTGAACTGAACTGTGGTCTCTTTGCCAAAACAATGGGTATGCAACTCCCGCTGTCTTTCGCTTGTAAATTCTTGTGAGCAAGATAAGATAATGTATCGGAATCATTACTTAAGTGAAAATTTTGCTCCAAATTTTACATACTTTTGAAAGCAGCTCATCGAAGCTTCACATGTTGTACAATTCTAATATTTCTCTGCTTGTTTTATCCAATGTAGTCTAGGCGTAGTTTTTTGTGTAATTTAGGCGAACAGAGGCGGAGGCGAGGCGAGCACGAAGCATGAGTAGCGCGCGAGTGGAAGATTGCGAAAAAAAGGGCTTGTACGCATACCATTGCTCAAGCTGTTGCGCCCTAAGCACACCCTATATGACCAGGCAGTCACAGCATTAGAAAAAGCATCGTTGGTTAAAAGTGGTCTTTATAAGAATATGAAATACTTATTTGCTTAGTTGAATTGTGTGCTCTAAGCAAAGGCTAGTTGAAAATTTAAAAGTAAGTGAAATAGAGAACCAAAGCTATTTTACTAAATTCTAGCCCATGAATGGTTGAATTGATTGCGTCTGTGCTATCTTCTGCAGGATGTTTCCTCTTAGGAGAGATGTTGAAAAAGGGGATCTCACTTTGAAAACCTCTTGCAAGAGGATTCCACAAGAAACCAACTAGTCAGTGAACATAGATAACAAAGAGAGGAAAGGTAAATAAGAGCAGTGGATACATAAATGAGGAAAATAACAAATTACAAACTTTGCAAAGATTTCCTTCTTGAATTTTTGGATAATAATTAACCCTTCAGTACGGAGTGCTTTAGTGCAAATTGAGGTTTTTTATATTTGCAGCTATTCTTTTCTTTCGAGTTCTCCTATATGCTCTAGCGGTTAGGATTCCTAATTTTCAGCCAGACGTCCCGAGATCGACTTACGTTATGGTAATCAGCAAGTATTTTTTCGCATCAAGTGACATGATCGGATGTTAATTTTATTCTGTGGCTGTGCGAAGTCAGTGGCAGTTAAATGAAATCTGAAATGTTCCGAATTTTTTTTCTTGAATTCTCTGCTCCAAGTACTGACCAGTTGAATATTTCAAGGTAAGTGAAATGGAGATGTAAAGTTATTTTACTACCCTTACCACAAAAATGGTTGAGATATTTTTTTAATCGGCTACTATTGTAGTTTCTTCTGAAGCGGACTCATATTGTGTTAAAAAGTTCTCGTAGTTTGGTTGTTGAAAAAAACGGATCTCACTTTGGTAGATTGAACTTAACTAGCCTCAGTGCTCGATACAAACTAAGAAAAGCGCCTGCAAAGTTTGTGCACTTAAAAAGTGTGTTCCCATACTGGGAGTACAAACCTTGCCGTCTGGGTGAAAACCAGTTATCCTGATGGGGACTTAGTTCACAAAGATGGACAAGAAAAAAAGTGAGTGAATGTAAATAGCAAAGAGAGGTAAAATAGCTGAGAACAGTGGTACATGTGCAAGTGTAAAGAAAATAACAGTTAAAAAAATTGTGAATCTTTCAAACTATAATTTTTGGATAGTAGCACTACCCTCAAGGACTAAGAGCGCTAAGGTTCGATAGGAATCAGCAATTTTTGTTTGTGCTTCAAGTGACATGAGCGGATGTTTTATTTTGAGGCTGAGCGATGACAATTGGTAGTGGTGCTTATAAGAGAAATGAAATGCTCATTGTGCTCTAGGTAAAGGCTAGTTGAAAATTTGAAGGTAACTGATAAGTGATCTTCTTGATAAAAACGATCTCACTTTGATAGATTCAACTTAACCAGCATCAGTGCTTGATAAAAACTAAGAAACGCACCTGCAAAGTTTGTAAACTCAAAAGGGAGTCCAATCCGGGCCGCCTGGGTGACAGCCAGGAATCCTAACGGCTAGGTTAATGAGTTCTAAACTTGAGTTCTCGATATAGTCATGTGGTACTGGTCGTTAGATACATTGTTTTGACTGGTGTCAATTGACCATAACATGGATGCCTAATATCAAAGAAGGACGCTATCAACCAAATGTGAATTTCTCTGTCAGCCTATTAGTTATAGTAGGGTCGCCATCTTCCGCGACTCCGTCACCGTCGCCATAGCCCTGCGTACGGGCCATTAACGATACCGCTAGCCGTGATAACCATGAAAAAATCAATTCATGGGTTTTAGTTTTTTTTTTTTTTGCTATGTGAACATAGGCTATGTGAGCATGAGCCGCTATGCGGCTCTTCGGCCCGCTGGAGCTAAGCTGTAATTTAAAACTTGCAATGAAATTTAATATTGTATTCCTTTTTAGGAGATAACGTTCATGTCTTGATCTGTGGGAAACCGTGAATGCACCATATTGCCAATGTTAGGGTGATTCCTCAGTATTGTATTGCGCATCCATACTGTGCACGATTTTCGCGTCATTAGCACGCGCAAATGAGCGCGTGCGCGTACACAAGGAAACAAATTTCCGTCAAGCTAAGTTCGATAGCGAATAAATGTTTCTTTGCTTTTTAAACGAGCATGGTGACCTATATTTTTAATCCCATAATAATAGTGTACATATTATCCTCTTTACTTTATTGGATAAAAGAAAGATATAGGTGATAGCGTGCTAAAAGCCGTTACTCTTGAATGCCAATTTTGACTGCGAAAACAACGGCTATACGAACGCGTTACGCCCACGTCAAATTTCATATATTGCTCCATGTGCTCGACAATTTCTAACTGTAATGTTTTTCCTAAGTATTACTTTAAAAAATTATGCTTCCAGCTACAGCAGAGTATAACTTGGACCGATGAATAACCCGAGTGATTAGCACGAGTACAGTCATAAATTGGGCAAGATTGGCCCGTCACATCTCTTAAACGAACACGGTGACCTATCATTTGTACTCTCTTTTTCGAAACAGTACTTGGTAGAGAACATTCGTCTAGGGAAAGTTTAAAAAAAAAATTATTGGTAACTTTAATTTCTGAGAAATCTTCTTGAGCAGATCATTTTTTTTTTCATTGAGAACATATTTCTTTACTGGGATTATTATTTTAGATCCTTAAGAAGAGCTTGCTCACTGCTGGCGGAGTTTAAGTATGGTTTCTTTGACACAAGGTGTCATGGCCTCTGTAACAGCGCGCCAAAATCCCCAGTGTGAAACAGGGCGGCTGCTACAATAATTCTATTGTTAATACTGACTATTGAAAATCAATCGGTTGGAGATATGACCTGGTAATTGCTACAAGCTTTGATCCAAACAATTTACTAAGAGTTTCATTGTAAAAAAAGAAGATAATTTATGAAAATATTCTGATTTCTGTTTTATTTTCTTTTTATTTACAGCATAAGCTACTGATATGGTATTAACGGGACATGATCAGAAATAAATAACAAACAACTGCTAATAAATCATTTGGGAATAATTATAATTTTAAAAAATAATCTGAGAGAACACGTTAACAATCGATGTACGGTCAAGAATCAAACGAACTCAGTTTGAACACATTAACAGCAACTCAAAGCGGATGCTCTACCTCACTACACCCAACATGTGGTAACCTCCTTGCACAAGGGTAGTAATACTAATAAAAAAATCATATGTTAGTGTGTCTTGTACGATAGCTCAGTCAGCAGAACGTGGTGATGATAACGCCAAGGTGCATTTTTATTAAACCAGTTGAAAAAAAAACCCATTATCTTAAGTTTTTAACTAATTTCTTTCATTCTTGAAATTTGCAACCTTTACTTAAAGTTAAAAACCTTATTTAAAACAATCTGGTGTTTCTCATCGATTAAAGAAACGATTAGATGAAACTGGCCTTAGTCTGTTATTTTCCT
The DNA here is from genome assembly GCA_022496165.2 of Catalaphyllia jardinei. Taxonomy (NCBI): domain Eukaryota; kingdom Metazoa; phylum Cnidaria; class Anthozoa; order Scleractinia; family Caryophylliidae; genus Catalaphyllia; species Catalaphyllia jardinei. The sequence goes on from CM042753.1 coordinate 19,093,503, forward strand.
TGTGCGTCCGTTGATAAGAACTGGTCCGACTGACAAAAAATGGACTCTAAGAGAAATATAAAAGGGTTTCAAGGTGGTCAGATGGAATTGTTTGCACACTGAAAATTAGTAATCCAGAGGGAATCTAAAACTAAAAGAAATATTAAGAACAGAATAATTAAGTACAATGGAACTCCGTTAATCCGTTTGTTGTTGTATTGACCTCCGGCAGTTTGAAAATATCGGTTCCCCTCAGATTGTATCTAGTGTTTCTAAAATCTAGTAGCCTTTTTTATGCATTTAGGAGCATAATCGTAATCAATAGCTTTATAAACCATGCATACAGACCATTTTTACGAGTCTTAAATTAGTCATTGAGGGTAAGCCTGTCTTATTGAGTAATTCCTGGTAGTGTGTTTGGTTTTCATTAAAAACCAATCGGAGGGCACGTTCGTTTACTTTTTCTAGTTTTGCACTAGCACTTTTACTGCAGAAGTGCCAGATTTCAGAGCAATAGTTGAAATGGGGCAGGAGGAATGCAAAATAGACGTTCTTTCTTGTTTCAAAGGAGAGCATCTTTTTCTTACGCTTCAGTACCGCAACTTGCTAAGAGACTTTTCTACGCACTTTGGCTACTCTGATGTTTTTCAAATTTTAGTTTGCCGTGTTATCGTTACTCGTAGCACTTAAAAATCATCGGTAAAGGGGATCTCTGTGTTTTCACACTAAAAATGAGGCTTGTTTTGGGCCTTTCCCATGACAATTGCTTGATACTTTGCTGGGTTTCTTCTGAAACCATTTTCCTCGTACCATATGTCTACACGAGCGAGATCATTGTTGATGGTTTTTTCAATTTTCGCGGACTCTTTGTGGGCGTAAAATATCTGTGTCATCTGCATAGGCAGACAAACTGCTGAGTTTGATCACATGGACGAGATCGTTCATGAATATGTTGAATATTAAAGAACCCAGGACGCTTCCTTGCGGAATACACCATTTTGCTAATGATCAGTTCCTGGTGAATTGTGGATAGATCCAGTCCTTTGTGGGGGCAAATGGGCAAAATTACAAATTCAAATTATGTCCTAAACTGGCCGTTTGCCCCCACAAAGGACTCGATCTACCCACAATTCAAAAGGAACTGATCATTAGCAAAATGGTCTATTCCTGCTGCCGTTGACGTCACAAAACAATCGTAGATTCGTTCTGATGCTGTGTTTATTGACAAAAGAGTACTAAAAAGGGCCTGTCCGGAAGTCGAACCCGGGACCTCTCGCACCCAAAGCGAGAATCCTGCCACTAGACCAACAGGCCAATCATGGTTGGATATTATTTAACAAAGTTCTCAGTCTACCTCTCTTTGTTGACCTGAGCTGTGATGACATTGGCCAAGACAATTAGAATCCAACTCCCAAGGTGTTTTGCTCGTCACTTGGTTGCGAGCAAGATACGATAGTGTGGCAGAAACCTTACATAGGTAAAAATTTTGATCCACAAAATATTGTAAAATATCCTTTTATGGACGTCTCCGCGGCGCAATCGGTTAGTGCGTTCGTCTTTTAACCGAAAGGTTGGTGACCGTTCTTTTTGTTCTAATCCGAAAAAAATGATCATTAATAACCTTTTCATATGATTGGTTTCTTTATAGGTAGCGTGAGGAGCCCATGCATCCATCCTGTAAGCGTAAAATTTATTTATTTTTGTGCATGTAAAAAGATGTTGACAAGCGAGCAGCCACTGTGAAGAAGTTATGTGAATAAACACAGGCTCCCCAAGCTCAAAATAGGTGGTGTATGCGACAGCTTGTGTATATAGAGAATTGTATGGGAAAATCGCCGATCGTAAAAAAGATTGTGTAATTGTGTAATTGTGACTATCTCATTTGAAATAAAGTTTTCCTACCTTAAATGTGTGGCAAACTTGTCTCTTGTGCCGATTTTAGAGCCATTCTGACGCCGATTAGTGAAGTTATTTGAAACCGGTGCTCCTTCTTCTAAAAGAATGGAAAGGCAGACCACTCCATCCATCGCTGGCAAGACAGCACTCCACAAATCGCTTTCTCCTCAAAAGGAAAAGTTCCGAATCGCAATAGAAACAACAGCTCCATAAAGCCCAATAAATTTCACTCCAACTACTTGTGCTTCGGCGGCCGAAGGACTCGTAAAGAACGAAACATTTGCCTTAAAATTCGCCTCTTCTGCTCTCCTCAGAAGCTTGTGTGGCGGCCGGCGACAACGGTCGCTCGCAAGGTGGTTTCACTCTCAACTCTGATTGGTCCATTTGAATTTGAGCGCGCGCTGACAACACGACCCTCCACCGGAGGGGAAACGTACATTTTGTCGTGAATCAAGTGTTCCACTAAGGCTCCCAAAGCAAAATGTACGCTTCCCTCCGGTGGAGGGTCGTATTGTCAGCGCGCGCTCAAATTCAAATGGACCAATTAGAGTTGAGGGTGAAACCACCTTGCGAGCGGCCGTTGTCGCCCCTGGAGGGTACGTCATTGTATATATGCGTTTTAATCTTGATTCATAGTAGAGATCTTTTCTGCACTCTCAACCTTCTTCTTGTTCGGCCGGGCTTTCCTTTCTTTGTGCTCGTTTGGTTGTTTATTCACAGAGCAAACTTTAACGGCAACGGCAGAACGTTCTATGGCTGCACTTGTTTTTGGCGTTGATGTCGTTGCTACTTAAATGCTTTTTTCTGTTTGGGCTGCGAGCGTCTGCTCGCACTTATGACTATCTGTTTGTTTGGTTGCCTAGCTTGTGGGTGTTTGTTTGCTTTGCCCTGGTTTCTCTAAACATATCTCTGCCGTTTATTCAGTTGTTATTGTTTCATTCTTGTCCCCAGAGCCCACGATCCTTCTGGCCTGTGGCAGGGATCGAGAGCTCTGGTTTGGTCCAACACCGGAAGTCCGCGATTCACGGACTTATTGTCAAATCTAGCAAATCTGATTGGTTAAGAATTCGAACCGAATAGTCTACGCATGCTCAGAAAATTGGGTTCGGCCAGAGCTCTCAATCCCTGCCACAGGCCAGAAGGATCGTGGGCTCTGGGGACGAGAATGTTATTGTTTGTTAAGGGGACATCCGTGTCTTATTTACATTCCTATTAAAGTTTCAAAATGCGTTAAAACATACCGAGAGCTGAAGCTCCTTTGCTTGTAATCAAGTATTAAAGAGGACATCCTCACAGCGTTGGGGGTTTTCCTTTGCTTTGAAAGGAAACGAAAAGACACAAACAGATCCTCTCCGAAAACATCCACTCAACGCTCGAGTAATTTTCACGAAATAGCTGGGTACTTTGTCTGAAAATAACTTAAGAGCTTCTGCCTGAGAGACCGGGTCAAACTTTGAAGTGAATGTTTAGCCGATCGAGTAAGAATGCTGTATCAGGAAAGAAGCCTAAGTTGCTGCTTTAAAGGACGACTGCCCAATGCTTTATAACACGTGCCAATCTCGTGAAGGTGATCTTTAAGACCTTTCCGGACATGAATACCAGCCATGGTCTCTATCCTTATCCCAGCAAGGCAAACTTATGCAGGGCATCTTCTTGAACTAGCCTGAGGAAAGATTTCGCCGTCTGAGGGATCCTCAGAGCTGTCAAGTCCTCCAGTGTGGTTTTTGCTCGCCAATACTGCTCCGGGCTCATTCCTGTTAAGCTCGAAGAATTCTTCTCTATTGGCAGCTGGGACGAGACGAAGCATTGACTTCTTCAGTGAACTTTGGTTTTCCCTTCCTCTTTTACCAAAATAGATGGAGACAATAAACCAGGCTGTTTAAAGTAAAGCTCTAACGATCACGCGTGTCAGCATCAGATAGCTCTCCTACATCGTACAATTTCTGGATTATTTCGCTGGTTAATGGACTTTTGTGGACTGTTCCTGCTATTTTGCCCTCGTTGACAAGCTGCTTTAGGTAGGAATTCAGGGTTTTATTAGCTTCGCTGAACAAGTAGTTATCGCAGATGGAAAATTTTTTGTTGTAAGGAGGTGACTTCAGATGGCGATCGAGAGCCGCTCTTACGGACAACAGGCTATTTTTCTTGTAATACGTCCCGTCTTTCCTCCTGACTGAGACGTAAAACTTCGACAGACATTTATTCATCTCGTTAACCTCCATTGTCTCGAAGTCAGTCGTAAACTCGGTTTGTTGTTAAAACCATTCTGTTAGATAAATAAAGTGTTGCGAAAATTTAATAGTTTTTTTTTATTTAAGCTTACTCATGCATATCGACGTAAGCGACCTTTCTCAGGGAATTAAATTGTTTCTTTGTTACATTTAGCACAACTTTCGCATCTTACCTTTGAAGAGCGTCATTCCGAACTTTTTTGCGTGTTTAGTATTCTTCGGAATTGCATTTCCTTTGATTAAATCAATTTCTGCTTCTGACACATCCACAAAGCGCGAGGGGGCCATTTTGAAAATTTGTCCTCCCGCTATAATCACCTCGCCAGAGGTGATTATAGCGGAATATGACGCAATTCTCGGCCATTGAGAGCGCGAGAATTTCTATAATCACCTGAGTAATTATACTAATACCCTATACATGAAATTGCTTTGTTACTTGGCCCACAGAACAGCCAAACCTTACCAGTATTCCGTGTGTCCACTTGCTGTGACGACACTGGGTCTTTCTTTGCTGGAAAAGGTAAAAATAGTACGTGGGACACAGAATGTGTTTCCTGACGTTTTCAACTCATTTCTGGAAATCGCTAGTGCACCCAGAGAGCTAACGGACCTCTGTACAAGATATTGCTCTATAACACACGGACCAGGCCGAGTTCGGCAACAACTGTTTTGTAAGAATTCTCGTAGCCTGGATAGAATTCCTCCAACTTCTGCTCTGAGGCAGCACACCCTCCAAGTTTCATATCAAGAGGGCCATGCCTAGTTCCAATACACCCTGCACCACCAGAACTTCCGAGTCTAGCTGACTGAGGGATGGGAGAGGGATGGCTAGTGGAGACCAGTCTAGACAATTTTGCCACAAGCCCAGCAATGTTGCTACGAACTAATCCACTGTTCCTGTAAGAAGGCAAGTAGAGGGTCGTGCAAGTGTACAGAATAAGCGCCAATATTGTGTATATGTATGCATCAGACAGCACTGTAAGCTTTGCATGGCTTAAATAAGTGTCTGGAAACATCGGTTTACGAAAGTTAACAATATACGACTTCAATTCTAGGTCACCAAAAGCTTAACCTCTTAAAAAAAGAGGTAAAAAATTGAAAAAGACATGACAGATGTAACAAAATCTTAAATAAACATTTTTAGCATTACTTTTGGTGTTAGTGACACTTTAGAGAACACATTCCATTGACATTTGAGTGTATCACACATGATAAAATACACCAAATAGCAAATTGTGGTTGTATTTACACCCACCAATTCAAGGAAAAAAATGCTGACGTCAGCATTTTTAATCAAAACCGGTTTATTCTTGTTAGATAAATTGTTACCGATGCCTCTATATTTGTTAAGTAGCTGTTGCCAGTCATTTATGGCGAGTTTCATGCTTTTATCAAAAAACGCACAATTCCCCAATTTTTAGGCCTTAACTACTAGACTAGATGTTACGTTGCTAAAAAAGCAAGGATTCAAAAATAATTTTCAAATAATTTATTTCGGCGCATTTCGACATCAAACCATAACTAAGAAGCATGAATGATGGCACGCCCCTCCCCTATTTTTTCGTGCACCATGTTTCACGCTTTGTCTTAGCTACGCGAACTGAACCGCGTTTACTTTACAGTCACTTTCTGTTCCATCGCCCATTTCCGGTAACAATACACGCAGGCATGTACTATAAATCGTTCACTGACAGAAACCGAATGTGCGAAAAAAAGGCACGTTAACAAATGGATGTCCTGGCGCCATCGACACCTAAAGAACAAAATCTGGAATAACATGATTGGTTTCTGCTCTTTTCGGACATTTGACATGGCATGTGTTTGTATTCCCTTCTGAATCCCAAAGTACAGTAATTAGCATGGAACTACTTGAAAATGCGTATTTAACATAATATTCACCTAGGCAAAAATATGTGCAAATCAAAGTATTACACACACGAAAAGACTCCTGTCTGGTCATTTTTAGTTGATCAGAATTGTTTCTTAATTTGGCACCTTGTTTTTGGATCAGTGAAAGTTTCCTCGTGGTCAACACCTATTTCAATAACTATTTCCGGGAAATATTTTTCGGCGATACAAAAAGCAATAGGTAATCAGCCTTCAGTTCTATAAAGAGCACGATCGGACTTCAGCAACGAAACCGATGGAAACAATACTTAAGCTGGCAGAAAACAAGTATTTCAAACTTGAGAAAAATTGCCAATTTTTTTAAATTTCAATCCATTTCCATCCATGCCATCCGTAGCGACACAGCTTCAGTATCTTCAAATACTCATCAACGGCTTTGAGCTATCTTTAAAATTAATGACCACTCATGCAAATATTTTTATTAGCTTATGGGTCTTATGATCAACTAATAAAATTTGAATTGGCACTCTATTAAATCTTAACCCTAGATTAATGTAAAAACTGCTCTAGTTGATTTCTGCACTTTTTGTTTGATTGCTTAGAAAATCCAGAGGAGACTTCAAACCCTAAAGACCATGCCTTGGTCAGAGGACAAGAAAGCTTTGGTAGAAGAGGCTGTTGGAAGTTTCCAATACACCAGTTCTGATGAGTCAGACTTTTCAGATGATGAAAATGGACAACCTAAACTTTCTGGGTATCTCGTCAAAAAATTGCCATGGGAAAGGTCGGCATTGACGAAAGTGAAAAAAGCTCTCGATGATGCACATATTAAAAGCCTAAATGTGCGTGCAAGAGTGAACATGGTGGCAAGGCGATTACATCCAATGCCCTCGACAAAGCCTCGACCTATTGATGGCCTGGAATGGACAATGAGGCCTGAAGAACCAGCAACATCTACTAGCCCCACCTTCAGCCCTCCAACACCTGCAATATCATCCCACGGTACCCCGTCCTCGGCAACAAGGACTCCATTTCATGACATCCGTCCTCCAACACCTGCAACTCAATCTGACAGAATCCGACCCTCAACAACAGGAAGTTCATCTCGCAGCATCCTCACTCCTGCAGCACTTGCAACTCCTTCTGATAGCACCCGACTCTCCGCAGCACGAAGTTCATCTCGCAGCATCCTCACTCCAGCCCTTGCAACTCCATCTGACAGTGCCCGATCCTCCACAACGGGAAGTTCATCTCACAGCATCCACCCTCGAACACCTACATGTATAACTCCATCACACAGCAACCGACTTTTAGGAACAGGAAGGTCATCCCACAGCACCTTGCCCACTGCAACAGGAAGTTCATCTGACTCCTCAGCAAAGAGGAAAAAAGTGCCAAAATCAAAGAAAGACACTGTGCGTAGGCTCTTAAAAAGAGTTGTCACTTCTTCAGAGTAATAAGTTTATTGAACATTCATGGCATTGATTATAATGAGGATGCTTGATTTCATTCTGGGAGAACCCCAAATTTGCTAAGTTTAGTCAATTTTAGGAAGACATCAGTACACCAGTTTCAATTTTTATAAGGAAATGGCTCGCAAAGTTTTGTTTTAGGTGCATAAGTTTTTCTTTTTGACGTTACAGTTTTTATGAAATGTTTGATAAAGCTCACTAATCAAAAAAGGACAGTGCGCATAGGTGACTTTGTGGCGAGTTGACACTTGCCCAGTTTACTGAGTTTATTTAATGTTAAATGATCACGGAAATAGTAATTTAATGTTACTGTAATGTTGGAAAAGAAAGCCTGAAATACAAATTTAAAATTTATAGCGACTAAGATGACAGTGATGATGATGATGACATATTTTTTAGTGACATAACAACAGGTTCACAATTTCGTCTTTTTAATATAATGTTACATTGTTCGGTAACTCGGGTCTTGCAAGCAGGGTTCTTAAAAAATAAATCATTTTGAAGAAGTACTGTACTGTCTTGATTGTGGCTTTGCGCGACACGTTTAAGCATAAAATTGGGATTAAACTGCCTTTACGCCAAGTGTAAATATGGCGTAAAGAAGTATTGTCTTTACTGTCGCTTTACACGCTACTTTAAGCGTAAAGTTGACATTAAATTGTCTTTACACGAGGTTTAAAGTTGGTTTAAAAGCGCCTTAACGCCATCTTAGCACGAATGTTTAAAGGAGGCGTAAATCTCGACTTTACACCAACTTTACTCACGATTAAGGGCGGCTTAAAGAAGTCTCATTGCGCCAACTTTACACAAGCGTAAATGCAGCGTAAAGCTTGCATTTACGTAGCGTGAATGTACCGTAAAATTGTGTAAATGAGAACTTTACGCAAGCTTTATTCTCTGTTACATCATTTGTGTCCATAGTGCTACGCGGCACAACATTCATATGTGCCCTTACTTTCTCTTCGCCGCGATTCACCATCTAAATCGACCCCGACTTTCTCTGTCCGACCTCGTAGCTCAGTCGGCAGAGTGACGGTAGATCTAATCTGAGGTCGTAGGTTCGATTCCCACCGAGGTCAAAAGATTTTTTCTTTACCTCGTGTGGTTCCCTGATTCCCTTTACTTCAAACAGCCTGGTTTATTGTCTCCATCTATTTTGGTAAAAGAGGAAGGGAAAACCAAAGTTCACTGAAGAAGTTAATGCTTCGTCTCGTCCCAGCTGCCAATGGAGAAGAATTCTTCCAGCTTAACAGGAATGAGCCCGGAGCAGTATTGGCGAGCAAAAACCACACTGGAGGACTTGACGGCTCTGAGGATCCCTCAGACGGCAAAATCTTTCCTCAGGCTAGTTCAAGAAGATGCCCAGTCGAAGTACCAAAAGCCTATCTTAGCCACCTGAATCCCAACTCGGATGCGTTGTTCCAAAAACCGAAAGAACTCGGCTCCGCCAAGTTTAACCCTGCAAAAGAAAGCATCTGGTATGAAAGCGAACGAAAACTCGGGCACAACACCCTGGAAAATTTGCTGAGGAAGATGACAGAAAGAGCAGGAGTCGAGCCTCACCTGACCAACCATTCATTAAGAGCGACAACAGTCACTGTTCGGTCTACAAAAAACGTTGAGACACGTCAAATTAAGGCTATCACACGGCACAAAACCGACACGAGCATTGAAAGCTACTGTGAACGACCGACGCTCAATCAGTTTAAGCAAATGTCAGCAGCTCTCGGATCCTTCATCCACGGAGAAGAACGTCCATCCACTTCTGGTGCAGTCACAGGATTTCAAGGTGCCCCATCTTCAGTGCCTACACAGCATTCCACAGGCGATCAAAAACCGCTGTTGACCAGGCACGATGAAAACTTTCTCTTGTCAAATGGCCTAAATCAAGGAGAAATCCTGCCTTCGGGAAATTTTCAAAATTGCTCATTCACATTCAATGTACATGTAGACAATGGCCTTTAACTGTTAAATTGACTTCGTCTTAAGCATACTTTAGCTACCTTCTGGCCTTTTTCTTGGAGACAAAACAATTTAAAACGTGCGAAAAACATTTGCTGATTTGACCATGTGATGTATTACCATGTGATCAGTGCGGGTAGTTGTTCACTGACGCGTGACAAAAAAAAATAAAATTTTCAACGTTTTTCGGTCGATCTTATGTTTAGATATTTCTATAATCACCTGAGTAATTATACTAAAACAATTATTCGCCTCAGGCTCGTGAATATTGGTGAATATTCCACTCGACTTCGTCTCCGAAAATATTCACCAATAATCACTTCGCCTTCGGCGAATAATTGTTAAATATCTAAACAGCCATACTTCTTTCTGAGGTATTCTCTGCATCTGCGGAGACAGCCAGTATGAAGACATCTTTATTGACTGTCCTTATCATGATTCTTTGGTGTTTCTTGGCAGCATCGAGAACATGCAACAAAAATGTTAGTGTCCGCTTTTTTCGCGGCTACATGGCTGAATGCCTTTTAGACTCTCTCTTGTTGTTTTGCTCACTAACCATCATTTGCCATCTGTACTGTGCACGTCTTTACCTGAAGCGTTATGCTTCTTACTTCCTTTGCGAGTAGTCGGAAATGCTCAGTCTTATTTTCATTAATGTGCAAAAAAAAAAAAAAACTCTTCCAATTTGTTGGAATTTTCATTGCTGGTGCAACACGGCAACGACCTCCACGACCTCTCTTCTCTCTAATCTTGCATCTGTCTTCAGGCTGCCTGGTTTGAATGTATCCCATACAAAATCTGTTCTCTGCGCTGACCAAAACTGGCCTTGAGCATATGGCAAGAAAACTGTTTAGACGTTCCCATTGAATGTGCTTGATGTTTTTGGATGGAGCACCCGTACTACCACAGCTCCATCAAATATTTCTAAATCCATTTGTGGGCTTCCGCAGAAGTAGACATGAAACTAGGTCTGCTTTGTTTCCCTGCCTAAGTTTGCCTTGCTGGGATAAGGATAGAAACCATGGCTGGTATTCATGTCCGGAAAGGTCTTGAAGATCACCTTCACGAGATCGGCACGTGTTATAAAGCATTGGGCAATCGTCCTTTAAAGCAGCAACTTAGGCTTGTTTCCTTGATACAGCATTTGTACTCGGTCGGCTAAACATTGGGAGTTTGTTTCGCTTGATTGGATCGGTGATTGGTCTTGTGCGCTTGATTAATCTCTCTGAGACGAAGGCTTTGAACTAATCCTCCTGTTTTCTTGATGTTATTTATGGATTCAATTAACTACTTCCATGGGCATGATGTCTTTTGTATCAATTGCAAGCAACTCACCGCGGTCATCTTTAAATGGATCAGCCAGTTCTTCTATCACGTTCTTCAAAAAGGTGCTACCTTCACCCTTGAAGATGGAGGCATTTTCTTGTTCGTGTGTATGGTCCATGGCAATTGCAGAACACACTGTTGACTTGCAAACTTCAAAAGCACCAGAGGTTAACTTTTCATACACAAGATGATGCCTGTGGTGTTGACAGATCGCGAACGTGGACTGAAAGCCACCATGCATAGTTAATGTGGTCTAGAGCAAACATCCTTTGTCTGATTCTACTTACTTGAAATTTCCTTCCGTAATTGATCTCACTATCTCGAGGATGAGAATTTCTAACTCCAACAACTGTGACCAGAAAAAGAACTGAGGCTGAATGGAACCCATCTTGCAACACCATTTGTTGAATCCTAAGGAAGCCTCTGATGCTGATGACACAGCTGCCAGATAGTCTTGTATGCTGACTGTTGCAGAACATATTGGGCAGCAGCTGTAATCTCATTTGCAGGTCCTGCTTTGGCGAGATGACTTACATTCAAGAATTATTCGGCTGTACCGCAACTTTCAATGTCCGCATTTACAAGTGCGTTTACCCATCCACTTACCTACAGAAAGCGCCCCTCTAGAGCTTTGAAAGGCCCCCAAACATAACAACATATCTATCTTCACCAAGAGTTTCAGGCATGTTCCATTGTATCATTTTAGCAAGAGCGAAGAGTACTTGGTCCATTGCAATCACTGGTGTTTGGAATGGATTTAGATGCTGAAATGGATCGCTGATAACATTCATCCCATGTCAAACCATTCCAGGAGAGTGTGCATGTTCTAAATATTATGGTAAAAGAGCAACTAGGTCAATATGTTGTACTGATGAGGGCTGTAGCGAGGCACGGAAAGCAGTCCAGAAAATAAATACCTTATTGCTTATTAATTTGAACGGCGGTTATAGATGCAAGTGAAGTATGATCCTCGCAGTAAATTTTCCAATTTAAGCAATTGGAAAGGAGAAGCCTGAAAAAATCAGGGCTTCAACGGGATTCGAACCCATGACC
>CM042753.1:19105279-19110279 GCA_022496165.2 Catalaphyllia jardinei
CTTCAACGGGATTCGAACCCATGACCTCCGCGATACCGGTGCGATGCACCAACTGAGCTATGCACTATTACTAAAAATAGATTTCGCCACATGAGACCCCCCGCACAGACTCAGACAAACATTGCGACCCGCTACAAAGAAATGTATGAGCGTGAAGTGCGGTATCGAAGGAAAAGAGCGAAAAACTTCATCTAATTGAAGAGTTAGCTTCAAGAAAGACAAGGAATGGTTGGTACCAAACACTGTGGTTGGGGTGAGTGTAAAACCGACTCGAGATATCCCGACAGATGGCCAAAATCCCTCAAAGAGTCGAACGAATCGGGAGAGAAAGTGTTTATACCGTTCCCGAAACCAACCGGCAAGAACTTTGAGAAGTGTAAGCGTTGGATAGTGGCTTGTTCAAGAGAACATTTTACCGATAAATGTATCACAAGAAACACATATATCTGTGCGCTTCACTGGCCCGGAGGAAAAGGTCCCACGGCCGAATTTCCTGATCCGCTCAAAGCAAATCTGACAACAGCACAAACAAGGCGAGCGTGTGCTCCGAGGAGAAAGGCCCCGAAACAAAGAGTCGCGCCGGCAGTGGCGCCAGTGGCAAAGCGATTGAAGTTAATCGACGAAACCACTGTGGAACAATTTAAACGTCCCTGAAGACCCGGAACCGTTGGAATCCATTTCCCCGGTCGAAGCTATCGATGAAGAGCGTGATGAATCGACCAAAGCAAATGTCCTCGTGTATGAGAACCTGTCAGGGAAGCTTGTTTCTGACCAAAGTTCTCAGACTGTTTATTCCAAATACGAGTTATCCGCCAAGGTCGAGACAATGATTTTAAAGAACGAGGTTTCTACGTCAAAAGTGCAGGCTCCCAAAGTAATTAGTACTCTTTCCTACGAGTACACTGTGCGAGATTCAAGACTTCTAAAGCACTTCACTGGCCTCACACCTCCGCAGTTCGAGGTTTTGCATAATTTCCTCAACGACGTTTGTCCTCTCGAGACCATCAATTAGTGGACCGGTAAAGATTGACCTGCAACGGAAAATGCCAGGACTGGCCCAAAGAGTGAGTTCTCGACAAGGGAAAAACTGTATATTTTCTTATTGAGGTTAAAGAGAGGATTTACTCTCGAAACCCTTGCAGCTCTGCTCAGCACTCCGGAAAGGAGCATCGATAAGTCTTATGTGAGAAAAATTTTCACAACATTCATCCAGCTTATGTATGTAACATTCAGAGACATGGAAGAATTTATCTTTCCAGAAAGAGCACACCCAAGCAAGTTCCTTCCCAAAGTCTTCAAAACCATGAAGAAAATTAGGTGTGTAGTTGACTGCACAGAGTTTAGAGTGGAATGTTCCAGGAATTTTGCCAGGCAAGGGAACACTTTTTCCTCCTACAAACACACCAACACATTTAAGTGGCATGTTTTGTTTCCGATTTGTTTGAGGGAGACATTGATGATGTACAAATCTTCAAAGAAAGTGGCCTTATGAAACACCTGCAGCCCCATGATGTAGTACTGGCTGATCGCGGTTTCACCGTGCGAGAGCTCTTGAATCCACTCCAAGTGGGATTGAAAATTCCATCATTTTTGAAAGGAAGGAAAAGTCTCAGTGCTGCAGAAGAACTGGAGACACGTCGCATTGCAAAGGCTAGGATTCATGTGGAACGTTTTAATGAACGTCTTAAACAGTTCAAAATTGTTGGCAGGAAAATGCCTTTGTCCATAGCTCCTCTTGCAACTCAAATGGTGGTAGTTGCTGCATTCCTTGTCAATTTTCAAAAATTCCTTTGTAAGTAGACATTTGAATTAAAATTATACTTAAATCTTGTTTGGGGGGGGGGGGGTCATTGGGTATGTGCCATTGGTCTCTTAGATTCCATTTGGTGGCCAGAACAGGGCTGGTTGTTCAAAAGCTCATTAACACTAACCCGGGTTTAAAAGTCGATATTGTGTTCGATTTCTCATGTGAAAGTGAATCTACTACTAATTTTTTTTTTAGTTTTTGTGATGTGTCAACATTAAACCTGGATGACAAAAATATGTTCAGCAAAATTAAAAGGTTAAAAAACAAAGATGTTAATTTACATTAATCCTGGATTAGCTGAATCATGCTTTGAACAACCCAGCCCAGAAAGTAAGCTAACTGTACGGGGTAATGTCTGATAATTAATATTAGAGGCCCACAATCAAGGCCCAAGATGCCTTTCGACCGCGATCACTAATCACGAGTTTCTCGCTTCTAGAACGCATGCGGATAAGCGCTATATAAGTGTTATGATTATTATTATTAAATAAGCGAATCTGGTGAAGGGTGTCTAAATCGAGTTATATCTGAGTAATCCGACCTGTACATATTTCAATTTGCTTTTGTACATAAGTTTCCCGGTTACAGTTGTTTATTTTTTCCTGGTAGTATTTTGTGTATATTTTATAAAAAGCTGTAAGTTTTGCTGATTGAAATCAACCAGTGCTGGGCAAGATGGCAGAATAGATTACATTTCATTGGATGTCATCATTAAATTAAGTCCCATTTTAATTAACTGGCATTCAAATACTATCTCATATCTACACTGTAGAAGACTGTGTGCTAGTGTGTCTACGTTATAAGTAACTTTCTCATTCTTGTTCCGCTCTTGGTGGGCTGTGTTTTTTGTTAAATTAAATATTGAAACAACACTTTTCCGTAATCCTTATTCGGCTGTTGACACTGAGTTCGTTTGCTTGGCATGGCTTCCATTTGAATACCAGGAAAAAAGGAAAGTTGTATGCAATTCAAAACAGAATAGACCCAATACCCTGGATTTTCTGACCATGTTGCAAATTTTAAAGGCTGAAAACCCTTTTTTATCATTGGTTATTATAAACTTCTCAATAAATATCAGTCAGTAAATTTATGTTTCACTTTCTCCTACCGACAGGGGTATTAGTTTTTATTAGAACGTAACAGTTTCGCATTTTACAATTCTTATTCACATTATTTTATATACAACTTATTTGCGTGACTGTACAGTAATACAAATTAATGCTATTATTTAATGCTACATGAAGACAGTTTCCTTTTGAATTAAAGTTTAAAATCTATGACTTATGCAAATTCTGTCTTGTGGCATTTATATTTCAGACAAAATTTACTATATAATAAGCAGCCCTTGTTTTTTATACCCACAACAGCTTGTCTCACTTTGAATGTAAAATTTAACAACTTACATTGGACGGACAATACTGTGGCTCCTGACCAATGGGCAAGTGGAAGACTGAAAAGTTACATCCTTGTGAACAAAATCTGCCCTTCCTAAAGCCTCATTGCTGTGGCTATCGTGTGACCTGTCTCTGGAAGGTCCTGGAGCGTCACCTTAAAAGATTTTACAAGAGCCTGGAAAATCATAAGCCAATTGTCTAATGGACATGTATTGGTAAGTGTAATTCCATTACTTGTGAGTCCACCCCATGGGAAAACAGTCAGTTCCTGGTCTTGTTTACTAGCAGTTGTAGGGTTACTGGATGTAACAGTTCTGGTAATTGAAAGAAGAAGAGCTTCTGCGGCATCCATTTCTTCTTGAGTGTACAAGCTGTCAGCCAGGAAGGACTCTTTGGACTCACTGGGTGGCGTGGCAGGATCCATCCAAGCAGTAGACAGTTGTTCAGCGGGCATCTCTGTCTGCACACAGTCAACAGTTGATGGTAAAGAAGTGCAAGTGGTAGGGTCCTCATCATTATCAGGTGTCAAACCATCAACAGGTGATGCAGAAAGAGGAGGTTCGAGTGGATCTAACCTGTCCACAGGCTTTGCTAAAATCACTGGCAAGAGATCCCTGGGGACACGCATTTCAAAAACCTCTGGGGCAATAACACGAGTCCACAAAGCTGTTAGGTTGCACAAAATCTTCTCAATGAGGACTTCATCTCTTGGTATCCTTTCCACTGAGTCAGGACCACTTGCAGCATGTAAAATAAAACCCCAGTACTTTCGACCAGTCACAAGCAGGATCTGCTGACATTGGTAGAAATATGAATGGGAACGCTTTAAAACACACTTTCCGTTCTCGACTTTAAAGCATTGCCTACTGAGAACACTCTTGGGGACTGGGGATGTGGAAGATGTGATTGTTTCTACACTGTACTGCTTTAAGATTTTCAGTGATTTAATCTCAATAACAGTATCACTGCCAACCAGGCCATCTGGAGAGCAACCAAGGAATGGAAACTTGGGGTTTACCCAAAATCCTGTTTGAAAGACTTTTGTCTTTGTGGCATTCTCGTACTTCAGTATCGCCTCAGGCTTGCATTCCAGTCCATATCGCATCCAGTATGACTGAAAGTGTTCTGATTCCAGTCTCCAAATGTTACTAAAGATGAACTTAATGGCTTCTACGGCTGCATTCGGCTGACACTCAACAACAAGTTTTCCAACTTTAAAAGCACACAGACATTTTGATGCAGTTAGCCTGCACCATCGTTCTGAGAACCACTTCTCAGATTTACTCTGCTCTTGTGTTCCTGGAATTTACATCAAGGTTGTGGCTTCAAGTTTTCGTGCAAGGCACTGACTTGCTCTAACAGGACTCTCTTTATGTCACCTTCAAGCTTATAATCGTTGTAAGTCGTTCTTAACTGAGTTTCCCACATTGTGAGTTCTCCGTCTTCAGCTTGAGACAAAGCTTGTACCTTAGAAAGAAAATTGTTCATGTGGTGCACGTTGACATGTCGATATTTGGCTGGTCTCGGATCGAAATCAATCACGTTCAAGGAGGCGTTCTTGTTCTTACCAGGATATTATGCATCGCTTGTGCAGGGTTGTGTTAGCGATGGCCCGTGCTTTTGAACGTAATCAAGGACGGAAAATAAAACAGCTACAACATGGCTACATCGACCCAATGACGAAGCCCGGCAAGGTTCGCAGGAGGCATGAAGAATAGCGCCACTGTTCGCAGAGATAACAACAGTGACATTGTGTGGCAGTTCGTTCCTCATCGATGGCCAAAGATGAGCTCTCACAA
>CM042753.1:19115279-19120562 GCA_022496165.2 Catalaphyllia jardinei
CAAACATAAATAGAGAATAGAACTATCATTCCAAATGAGACTGAATTGTGTTCCCATAGCAAGCGACTGTTTTTTAGCCCCCTCAAATCTGATTTAAATTTTTTGGTGTTTTTCAGTTTGAAAAACTATCAAACCATAGTTAGTAGAGGAGATTGGTTAGGAAACTCGGCGAACTTCAAAGGACCAAAACAATAACAGCTCCCTGCTGACCGGTCACGTGACACCTGACCTTGCACTCTCAAAACAATATGGCGGGGAGTATTAACGATCTTTAAATCTCCTCTACTAACCAAAACCAAATAACATACATGAGAAAAACAAAATCGAGCTAGCACGAAAAAAATAGAAGTAACCAAGTTGAACAAAACGATAATAGCAGAACTTATTCGAAATATTTTGTGACTTATTTAACAAATGAAATAGGTTCCTGAAACTCTGACGAAGGCTGTAAAGAAAAAAGAAACCAGTAGAAAAACTCGAAAGGTGTTTGAATGACGTGAGACGTGACTTGAGAGAGGGTAAATTCTAGAGCAAGAAAATATGTACATCTGTTAAAATTTTAGTGAAACTTCAGTAAAATTGCCCAAAACATATTCAATTGAAAGCTTAATTCCATAACAATTAATCCTGGTGATACTTACCATGCAATACAACCAAAAACTACATTAACTACATTGCAAGAAGTTTGTTGTCTCTTTCACCTGGATCATCAATCTTCTTGACAAAAGTTATTGTTTAGCTGGCCCAAGGGAAATAACAGTGATCCTTCATAGAACATAATTATTTGATTATTTTCTATGAAGGATAGAAAATTATTAGATAATAATGTATTGACGATTTTTTACCTTTGACGATCAAAACAAAAGGAACCGTCCCCGGGTAGGCTTAAACCAGCAACCTTTCGGTTAACAGCCGAACCTGCGTCGGGTTTCGGGTACATTATTGTAGTGAGCTCGAAAGAAATGAGAGGGAAAAAAACGGGGGAGTTGGGTACTATGTTGGATAATTAGACAACGCATACCAGAGATTAACAGAGAGACCTTAGCTTAAGACCCGCGTTCACACAAGTTTAGCCTCTTGGTCTAGTGGCATGATTCTCTTTGCCCAGACATTTTTTTTTCTCTCAGATCACTTCAGTTCAGTTCTTTATTTCACACCACAAACAATATTTACATAGAGTTAATATAAGATAAAATAAAGAAAAATAGATAAGAGTAATGCTCAAATTGGCCATTTAATAATGGTATAGTTTTAGCAGCTGGGGTGGTACTTCATTGCAGGTGCTCTTTAATGGGGTTTTTCTGCTGTTCTCAGATAATAACTTGGTTTTATCAATTAGGTTAATAATGTGAACTCGCCACCGTAAATAGATTGCATTTGCATTTACCAACTCACATTATCAACCCAGTTGATAACACCAAATTATCTTGTAATACTCTCCACCGACGTAGGACCACAGTTGCTTTACAAACTTAACCTTTTTGTTCTCATATGAGGTTTCTGGTTAGAGTTGGTCAGCAAGTTATAGTCTCATTCTGGCTGGCTCGAACCGGCGACCTTCCGCGTGTAAAGCGGACGTCATGGCTACTAACTTACCGAAACCGGTAACGAATGTAATTAAAATACCATACTCAGTGAAGTGTTTATAAGGAACTGCATGGTAGTTTTTTAGTTTTTGATCAGGAAGATGGAAAGCTTGTGAACCCATTCCATTCCAAAGAATCCAGAAACTTAACCCCTATTTAACAAATAGATTGTTCGCTCTCGATTTCTATGAGATGAGGCCGAAGGCCGAATCAACTATCGCCTCATAGACATCGAGATAGACATTATTGAACTTAACCCATAAACAAAGTTCAAGTACCGAACTGTCCTTGGCAAATTTGCAGTTGTTTAAGCGCGTACCCGCTTTTTCAATATTTTCAAGTTTTTAAAGTCAAGAAACCGTAAATGTGCTTCTTTTAATTTTCTCAGGAATTTAATTACTCGTTTACACCCCAAATTCCGCCCACAACTTCGGAAAAACTATAAAAACATCGCATTTCGTGGACGACCGGCAGCCTTCTGTACTCTAATGGCCGATCGTATACGAGTGGCTCACCCAATCAGATTGTAGCATTTGCAGTAGTATACTAGTAAAATTCTACGAGGCGCAGCCGAGTTGACTATCGCTCGTAGAAAACTCGGGCTCGTAGTCTAATTGTTTTAGTATAAATTTACCGTAGTCTCATTGCATAAAAAGAAAAAAAATGTCAAGTAAAAATGTCAAGTAAAAATGTCAAGTAGAAAAAGACTGTTTTATTTAAGTTCAAACGTGATGCGCGATGTGCGCTGATGCGTAACTGATGACTATCAGCAGTTATAGTTCACCACTAAATTTTCTACGATTCTTATTGGTTTAAATTAATCACGTGTCGCGATAGTGTTCATCCGTGGAGGACCACTATCGGCCCATAGTGGCCGTCTGCCGAAAATACCCGGATGGATAGTAGTCGTCCGTGAAAATTTTGCTGTAAACAAGCGGGTTTCGTAGAAAATAAACAACTGAAATTGTATTGAGGGTTTTTGTCTGTTTTCTTTTTCAAATTCTATATTTGGCTTTCACGGCTTTCGTCTCGAAATCTTGAAAATAATTAATTGAAGTCTAATTAATTTTTGAACTAGCGTGCGGAAGAAAATGTAGTGGAGAACAATAAAGACAATAGAGTGTTTATGTCTCGGAACTATCGGTCTGATAGTTGCCCCTTGGAAATTTGATGTTCTTAAAACTAGCATATTTGCCCTCGAAGCTTCGCTTCTCGGGCAAATATTTGTTTTAAGAACATCAAATTTCCGCGGGGCAACTATCAGCCGATAGTTCCGAGACAGAAACACTCTATTATCATCAGTAATTTAGCCAATCAAATTCACGGATTCACAATAGACTACGGTAAATTTATACTAACATCACATAGAAAACGGTAACATAGCCAGTCAAATTGACGGATTCGCAATAGACTACGGTAAATGTATACTAATATTGTATAGCATGATGTAAACATCTTTCAGGGTGTAGAAAATTTTGGCCATGGCAGGTTGCTTAAATATTTGGCCGGAATCAGAAGAGGATGAAGGTTGAGAGAGTTAATCCTCAATTGTCTCAAGGTAATTCCTCTCAAATTATTATTAGTTATTATATACTCAACAAAATATCTTGCTTCTGATTGGCCAATGGCGAATGCATAAATAGGTTATAGAGTGCAATCCAGGTTATAGAGTGCAATACGGAAGTTGCTATGGAAACACCAGGGAAGCGCCAAATTTGAACACCAAAGTGAAAAAAAATGGCTGACAGTCGGTTTGCTTTGTCAAACCAAAACATCGTTGAACAACTTAAAGAAAATGCGAAAAACAAAAATACATTGAAAGCTACACAGACCTGCTTGAATGTCTGGCAAACATGGGCGATTGAAAGAAAACTAAACCCAAAACTGGAAGAATACGAGCACGAACAACTCGATAAAATATTACAATTCTTCTACACAGAAATCCGTACTAAAGACGGGTTTGAGTACGAACCTGAGAGTTGAGAATATAATAAATAAAAAATCGTATGAACCTGCTCGTGCATTTCGTGATTTATGGTCACTCGTGATGTTTTGAAAGTTCTCAAATTGCACTCGCCTACGGCTCGTGCAATTTTGAGAACTTTCAAAACATCACTCGTGCCCATAAATCACGAAATGCACTCGCGTTCATACGATTTCCTATACATATAGTATCCAGTTCTCCAATTTCTCCATATGCGTTGTGTTAATGATTTCTAGGAGAATGAAAATGCACGTATTAAAACCGCTTTGGCTGAACTTGGGTTGGGACTAAAATTCGCCTCGCATTCATCAGTGCACTCCCGAAAAGTCTAACAGAATGCGAAGGAGCGAAGAAAGGATTGTGTGAATTTGAAAATACTATGCTTTCAATGATGAGATTTATTCAAGTGGTGTTGCACCATGTCTTCTGAGAACAGTTGCAGGGCCCCAATGCAGATCACATTTGATGAAATTGGCTTGTTTGGTCTTGTTTATAAAAAAAAAAACAATTATCCTGATACATGTAGTTATAAACAATAATTGGATGAGGTTTTTGTGATATCGGGAAAAATCAAGGTCTCGGCAAGTGTACACTTGCCGAGACCTTGATTATTCCCGATATCACAAAAACCTCATCCAATTATTGTTTTATTATACATTGTTTTATGAAAAATATGTGTGAAATGCAAGTAGATTTTATTTGTGCTGCATCTTTCGAAACCATTCAAGTGCTCGCGCTCTTTAGCCAAAGGTGTATTATGCATGCGCACTGCGCGAGGTATAATCTGCACATATAATTGGATAGGAGATTATACCCTGATCATGCTTGTCCACAAAATCGCGTGAATTCTCAAAATAAGCAGGGGATTCTTGGCCAATCAGAATGCTAATAGTGAGTACAATGTATAATAACATTAATAATAACCTAAAACCTTAAATTTGGGCCTGTCCGGGAGTCGAACCCGGAACCTCTCGCACCCAAAGCGAGAATCATGCCACTAGACCAACAGGCCAATCGTGGTTGAATACTGTTTAACACAGTTCTTAATCTACCTCTCTTTGTTGAACTGAAGAGTGCTCTCATTGACTAAGACAATTTGTCTTTAACTCCCGCAGTCTTTCGCTTGTCAATTCTTGTGAGCAAGATAAAATAATGTATCGGAAACCTTACTTAAGTGAAAATTTGATCCACACAATTAAATTTGATTATTCAAACAAATAATCAATCAGACAAAAAATAAACTTTATCAGGTATTTAACCATAATGTTGGCTTTTGCTTGTCAATTCTTGCGAGCAAGATACGATAATGTAGCGGGAACCTTACTAAGTGAAAACTCTAATCCACGCATATTGGTGAAACCAATAGGCATTTTAACACACGTGTTAATGAGCATCTCTTTCGGGAAAAAATTCCCACATTTTTAAACATCTTAGTGCTCTAAAGGTTGTAGAGATAAGTGTGATATCTCTTGTTTTAAGATTGTCGATCATGCCAGCACTTACTCTCACCTTAAAATAAAAGAGAGTTTTCATATTGAGCAGTTGAAACCTGAACTCAAAAAACAAGTTGAGCACGTTAATTTATCTACTGTTTTTTACAGGGAGTTAAGTTAATTTTTCGTTAATTCTTTTCTTAGTCTATCATTTTATTGGTTAGTTTAAAAAACGTGGCTGGTATGACGCGGCGTTTCGTCTCGGCCAAGAGACTCATCA
>CM042753.1:19130562-19133062 GCA_022496165.2 Catalaphyllia jardinei
ATTTCCATGGGCCTGCACGTCCTTGATCCCTCGAGTTTCAAAACGTTAAGGCGAGGAAGAATTCCAATCAAACATCGACTTAGGTAAGTCTCGTTTAATTTTTGAATTCTACCTCGACATCAGTCCGAGTCACTACGGAGTTACATGAGATTTGAAAGCCCTGGAAACACGAACAAGTGAATTGAAGTAGCTGTGGATCGTGTAAAGGAATAACAGCTTTAATGGGTCATAACAAGAATGATAGTTATGAACAATTCATTGCGTTACACATAAAATATAAACTAAGAGTTTTGAGTGGCCCGGAAGTGTTCTAAAATACTAGCACCAAAATTGGTTTCAATAGGCTTATTATAGTAAGCAGCAAATGTTTGTGCATTAGACCAGCCTCCGGCCTTAAGTATGTCCTGGAGAGTAAGACTCCCAGTGTGAGTACCATAGGAAGTCGCAGCAGGTCTAGCGCTATTCCCAGAGAATTTCGTGACGTCAATGCCTGCGTTGTCGAGAATAGACTTCACCCATTTACCTATTGTGGAATTGGAGACCGGATTGTGTGGCTTGATAAAGCTTATGGGAAGTTGACAGTTCTGTCCTCTGAGCTCCTTTGTCATATGGAGATAATGTGTTATGTGGGAAACCACACATAAGCTTTCATCCTACTTGTACGCAACTAGTTCAATCGGCTCAAGGTGTTTCCCTGGTTTAGTGGTTTTAAGTTTTTCTCCGATGGTGAACACATATTTATCCGGCAATGCTTGCATTAGAGAAATATCTAGTTTTGTTAAGGTTTGGCACCGTTGCCCGGTCAGAAGACAAAGTAACATTGTTAGTTTCTTAGTCAGAGTCTTGAGCTCAAGTTTGGATATCGGATGCAACGTTTTTAGGTACTGCAACACTGTCCCGACATCCCATATAGAGGTGTATCTTGGTAAAGAGGGTTTAAGCTCGAAAACGCCCTTAAGAAATCTAGTCACAAGCGGATGAGTACCAAAAGTATTCCCACCTGGAAGATCAAGTACTGAGGACAGGGCGGATCTAGCGGTATTAATGGCGCTGTATCCCAAGCCTTTCTCATAAAGGGATGCCAGAAAATCAATTCCATTTTCAATACTAGCGTTAAATTTGTTAATGTTCCGAGATTTACGAAACATGTCCCATCGCGAGAGGTGTATTTGGTATTGTTTAGCAGTACTAGCGCGCCCTGAAGAGGCCATAATGATATCCTTCGCAGTAGTTGAAATCTCTTTATTGTTCAGGTGCGTCCTGATAAGTGGCAAACAAGCAGGGTCAGTTTTTTTGTGTAGCGGATGGAGTGCGGTTGGTTGGTTGGGCAAATGGAGTAGTGTTTTGCTTGCTTGCAACACTACCGGCTCCTGTACCATCATTTTCATTGCCTTGGGAAACCAGGCCTGTGTCGGCCAGTTGGGAAGCACGCACACACCGGTGGCTTCGTCCTCCTGGATTTTCTTGAGCACAGCTGCTATAACACTAAAGGGAGGAAAGGCATAGAACTTTAGTTGTGCCCAGTTCATTGTGAAGGCATCAATGGCTATCGATTCTGGGTCTGGCCTATATGCGACATAATTAGGAAGCTGTTTGTTCAGTCTAGACGCGAATAGGTCGATATCTGGTGCAAATTGCAATGCCTTCAGGGATTGTGAGAACAAGGATGTATTTAGCATCCATTCAGTTATTGTTTGGTTTTGTCTGGATTCTAGGTCAGCTTCTACATTAGCTTTCCCTGCAGTATGTCCCGCACTGATCCAGAGATTTCGGGCTATACACCAATCCCAAATTTCCTTGCATAATTTGTTTAAGTGCCCAGAATGGCTTGTTCCCATGTGGTTTATTACCGCAACCGCGGTGGTGTTATCAATCTTTAAGCTGATATGCGTTTCGCGGTGCGAGGGACAAAGAGCTTTAAGCCCTAGAAAAACTGCTAACAGTTCTAGATAGTTAATGTGGTGGCGTTTTTCGTCCGAAGTCCAAAGGCCACCTGTCGACTGTGGTCCGCACACAGCCCCCCAACCCTCGTTAGAAGCATCCGTCATCAGCTCGCATGATGGCTGACCCCGGGTCATTACATTTTCCGCTGTCATCACATTAGCTATCCACCACTCAAGCTCTGTTTTAGCATTCGCCGATAAAGACATGCGCCTGTCAAAATTCCATCGGTTGTTTCGCAGTGCGCAAGTTTTATCGTATTCAATGTGGCGATAGTATAGAGCCCCGTACATGACCCCAGGAAAAGATGAAACAATCTTTCCGAGCACTCGTGCTACCTCCCTTATAGTAGGAGAAACCGTGTTAAGCAGCGATGTGCACGCATTTTTGAGTGCCAGGGCTTTTTCCCGAGTTAATTTAATTGTCATATGAACTGAGTTTAGAACGAAACCCAGAATGACTAGCTGTTGGGAGGGGTTAAATACAGATTTTTCTGGGTGGGTGACGAGTCCCAAGGTATCAATTTGAATTACGGTGTCTATAGCATTATACACACAGG
>CM042753.1:19140562-19150325 GCA_022496165.2 Catalaphyllia jardinei
GAGTTAATGACACATTTTTTAAGAAACGCGAAATCAGAGACAAAGGTCACAAACACTCGCTTTGTACCTTACGTTGAACGTCGCCATATAGCTAACCTGTAGTGTTATACTGTTCGATCGCTGACCTGTATCGCTGACCCGTTAAGTTTGACTGGATATCGCCACAGAAGTAAGTATTTCGTTTTGTAACCGGTTGAGTTTTGAGAATTATAATTTCCTTTGCAATTTTATGAATCACTTGCATTAGGTTTCTCAAGGATTATGTATCTTTCTTATAGATCGAATAAAACAATATAAAGATTATACGATTCCGTATCCAGTCTGCTTCCGAGAACCATTTTCCCTTGGAACCTAGAACAAGCAGTTATGGCCTTAAGTGTTTGCCCTTACTTATCAGCTAAGTTGTGCAATGCGCTAGTGAGTTAACAGCTTTTAAAATGAAAATCCAGGGCAACATTTTGTATAGCCGCTTTTCTTTTGAATTAATGAATTTTTCTTTAAATGTTTTCTATTAATTTAGTTATGTATCCCTACGTACTATTTATTTTAGCTGTAAATGTAATGTCTCCAAGATAGCAGCTTTTGTAGTTACTCTGAATTCCGGGAAGGAGGAACGTTTTATGAATTTTTGTATGTTTCGTTTAGCAGGGCGCGTGCGTACACTTTGTATTCAGTCCGCGACCACAGCGCTTACCATATGCGTGGTAAAATGACGTTTCCCTTGAATATATAAGCTACCGAAATCCTAGGTTAAATTGTAATGACAAGGGCGGTCTGGAGCTGTGAGTAGGCGTGGGATATGTCACATATGGTTTAGGGGCCGACATATCTCTCCCTCAATGCCGTACCAGGAGGCGAGGTCGGTAGCAGAAAGCAGCAAAGGGCCAACTGCGTCCAAAAGCGATCGCACGGGCCGAAATCCCGGGATGATTCGTTTGGTACGATGCTCCAGCGCCACGTCTGGAGGTACTGCTTTTTTCTCTCTTTTTTTTCGTCATGAAAAAATCACGACAAAGTAGTGCTTTTCTCGCTGTTATTCTTGTAAAAAAAACAAATGCGCGGCCTACCGTCAGTTGCTGTTCTCCAAAAAACCGCATAATGTATATATGCCTGAATTTTTGAAAACAGGGTTAGAAAAGATAAGGACTCATTCTATCACTTGGAAATTAAAAACAATAAAATTCGTCCAAAGGCCGATAAAAAAGCATATATCTGACGCCGAGCAGTAAGTTCATGGTCCCTAGAAGCATTCCAACGAGTCAAAGTTTAAAATGACGCAAATTTTAGAACATTTGTTCAGTAACCTGACTTCCGGCGAAGTTTCAAAGCGGTGTCATTTCAGTATAGAAATTTTTAAGTTGAGCGCCTGGTTAAGAGAGTACCTGGTTAAGGCTTACATAGCAACTTATACAGTCAGCAAAACACTACTTTTTTCGCGGTCCGATAAACAACAGGATTTCGCATGGAATAGACAACAAACTGAATGAAACATAGTGTACAACTTGTCACCTTGTCTGCACAAAGACTGTGGCTTGTGGTTCAATGCCATTAGAGCTCGCTGAAACTGGACCTAGATCTAATTTTCCTGAGTCGAGAAATGCTTCTTCCAAGGTACGATCAGCTAAGCTTAACATTAATGCCTGGCACAGACTATTTCGGCGAAACCGCACTTAAACAAGACATCACATGCCTGTCAACACCATGCGGAAATCACATAATCACACACTTTCGCTGCACTGGTTCAAGCTTACATAACAACTTAAATAGTCAGCGAAACTATACTTTTTTCGCAGTCCGATAAACAACAGGATTTCGCATGGAATTGATTTCTACAGTTCAGCATAAAAGACGCCGCTTCGTGAAATTTCAGCCTAATATCTGTCTGTATTTCCAAAAAACATACCTAGAGAAATTGACTTGCCACTGATTATCTCGATACAATTCTCTCCTAGAGCTAGCTCTCCACAAGGCTTATCGTAGCTCAAATAAAAGGAAATAACACTTCTGTATGCCTTTCGAGGCCAGGGAGACTAAATTCACCGTGTTTTCGTTGAATCACGAATTGTACAATTTAATTAACAGTGCTTAAAATGAAATTCGAGTCTCAAAAAATATGAACGTACAGATATCAAAACCACAGCGGACAGCTGATCTATGGAAAAGCGGCTATACAAAATGTTGCCCTGGATTTTCATTTTAAAACCTGTTAACTCACTAGCGCATTGCACAACTTAGCTGATAAGTAAGGGCAAACACTAAAGGCCATAACTGCTTGTTCTAGGTTTATTGGGTAGAAGCACGTAACTTCCGCAAAGATGTAAAGAAAACGGGGAGGAAAACTCAGTTGGTTTTTTTTACATGTAGTATAGCAGGAAAATCATTCAAAAACAGACTTTTACACAGTAATATGAGGAAATTTTGTATGCGCTTATTGCATAGAGATACATAGTTTGACTTTAGTAATCTACGAATATAAATCTCAGTATTCTCTTATATATACCTGAAGTTATGAAAACCGGGTCGGCAAACCTAACCTTTTTGTGCAACTTTTCAGAACTTCCCCTGTCTAATATTAGCTTGTTTACTGTGTTGTTCACAGCTGATGTCTTTTTTTTCTTTTTTTTTAGCTTGCTTTCTGGTTAGGGATTTGTTTACAAGTGGATGTAGACATAATTAACCCCCCATCCCCCCACCCCACCGGGGTTATGCAATAAAGGCTCCCCCGCTGTAGAGCACTATTCTGGTTCCTGCGGTGACATTCACCTGGATTATATATATATAATTTGCACGAAATTTCTCCTGCCAGGAGAGGGGGTCTAGATCCTGCTCGCTTCATGGAACCTCCCTTGCGGTTTCGCCCTGGAAATTAAGGATGGACACTTATGGTTGGGTGTCGACCCAGCCGTCTCAACCTGAACAAGCCATTTTCCGGAGCGGTTCCGACTTTAATGTCTTCTTCAGCGGAGTTTTACAGTTTCAGCTTGTCTGGTCGCTTACGCGCCGTTGAACTTAATGCATTAACTCGTTTATCTACAGTCATTTATATAGTAAAATAAATATTCCAGTGTCTGAGCTCCTTAAATTGACAAAACTAATGCTATTGTTTGGAAGTGGATTGGTACTTAGAGATCTCCAAGTTTTACACAGAGAAACTAAGTGTTTCCCCGCAATTAGTTATGCATTTTTTGAAGGAAACGTCAGTTTTCAAATAACCGACAACGGAAACAATTGTTTAAAACTTTTCTATTCTTGTTGGTTTGTTCCAGAGTAGTTTATATGGACTGATTAATCAGTTTCTTTTATACGTTTTGCTAATAAGATTTGGCGAAAAACGAGATGATGACAACATCTTATTATATTCCAGTTACCACTCCAAGTCCAAAAGAAAAAACACATGTAGCTAATGTATAGTTGATGAGACTAAAACTGGCTACCCAACTCTAGCCAGGCCTTTGAAAATTTTGCGCCATGTCAGGAGCGAAAACAAAACACAACAACAACAACAACAACAAAAAACAAACAAAGCAAAACAAAGTCGCTGCCATAACTGAACTCCTTAAATTTTGTACACACACACGAAATTAAGCGCTTGGACATGCGTGTCATATGATAACGAAGTTTATGTAACCGATTGTTGGTGGATTGGCAGGCAGAGAAATGTACGAGTTTTATTCGGAGGAACAAAGCGTCTGTCCGCAGTGAGTTGACGGTTGAAGGTGATTTTTTTGTTCAATGTCTGCTTTCAAATAACCGAGTGACAAAAGAAGTCACCGTTTACAATTTTTTAAGCTGCGTTACTATTGCAGGGAATTACTAAGAAAGTGGAAAATTAATCAACCTATTGTTTTTTTTTAAATTAAATTAATGAACAATAAATACCTTTGCCATCTAATGGAAGGCGCGGTAGCTCAGTTAGTAAGAGCGCCTGTCTTGTAAATATGAGGTCATAGGTTAAAATCTCATCGGTGTCTTACAGATGTCGCACTTTCTGATTTCAGTTACTTTTGAAAACAGCTCATAGAAGCTTCACATGTAGTACGTTTCTAATATTTCTTTGCTTGTTTTATCCAACTTAGTCTAGGCGTAATTCTTTGTGTATTTTATGCGAGCAGAGGTGGAGGTGAGGCGAGGCGAGCGCGAAGTTTGAGTAGTGCACGAGTGGAAGAAGGGGATTGTACGTGTACCATTGTTCAAGCTGGTCCGACCTAGACACACCCTAAATGACCAGGCAGTCACAGCGTTATAAAAAGCATCGTCAGTTAACAGTGGTGCTTATAAGAAATATGAAATACTTATCTGCTTAGGTGAATTGTGTGATCTAAGCAAAGGCTAGTTGAAAATTTAAAAGTGAAATGGAGAACCAAAGCTATTTTACTAAGTTTTCTCCCATGAATGTTTGAGAAAAATTTCAATCGATAGCGTGTGTACTATCTTCTGCAGGATGTTTCTTCGTAGGAGAGATGTTGAAAAAGAAGATCTCACTCTGATATACTTAACTTAAGTAGCCTCAGTACTTGATAAAAACTAAGAAAAGCCATTGCAAGAGTTTTTGCACTTAAAAAGTGTATTCCCATACCGGGAGTCGAACCCGGGCCGCCTGGGTGAAAACCAGTAAGTCAGCCAGTAAGTAAGTCAGTGAACATAGATAACAAAGACAGGGAAAGTAACTGAGATCAGTGGATACATGAATAAGGAAATAACAAATAACAAACTTTGTGAAGATTTCATTCTTGGAGTTCTTTGGCTGCTATTCTTTTCTTTCGAGTTGTCCTATATGGTCTAGCGGTTAGGATTCCTGATTTTTAGCCAGGCGGCCCCAGTAACATCATCGGATGTTTTGTTCTGAGGCTGAGCGAAGACAGTGGTAGTTGAAATAAATCTGAAGTACTGACTAGTTGAATATTTCAAGGTGATTAAAATAAAGATGCAAAGTTATTTTACTACCCCTAACACATAAATGGACTAGAAAGGTTGCGGAAAATTTCAGTCGACTGCTACTGTACTTTCTTCTGAAGCGGAATCGCGTGACTTGCTAAAAGTTCTCTTTGTATAGTTCTTGAGAAAGAAGAACTCACTTTGATAGATTCAACTTAACTAACATCAGTGCTTGATAAAAGCAAGGAAAAGCACCTCCAAAGTTTGTACACTCAAAAGGAAGTCCAACCCAGGCCGCCACGGGTAACACCAGGAATTCTAACGGCTAGGTCATGTATAATTCAACTTAAACAAAACTCCTGACCTTAATGAGTTATGATACGATATGGTCATGTGATACTACTGCTCGTTTGATACATTGTTTTGACTGGTGTCAATTGACCATAACATGGATGCCTAATATCAAAGAAGGACGCTATCAACAATATGTGAATGTCTCGGTCAGCCTATTAGTTACAGTAGGGTCGCCATCTTCCGCGACTCCGTCACCGTCGTCATAGTCGTGTGCACGGGCCATTGATGATACCGCTAGCCGTAATAACCATGAAAAAATCAATTCATGGGTTTTCTTTTTGTATTTATTTTTTTTAATATGAGTATGGAGCTCCGCTAGGGGGCTCTTCGGGTCGCTGGAGTTAAGCTATAATTTAAAACTCGCAATGAAATTTAATATTGTATTCCTTTTTAGCAGATAACCTTCACGTCTTTATCTGTGAGAAACTGTGAATGCACCATATTATCAATGTTAAGGTGATTCCTCAGTATTGTATTGCGCATCCATACTACGCGCGATTTTTGCGTCATTAGCACGCGCAAATGAGCGCGTGCACGTACACAACGAAACAAATTTCCCTAAGCTAAGCTCGATAGCGAAATAAATGTTTTTAAACGAGCAGGGTG
The DNA here is from genome assembly GCA_022496165.2 of Catalaphyllia jardinei. NCBI lineage: Eukaryota > Metazoa > Cnidaria > Anthozoa > Scleractinia > Caryophylliidae > Catalaphyllia > Catalaphyllia jardinei. Next base: position 19,146,398 of record CM042753.1, read on the forward strand.
ACCTATATTTTTAATGATTATTAATAATATTATTATATGACTATTTTCTAAATAGTTAGCGCGAGGAGCGCATGCATCCATCTTACCAGCGTGAAATTTATTACTTTTTCTCTGTTGCATGAAAGAAGGTCTTCACAAACCAGCAGCCACTGTGCAGAGTTTATGTGAATAAACTGTTACCGTCACAGTCATAGTCGTGCTCGGTATCACGGTTACTCGTGTTTTGAGAGTTGAAGCAAACTTGAAAAAAAATTTTCGTGAACGGGTACAAATTTGTCTATATATTTAATATATAAATTATAAATTATATTGTGGGCTTCAACTGGTGGTCTAAGTGATGTAATTACCTCACCTTTGTTGCAGCCGTGCGCATTAATCTCCTGCCCGCGTGACTAGAAGTTAAAGGACTTGAATATAAGTGTATCTTTTTGTGATATGTTAAAACAATCGTCTCTAATGAGCATCATCTGACCCCAGTTAGTCATTCTGGTATTGACTTAGGATATCTGAGACATTTGATGGCTAATATTAGCTTGCAAATTTGACAGTTATTATTATTATTATTATTATTATTACTATTATTATTATTATTATTATGATTGCCATTTCACGGTCAAGCCTAATAGGACCTTTTGGTAAAGTGACACAAGGATAGCGTTATGTTTGAAAAACTTTTAATATTGAGCAATATTCAACTACTGATTTACTTCCCAGACTTATTTTTTTTCTGTTTTCCTGACTAAAACAAAAAGCTACCAGTTCCCGACCAGCACACCACTGGAACCTACTTTTCGTAATTGGTTTCCGTAGTGTAGTGGAAGGTGGCCGGTTCGAAACCGGCCGGAAACTTTTTTCTAGCCCTATGAAACTATGATTTTATTCCCAACTGTAGACAGTTCCTTGAAAGATTTGAGGCACGTTAGGAGCAAAAACAAAACAAAATAGAAAAAAAAGTGAAAATATTCCAGTGTCTGAGCTCCTTAAATTGACAAAACTAATGTTATTGTTTGTAAGTGGATTGGTACTTAGAGATGTACCAGTTTTACACGGAGAAACCAAATGTTTCTCCGCAATTAGTTATGCATTTTTTGTAGTAAACGTCAGTTTTCAAATAAACCAACAACAGAAGCAATCGTTTCAAACTTTTTTTATTTATTTTGGTTTGTTCCAAGGTAGTTTATATGGACTGATAAATCACATTCTTTTAATACGTTTTGCTGATAAGATTTGGCGAAAAATTAGATGTTGACAACATCCTATTACATTCCAGTTACCAGTTCAAATCCAAAGGAAAATAAATTGCCACAAGTAGCTAAGGTTTAGTAGATGAGACTATAACTGGCTACCCAACTCTAGCCAGGTCTTTGAAAATTTTGCGCCATGTCAGGAGCAAAAACAAAACAAACCAAAAACAAAACCAAGTCGCTGCTATAAATGAGCTCCTTAAATTTTGTATATCCTTCAACAAGTTTATATTAGGGTCGATGCCTTAAATAACCCTATCGAGCTGTGATCTTAATTTGTAATTATTGGCTGAGTATGAGCGCTGGATTAGAAAATGTTTAGGTGGAGGTCAGGACGTACGTCCTGAGCGAGAGCCAAATATTTTCCCTTCCCTCCAGACCTAACTCAGTCAATAATGAACTGTACGGCAATGAACTTGTGTTCATGCTCAGTTTTGTTTCTTCACACAACCCTAATGCTGAAGCTGAAGAGCAATTTATCCTACAGTACACAAGGTATGTTTGTGATTCTTCTGGTCTAACCAACTTTTCCTAGAAACTCAGGATACTCTAAGGAAATCGAAGAGAACATTTAAAGCCACGGTGCTACCATGACGAAATTTTTTTTTCCCCTGTTTTCGTTGAAAATTAAAAGTCTAACTAAGGCAAATTTCCCCAAATTGTATCCTTCTCTAGTTTTTCTTCCTTGATATAGTCCACCAAACTTCGTAAAGAAAACTCGTCCGCCATTGCTTTGTTCACAAACATAGATGTCCTTTACTTTAGCGGTCTGTCTTGTGAAGTCATCCTCAACTACTGCTTGGTTAAGCTACTGAAATACATAGACTAGATGATTTCATTGTGTATCGTTAGATAACGAGTCGCAAGAAAGTATTAATATTGAAAATGTGGCATCTCTTTCTCATGGTGACCATAGAGAGGCTCTGGCAAGTGAAGAAGAGGCCGCTACGTACAACGCCGAAATGGAACGAGAAGCTAAAATCGATCAACAATATCCAAGAATAATAGAGAACTGAGCTAAGATAAATAGTACGATAGTAATTTTTATTCACTTGTAGTAGGCTTCAGTTGCATGGAAAAATATCTGTAAACCGTAGTGCCTTTGAAATGGTCTTAAGATAAAAATTTATTTAATTCCAGTCATTTTACAAGACTGATTTTATTTAGCACCAGTTGTTTTTAGCTAAAAATATTCTTGTCTTCGATCTCATCCTCTGCTTTGATGTTCTCGGAGTTTTTACTAAGGGATACAGTAAATCTCTCTCAGTGGTTCCCGGCCATATTTCAGGCAATCAAAGCCAGAAATTGTCCTCAAATACTCTTACTTCTGGTGGGAATTAAGACTTGAAACTTGGCATAGTAAGTACTTTTTATAGATACTTTTTAGTTCGTATGTTATACCTTACAATGTTTTTCTCGAATTTTAGATGCTTTCCACAGAAAGGGGTTTTGCATCTAGAGCTTGTTTGCTTATTCCAAAGGTTAAGTATCGTACAGTTCATCTGGAAAAACTGTTTTCTTGACCACCTGTTTGCTTGATGTTGGCTTCTGAGAAAGTTGTGAACTGTTTCATTTGTGGGGAGTGTTGACTTTGTTTCTGTGCTTTTGGGGTGAGCTGGCGACTGAAGTAGCTCTGCATCTAACAGTTCGCCTGGGTAGAAAAATTTCTTCTTAGAATGTTCACATCTATCTACAGTTCGCCTGGGTAGCAAAATTTCTTCTTAGAATGTTCACTTCTATCACACATTTTGAAGAGAAGAAAATATATATATCTATATATATTTATATAATAACCCAAGTTATTCTCGCATTTTGATTGGTTCTCGCCTATGATCTATTAGAGGACAGATGCACGATTGACGTCATCATTACAAAGTTTTTCCCTCTACCGTTTTAAAATGGCGGAAAGTTTTGAGAATTAGGATGATATTTTACGTGACTGGGCAAAAGATAAGGTACAAAAAAGTCTTGCCGAGGAATTGAACAGGTTTGAGAAGCCAGAAAACGAAAGATAAAGCCGTTTCTTTTAAAAAAAATGATACAGAAATAATTTTCTAGCAGCCTCAGTCGGCAGTTGAGCGCGACTAAACCACGCACAAACTTGCCGAGAACCACTCCGTTATCTCGAATTTAACAAACCCAATAAACAAAATGTTTCTGAGATTAATTTATTTAAAAAATTCAACTTTCCCAGTGTCAAAACAACAGTTGACTCACTGATTGATGTCAGGAATGAAACATCAAAACATCACTTCTTAAAATCGGTAAAATAAAATACATAACCTTGCTTTCCGATGCGAATGTTCCTGTCCGTTTCAGGCCACATCAGCGAGCTAAGTATAGCTAACCACAGCTCACTGTCAAGAGTATCGCAGCTAAAATGTGTCTCTGACACTATATCAAGCTGATTTGAGAATCACCAACCACAGAAGACAAATTCTCCACCGTCATTTACGCTCCTTTCATTCAAAACTCGAATCAAATGGCCTCTAGGCTGACCGCAACCACAAGTTTTCCGAGGGTATTTTTTCAACTCCTGTAATTTTCAAGGAAACATCCAAACTTTTCGGCTCACAGGGCTGCTCCAATGAAAAAAACTGACTAGATTATTCCAGCATTTTCTTCAAGATTTGTGGATTTTGCAGTTCAATTCTGCTTTCGCTGTAAGTTTTCGTTCCACGAGA
>CM042753.1:19157163-19159663 GCA_022496165.2 Catalaphyllia jardinei
CCAATTAAAATGTGGAGTCACTCGGCTCAGTGCACCTCGTGAGTCCACAACATTTTGACCATTGTAATGATGAGTACAGACCGCGTTAAGCCACATTCGATTTGTTGAACCTTTTTTTTAATAATCATCTCTACCTACCGGAAATAAATCGACTTTAATTTTTTTTATTCATGATTCGTTTTCACTTTTCATTTTTGCTACAAAAGCGTACAATTATACCGCCCGCTTTAGGTAGTGTCGACCGTTGGTCGATTGTTGTCCAGGTTGTTTCGGGGCGAGAACGGAATATTCTTTAACTGAAGTATTCTCATTTTCTTTAGTAACTAGATAAGATTAACTAAAATAGTATGCAAACCTATATTTTTACAACCATGGTCAGGAGAAATAGCTTCCTTTAAAAAATGATAAAGCTATTTATTAGTCAGCAAAATAAATACATTTGGAGAATCCGGGTATCAATCCCGGTACCTCCAACATGCAAATCTAATTCCCCATAGCGTAAGCATTTGGTTCAAAAAGCTAATTTATTACTATTGAAAAACCGATAGGATAGAGATTTGGCCTTGTAATTAGTTGTAAGCTTTGATCTAGACAATTTACTTAAAATTTCATTAAAAAAAAACGATAATACCGTAAGAAAATATGTTGCGATTTTCATTCTAGTTCCTTGTTATTTAGACCATATGCTACTCATATTGACGAGACATGATCAGAAAATAAATAGGAAAAAACTGCTTATAAATGATTTCGGGATAATTATATTTCAACAAAAATCTCCTCGTCACCTGAGAAAGCCACACTTATATGCATCTCAAATAATTGAACAAAATCTGTTTAAACACAACAACTCAAATCGAAAGCGCTAGGCGGGTGCCCTACTTCACTTGACCCACATTCTGGTAATCTACTTGTATAAAGGCAGTAATACTCATTAAAAAATGATGATAACGCCAAGGTCATTTTTTTATTAAACCAGCTAAAAAACACTATTTTTAAGTTTCTAACTATTTTCTTTCTTCTTTTTATAATTTGCGGCCTTTACTTCAGGTAAAACTTTTTTTTTTTGTATTTGGTCCTTCGGATCGATTAAAGAAAGGACTAGATCAAATTGGCCTTAGTCTGTTGTTTTCTTAGTGTTTGTTGATAAGTATTGGTTTGACGTCTAACAAAAAAATATTTAATGAATGCTAAGAGAAACACTTGGTTTTATATTGTAATTTAAAAAGGGTTTCATGGTGGTCAGATGGGATTGTTTGCACCCTGAAATTAAGTAATTCAAAAGAAATTTAAAACAAAAAATAATAACAATAATATTACTACCACTACTACTAATAATAATACTAATAATAACCCAATGTTCGCTACTGAAGGCGGCAACAAGGAAAACTTGAGATGGGCAGAACTGCAAACTTCTTTTATTACATGAACAACGATTCACTGAAATGAAATGTATAAATCCGCTGAATAAAGCAAAATAACAACCAAATAACAAACGAAAGGAAAGCTCGGGAGAGTATATTAGGAGCGGTTGTATGCAAATGCATCCTCTTGGTGTTCTCTGGAGGCGACTCGCTTTTATTTTTTATTTTTATTTATTTATTTATTTATTCATTATATATATATATATTTATATAATAACCCAAGTTATTCTCGCATTTTGATTGGTTCTCGCCTATGATCTATTTGAGGACAGATGCACAATTGACGTCATCATTACAAACTTTTTCCCTCTGCCGTTTTAAAATGGCGGAAAGTTTTGAGAATTAGGATGATATTTTACGTGACTAGGCAAAAGATAAGGTACAAAAAAGTCTTGCCGAGGAATTGAACAGGTTTGAGAAGCCAGAAAACGAAAGGTAAAGCCGTTTCTTTTAACAAAAATGATACAGAAATAATTTTCTAGCAGCCTCAGTCGGCAGTTGAGCGCGACTAAACCACGCACAAACTTGGTCTCGGTAAGCCGAGAACCACTCCCTTTTTGTCAAATTTAACAAACCCAATACACAAAATGTTTCTGAGATTAATTTATTTAAAGAATTTAACTTTTCCAAGTGTCAAAACAACTGTTGACTCACTGATTGATGTCAGGAATGAAACATCAAAACATCACTTCTTAAAATTGGTAAAATAAAATACATAACCTTGCTTTCCGATGCGAATGTTCCTGTCCTTTTCAGGCCCCAGCAGCGAGCTAAGCATAGCTAACCACAGCTCACGGTCAAGAGTATCGCAGCTGAAATGTGTCTCCGACACTATATCAAGCTGATTTGAAAATTAACAACCACAGAAGACAAAAATCTCCACCGTCATTTACGCTCCTTTCATTCAAAACTCGAATGAAATGGCCTCTAGGTTGACCGCAACCACAAGTTTTCCGAGACTATTTTTTCAACTCCTGCAATTTTCAAGGCAACGTCCAAGCTTTTCGGCTCACAGGGCTGCTCCAATGACAAAAACTGACGCATTCAACCGTTTCATTGACAGCAGCTGAAATCTGCGA
>CM042753.1:19164663-19172887 GCA_022496165.2 Catalaphyllia jardinei
CAAAAACGCCCAGGGTCTTTGATATCAAATGTTTTGGTAACTGAATTTCAGTTGTCTGACAAAAGTGAACTGGTAAACGGTTCCTCGAAGTGCAGTGGAAATAATACAGCTGTGTGGTGAAGATTTGAAAACGTTCGCTCATTTTTCAGAACACGTGAATACAAATCTTACGCCATCACAGCACCGCAAATTCATCCTTGGCTGCAAATGATCTCCAGTCCGGAGATGATCCCCAAATTGGACCGCAAATGATTTCGCTACCAAGGTCCAAAAATATATGGAACAGTACAGATAGCAAAACACGTAAATCAAATTATTACATTTATTTACGTGAAAGAAAAATATGAAAAGTGATGTAATTGACGAAACAGCAGTGACGAATAATCCCTCTAACAAAATTGCATATTAATTTTATTGCTTCCGTGATTACCTCTATGAGAATTAGAATTACAATAATGGCAGATGGGAAGATTTCAAAATTGACACAAATTCCATTTGTTATCATTAAGTTGATCATAATGACATAATAACCTAGCTATTAAAGTTGCAGTTGACCTCGGCTTTAAGGGACCTGTAACTACAAGCATTTTTCTTTTTTTTTGCTTTTTTACAGACTCCCTCGTCACTATGTAATATAATAGTGATTCTTAAAATGAGATAAACGATATATTAGTGATTGACGCAATAAAATGAAATAAAATGAACCGCAAATGATCCCCGGATGTATCGGAAATGGTTCCGCGGGAAAACAAGGAATGGTGTGGAGTTTGTTCCTCGGGTCGAAGTCTCAATCCTTAACCTAAAGAGAAACAAGCCATGATTGACCATGTTCTATATAGATGCAATTCTCATGATAAATAATTCTTCGGATAGGTTACAGTAACAGCTCTCGGAATGCCTTGTAATCGGCTTTGTCTATACTACAACATTTCAAAATAATTTAACCGAAGCGAAAATTGCAAACGGACAAATAAAGTCAGATCACTCACTCAATATTCTGATTCTCAAATTATCAAGTCTACGCAAGCAGAACTTTCGTTTAATTGTTACACCTCAGAGCTTAGACGATTCAGGCTATGACATGTCGACTAAGCCCTGAGGAGTGACAAATAAAAGCAATTGAAGTTCTGCTTGGGACAAACTTTGTGTAGACTTGTTAAATTGATAGTCATCCATCATTCGGGATATGGGGATGATAATCCACACAATTAAGTTTTTAGAACGTTACAAACCTGTGACTCACTTTGGAACCTGGAATTTGACGAGATCATAGTTTCATTAACAGCTACATAAGGAACGTTTGAAAGCAAAACTGCAGTAGTCTGTGCGCAGAATTTGCAAAAGGTCGATGGCTAAATCGACAAATACAACATGACCAGCAGTCCCTTATATTGTATTTAATTCTACTGAATCAAAAGAACTTTAACCAATCCGGCCAGACAATAAGTTTGTGTGATATCTCACGAATTTTACCGATGTAACTAAGTGTAGATGTAGAATTCCTGAGATTTTGTTGTTATTTTGTTGCCGTTGCTATTAAAGGAAAGTTCTGCTTGGCACAGACTTTTAAGAAACGCGCCGGGAAACGCGCCGGGAAACGCGCCGGGTCTTCAACCCTGTCTTCCGGCAGTATTTTTACGGTTAGGTGTACCGTTCACACTTATCCGTCACGAAAACGCTCGTTAAACCGGAGAAATTTGAAAATGCCGGCTTTGTGTTTTGGTGCGGAGAGGAAATATTTTGAAAACGAAGCTTCTCGAAAGAGTTGACGTCGCGATTATCATGTGCATTTCCTCAAACACAAATCCAAACTATAATCTGTGATTGTTGTGTTTCAAAAGTCTCCGGCGTATTGTGGACGGAAAACATTTAATGACTTTTCAACCTAAAAACGCAAATTTCCTCGGCAAAGTATAGGAGGGCCTTAGATAAATGTATGGGTAATTTATTTTGGCTGTCTGACAAACCAGTAACGTTCAGGCGAGTTGAAAAAAATTCTCTTAAAAGGGTACATGTTTTTTTTTTACATATATTTTCAATCCGTCATATCTATAACGAGCCGTCTTCTTTCTCATAACCAGGGTTCATAGAACAACCAGCAACACACAAAACACCTTTATCTTGTTTACTTTGATTCAGCGCGGTACAATGTCTGTTTCTCGTTTATCATCTTCATATAACTTGATCACGAACTCTCCTCCATGTTTTACAATGTTGTATCATTAAAGACTCTGTTCTCTCTGCAAGCAATATTCCTTGGGGCTTCACAAGCGATCCTTGAGGTTCCATTCACCTGCAACAATACAATGGCAATACGCTTTCTAAACGACTGAACAAAACTCATCAACTGTAGCATATTGTCTCGATGTAAAATCAATTTGACCAGCCAAGGGAAAAATTAGACCTGAAGCAACTTATCTTTGCTAGTTGCGAGCAGACAAGAGCAATATGCTTTCGCTTTTATGGCTTTTATTTACATATCCAGGAGACTTGCGTGTTTCTTAACACTTCTTAAAACACTTTGCTGGTTTGAAAACAAAGTTCATTTGAATGCTTTCGTATGTATTTCTGACGGTTTAAGATCTGCCTGCTCGATTTATATCTGGTACGCTTCATGTTGACAATTCCCTCAAAATGGTGGCCACACTTGGAGATTTCCGAAAATTAGGTAAGTTCGTGTTTTAGTTAAGGTCGGGCCGCAAAGTTTCTTTCTGTTGTTGCCTTTTCTATGGCACCTACTTCCTAGAGCTATGTTAGTTGGATCAGTTGAGAACGCCTCACTTTTTCAAAATTAACCTGAAATTTGATCGGTTTTCGCATGTGTGACATTAGCAAACCGATATGGTGTCAATCAAGTCTTCCTGTTTGCTTGATTGAAAAGTGATGTTCACGAAAGTCACCTCCATGAATAAGACAGAGTTGATATAGATGACTGTGGTATTTGTTTTTTGCCGAGTCTCTTAGTTTTTTGTAAATTGTCCTCCAAAGTTGTCTCAAATTTGTCTTGAAAAGTGTCACGACAGGCCTTCGTTCGAGTGAAACTCAGACAAATAAAGCGATCCGATCAAACGGATTGTAGTTTTAGTATAGGTACATCACAGGCTCCCCAAGCTCAAAATACGTGGTGTATGCGACAGCTTGTGTATATAGAGAATTATATGGGAAAATCACCGATCGTAAAAAAAATTGTGTAAATGTCTATCTCATTTGAAATAAAGTTTTCCTACCTCAAATGTGTGGCGAACTTGTCTCTTGTGCCGATGTTAGAGCCATTCTGACGCCGTTTAGTGAAGTTATTTGAAACCGTTATTCCTCCTTTTAAAAGAATGGAAAGGCAGACCAATCGATCCATCGCTGGCTAGACGTCACTCCACAAATCGCTTTCTCCTCAAAAGGAAAAGTCCCGAATCGCAATAATAACAACAGTTCCATAAAGCCCAATAAATTTAATTCCAAATACGTGTTCTTCGGCGGCCGAAAGACTCGTGAAGAACGAAAAATTTGGCTTAGAATTCACCTCTTCGACTCTCCTGAGAGGCTTGTGTGGCGGCTAGCCACAACGGCCGCTCGCAAGGTGGTTTCGCCCTCGACTCTGATTGGCCCATTTGAATTTGAGCGCGCGCTGACAACACGACCCTCCACCGGAGGGAAACGTAAATTCTGCCTTGGGAGTCTCAGTGGGACACTTGATTGGCGACAGATCTTCACTATACGTAGAATTAACATGAGTGAAAAACTATATAGTACAATATTTATTTTCAATTTACAAAAGCGAGAAAACTATTTACACAATCTTTTAATTTCTAACGGGAGCGTGCTAAAAACAAACTTGTAAAACACTGTGTTTAGGGTAAAAATATGAACAAGTACTCCACAACAAAATTGTTTATGACATGAAATTTATCGTTAATTTAATACGCAACGACAGCCAGAGATCTAGACCTACTGTGGTTTGCTCCCAATACAAATGTATTTCAATCCAATATCTAGTGTGTTGTTCGATTGGAGTTAACGTTTATTTCTTTGTTAACGGGATTTCAGTCTTATTGTTCAGTGTATCCTAATTTCCTGATTTACTTTGTGTTAACACTTGGTAGTTATCTTAATTTTGGTGTATTCATTTCAAATCTGTGTGTATTATTTTTGTATTCGCTAACTTCTGTCGCTAATAAAAGTATTATTCAAGAAACGTGTTGTTCGATAATATTTATTGGTCGCGTGTTGTGCGGTCCAAACTTTTATTATTGTAATTTCAATGGTCGAGCTGTCCCATGGGTTTCTCCGTTCGAGTTTGTATCCAAATCTAGGGTTGAAAGTAGAGTTCAGTGCCTGACTAACGGAGCGGAAAACAAGAGCAGTTAGCGCTAAGAATTAATTCTCTCTCTCTCCTCAGCAAAGCTGACAGATCAGATAATAACATGATAGATTCTACCTAAACCAATCGCGGTTAAAAGAGCCCGGTTTCGAAAATCGGAGAGCGTTTTCAAAGAAAGCTAGAGAACCTCAGAAATTATTACGCTTTCAAAAATTTGCGCTTGTCAACGTTTCCGAATCACGGACAGTTAAACAAGCGTTTAAAGCAGTTTGAAATTCGCCAACGTCGGTAACGAAAGCCATGTCGATAAACAGTGAACACAATTTTGCAAACAACGAACTCGAACAAGTTTTTTCCTAGCAAAGCGATTGCAAGAAAAATAACACTTTCGTTAAAATTTGCGCCTTTATTTTGAAAAGATAATAGAGTTTTTCAACCAGACTTCACTATTAGCGGGCAAGTTTAGACAACCCTATTGTTTGTATTGTACTAAAGCGACGTTTATTAATATGGAGGAAGGCACTTTACCTAGACACTTCATGAGTATGGAGGAAGACACTTAATTAGTATGGAGGAAGGTACCTCATTAGTATGGAGGAACGCATTTTACCTAGACAGTTTGAATATTAATGATTTACCTAGACCTAACTCGACACTTACTCGACCGTTATGCATATTAATAATTTTCCGCGACCTAACTCGACACTTACTCGACAGTAATCCGGCTAATTCTGCTAAAGCCCTACTACTAAAAACGGAAAGGAAAACTCAGTTGTTTTTCATATGCAGTAGCAGGAAAAGTCTTCAAAACCAGACTTTTGCACAGTAATATGAATAGATTTTGGATGCGCTTATCATGCATAGAGATAAATAGTTTGACTTAAGTAATTTACAAACATAAATCTCAGTATTCTCTTATTTACATTATGCGGTTTATTTTGAGAACTGCAACTGACGAAAGGCCACGCAGTTTTCTTTTTTTTACAACAATAACAGCGAGAAAAGCACTACTTTGTCGCGATTTTTTCTTGGCGTCAAAATATGTTTATATTTGTTCAGAAACCAAAAAGCTACATTAATTAACAGCACACACCAGGCCTACTCCTTAGTATCTGGCTAGAAATGTTATTTTCTATTTTTTCTCTTGTCGCGCTTCAACCATTTGATGAGGGCCTCGTTCATGCCCAAACGAACTCTGCATAATTCTGCCATTCCATGACCGTAGAAGGGAAGACCCCCGGTTGCCATTTCATCGATTTTTTTTATAAGTGTCGGGCCACCCAGTCCTACCAGCAAAGTACAGCATCGATTGAAGGTTTTAGCTTTCAAAACTTGCCCTAATTGTATCGGTAGGTCCTGGAATTCGTGCACAGAAAGGCCAGAGAGACAACTTCACTCGTCAACCGCCATGTTTACAACAAAGCATTTTAGGCGTCCCAGTCTGCACGAAACCATCTCTCACCTCTGTCTCCAGAAGACCAGACACGCACGATTCCTACATCTACGTTTATGCCTGTACAATCAACTGCAAAAACCAGAATCTTTTTTTAGTATGGTAAATATCGGAGAGACAGAACATTTGCGCATACGCTGACGGAATGTTTGAGCAAGAGAGAAAAATGCAGTACCTCCAGACGTGGCGCTGGAGCGTCGTACCAAACGAGTCATCCCGGGATTTCGGCCCGTGCGATCGCTTTTGGACGCAGTTGGCCCTTCGCTGCTTTCTGCTACCGACCTCGCCTCCCGGCATTGAGGGAGAGATATGTGGGCCCCTAAACCACATGTGACAAATCCCACGCCTACTCACAGCTCCAGACCGCCCTTGTCATTACAATTTAACCTAAGATTTCGGTAGCTTATATATTCAAGAGAAAAATCATTTTACCTCCCATATGGTAAGCGTTGTGGTCGCGGAATACAAAGTGTACGCACGCGCCCTGCTAAAGCCGCGGGAAACATACACAAATGCATTAAATGTTCCTTCTTCCCGGAATTCAGAGTAACTACAAGAGCTGCTATCTTGGAGGCATTACATTTACAGCTGAAATACATACATAACTAGATTAATAGAAAACATTTAAAGAAAAATTCATTAATTCAAAAGAAAAACGGCTATACAAAATGTTGCCCTGGATTCTCATTTTAAAACCTGTTAATTCACTAGCTGATAAGTAAGGACTAAAGGCCATAACTGCTTGTTCTAGGTTTATTGGGTAGAAGAACGTAACTTCCGCAAAGATTATGTAAAGAAAACGGAAAGGAAAACTCAGTTGTTTTTCATATGCAGTAGCAGGAAAAATCTTCAAAAACAGACTTTTACACAGTAATATAAATAGATTTTGGATGCGCTTATTGCATAGAGATAAATAGTTTGACTTAAAGTGGCAGTTCGACGAAAATCGACATCTTTTTTCCAGCATTTTTTGACTCAGAATAGCTAATTTTAGTGTAAAACATTCTTCGATGTGAATAAAATTGAATATAACGACTATTAAAATAATAAAAAATTGCTCAAAACTTGCGATTTTTTCTTCCGCCATTGCACGAAACCGGTTCCAGTTGAGCCCGCAATTTAACAGCAGAAGATCACGTTATGACGTCATACTCATAACGTTTCGCAAAGTAAACACTCAAAAGCTTCAAATTTTTGATCTTCTACAAGTAAGCAGAGAACCCAACTCAAAGAGTATTTTTTCGTATTAACGCCCAAAGGGGAATTCTCAATGCTCTTGACTGTCTACAAAAGTATTTCTGGTTCCGATGCGCCAACGACTGAATAATGAAACCTGTTGCAGCACTATGGTGGCCTGGGGATGCCATAAGTGAATTGTGTACTATCTGGTAAGTTTCCTGTTATTCATTATGTTATTTCATTTTAGTTTTAAACTTTAAACGAAAAAAAATTATTATCGAGATACTTTAAATCAAATTTATACTGAAAATATAAAAAGTAAAATAAAATACTTTTTATTAAAAGTTAAATGAAACGAAAAAAATCTTTCCTTGGCCTAGCAGTGCCAAAAGGTTTTTCTTAAAAAACAACAAAAAATTCGCTCGTGGCCTATCGATGCCATAGCCCACAATCCTAATCGGTGATCTTTTGCGTGGCTCCTAAGCGATGTGCGATTGAAGCATGTTCAGACATTTTCAGCGTTTTCAAATTGAGTGTGTTACATGATTTCCCATGGTAAGTTCCTGTTTTAGTCATGTCGGGTAAACGTAAGCAGTGGGACGACTACAAGGAGCACCAAGGAAAGAGACGGGTAGGTGCAAAGAGCGATAAAGCTAGCCCCAGGGGATCTGAAGGCACCTTGACTGTGCAGAGACTATCGGCAAACGTTCAAGGCAAGTGCCAAAAGTACAACCGCATTGGGCCTTTAACCCTCGTTCCATTCGACAAAGAACCAAATATAAAGAATATCAAGGATGCTTGTAAGTTGCATTTTGGAACAAATTGCGAATGTGATGTCCTCGCGGGCGAACGCGGGCCCTCGTACACGCATGAAAGTCAGATCAAAGACTGGTCGAAGGTCATTCACATCAGATTTCTAGAATATGAGCAGTCGCAAAAAACTGAGCAACCAGTCTTCGTTCGGCCATTACATAAAAGTGAGCCAGTTAGCCCAGGAAAGTGCAGTAGTGCGGCGACAGCTGTTTTCTCTTTAAGAATAAAAAAAAAATCTTTAACAAGTTAAAAAAATATAGAGAGAGAACTAAAGTTGCTGGTGTTGAGGTTCAGAGCTGAGAAGGCTTATAGATATAAATTTCAATTACCGGTACTTAAAATTGAATTAGGCCAATGTTAAACCCTGTTTACAAATAAGCATTCGCTGCCTGCGGAGGCTCAACATCATTTGTATGTATGTTGTGCCGCGTAGCACTATGAACACAAATGATGTAACAGAGAAT
>CM042753.1:19172897-19190397 GCA_022496165.2 Catalaphyllia jardinei
ATGATGTAACAGAGAATTAACTCTGAAGTGTAAATTTTAGTGCTAATGTAACCCATGAATAACCCACTGGGCGTTAGCCCTAGTAATGGGAATCAGGGAAACACACGAGGTAAAGAAAAAATCTTTTGACCTCGGTGGGAATCGAACCAACGACCTCCGGATTAGATCTACCGTCACCCGACTTTCTCTGTCCGACCTCGTAGCTCAGTCGGCAGAGTGACGGTAGATCTAATCCGGAGGTCGTGGGTTCGATTCCCGCCGAGGTCAAAAGATTTTTTCTTTACCTCGTGTGGTTCCCTGATTCCCTTTACTAGGGCTAACGCCCAGTGAGTTATTCATGGGTTGCATTAGCACTAAAATTTACACTTCAGAGTTAATTCTCTGTTACATCATACAAGAATGGCTAATTTTGAAGAGACAATTAGTAGATTAGAGTCAGAGGTTAGAAAAGAAGTTAGAAAAGAAAGTTTATGAATCCGAGGAATGCTTGCAATACAGCGAAGACGACATGAGCGAAATAAAATGCGACAACAGGAAACTTGAGAACGATATAAGCGAATTGAAGAAGCAGCTTATGTATATGGAGACTTACTCCAGACGGGAAAGCTTTAAATTCTTTGGCCTGCCAGAAAATAGCCATGCATTAGACAGTAGTAATGATATGGAAGAAGAATTATCCCGTCTGTCTGGTACATCAGAAAACACGAGAGAAGTACTGTACAAATTTCTGGAGGAACAGCTTAAAATTGATCGCCCTCGCGCCAAGATCGAGTTTTAGAGATGACATGACAACATGACAATTTGCTCCCCAAATGTGCGGGGCTTATCCAACGATAAGAAGAGAAGAGAAACCTTATGGTTGAAGAAAAAACAATTTTCCATATACTTTCTACAAGAAGCTCATAGCACAAACGAATCTGGAATCTACTGGCGTTCAGAATGGGGGTACTCAACCATATTTACGGAATTTTCTAGTTCTAAAGCAGGTGTTGGTATTTTGTTTAATAATAACTTTCAGTTTAACATCTTGAAATGCTACACGGATCCAGAAGGAAGATTTATCATTGTTGATGTAGAAACTGAAGAAAAGATATTGACTCTTGTGAATATCTACGCACCAAATAGGGACGACCCAATTTTTTTTACAGGGTTCAGTGAAAAAATGTTATCTTTCGAATGTGACTTGATAGTTTTTGGAGGCGATTTCAATCTAGTTTGCGACGTCAAAAAGGATAAAAAAGGCGTCGCGCCTACTACACATTTGAAATAAAAAAAGAGGTCTTTTTTTAAAAAAAAGAACTATTCCAGCTGGCGGATATCTGGCGAATTCATAATCGATACATTATGCGTTTTACTTGGAAAAGAACAAACCCTGAAATTTGCTGCCGTTTGGATTTCGTCTTGATAAGTGAATCGCTCTGCCCAAATATTCTTGAAGCCGAAATTCATCCTGGGTATCGAACTGATCATCGTATGATTACTGTTAAAATTAGCACAACTAACCCCAGAGGACCAGGCTTTTGGAAATTAAACACTAATTTTTTAACAGAAAGCCGGCGAGTATACAAGATGTCTCGAAGGAAAATAAAGGCCATCGAGAAGTTGACAAAATGCTGTTGTGGGATACTATTGAGATAGAAATTAGAGCTGCTTCTATTAAATATGCCAAAGCCAAAAAATCCCGCACACGACATTTCTGCAATCGAAAAAGAACTTGACCAGCAACACCTCTCTGAAGCAGATAAAGAATCCCTTCATGTAGCATTTTTAAAAAACAAAACGACAAGAAACGGAAGAAATAATCCGCTACAAAACCGCAGGGGCCATTTTAAGATCTAAAACAAAATGGTATAACGAGGGCGAAAGAAATACAAAATACTTCACAGTTTGGAGAAGTACCACTTCAATTGCAAAACTATAAGAAACCTTGAAACTGAAAACAACGTAAGGATATCCAAAGACGCTGAAATCCTTCAGGATACCAAAACATTCTACGAGTCCCTCTACTCCTCTAAAATAGATCGGAGCACGAGTAATGAAAAAGATGACTCTTTCTTTCCAGAAAACAACAAAATAAAGTTAAACTATAATCAAAAAATGTAAATCCCCTGGACAGATGGCCTACCGGCAGAATTTTATAAAATATTTTGGAACGATGTATCCACTTTTTTAATAGACGCCTTAAATATGTCTTTCTCCAAAGGTTATCTTTCGATCTCACAGAGACGGGGATTAATAACTCTGCTACCAAAGAAAAACAAACATCTGCAATATTTGAAAAATTGGAGACCTATCACGTTGTTAAATTGTGATTACAAAATTGCTGCAAAATCAATTGCGACAAGGTTGAAAAGGGTTCTGCCATACTTAATAAACAATGATCAAACAGGTTTCCTCAAAGGTAGGTTTATTGGAGAAAATATTAGGTTGATCAACAGCGTGATTCCGAGAAACAGAATATGCCTAGTTTGTTACTCTTTGTTGACTTCGAAAAGGCATTCGATACTCTGGAATGGACCTTTGTTGAGAAACGCTTTCCGTCTATAACTTCGGACAGTCGATTAAGTCTTGGATTAAACTATTATATACCAATATTACAAGTTGTATACAAAACAATGGCTGGTCTTCTGATTTTTTTCAGCTCGATAGAGGGGCCCGACATGGCTGTCCCCTATCGCCATACCCCTTTATTCTATGTGTAGAGATTCTAGCTAACGCTATCAGAAACAATGACGGGATCAAGGGTATTTGTATATCAGAAACTGAATGTAAAATAAGCCAATACGCAGATGATACCACCTTAATCCTAGACGGTACAGACATCTCCGCGAAACACTCTCTCGGTTTGCTGGACTCTTTTACAGAAATTTCAAGTCTAAAGTCAATTACGAAAAGACTGAAGCGCTTTGTAGTGGTTCACTTCGCCTTCAAAAAAGAAGAATAGAAATTAACAAAAATGTACTGTGGTCCTTTTGCAAAGTCAACGCCTTAGAGGTCTGGTTTTCGACCATCAAAGAAGAGTCAGCAATGATAATTGAAAACTGGCAATTCAGAAGACTCACGCTCCTTGGAAAAATAACAGTTATTAAGAGTCTACTCGCTTCCCAACTAGTTTACATTTTATCTCCACTTCCTACACCAAGCGGCTACCTTAAGGAAATAAACAGTTTGTTATATAAATTTTTATGGAATGGAAAATGTGATAAAATAAAAGAACTTACATGATAAACAATTATACTAATGGGGACTTAAAATGTTTGACATTCAGAGTTTCAATAATGCCTTAAAGGCCAAGTGGATTCAAAGATATCTAGACTCTAATAATAAAGGGAAATTGAAATTGTTTACGGATTTTTTTCTAGGAAATCACGATGCAACAGCACTTTTCTCAGGTAACTTAAAACTCGAGGATGTCGCCACTCTAGAAATTGAGGATCCCTATACTAAGGAACTTGTTAAAGCCTGGTGCCGTCTAAACTTCAGCTGTAACACAATATCTTTTTCTAGTATGCCAATATGATACAACTATTCCATACGCATACGGTAAGCCTTTCTTTTTTACAAAAACTGGTTCGTGGCCTGATATAACTAAAGAAAGTAATCTTCTGGATGAGACATCTTCAAGGTTTTTAGCATTCGAAGCTTTTAAAGAAAAATACAGCGTAAAAGCCAATTGTCTTCAATACTACAGCGTTATGACAGCAGTGGTAAACGCGAAAAAAAAATTTGGCTTCAACCAAACGTCAAACACTGAACATACGCATGGTGATGTGAAGAGAACAGCAAACGTTGAACCCTACGCTTTATTACAGACTCAAGCACTCAGAGGGCCAATAACTAAAATCAACCAATCAAAATGCTCTATTGCCGGTCCAATATTTCTTAAGTATTGGACCGGGCACTGTCCCGAATGATCCCGCACTTGTGAAAAACCTTCAAAGCATTCTTCATGCAGTTGACCGTATTGGGAGAATATCGGCCCTCGGTCTTTTTTGCACGGACCTCGCTGCGCTCTGTCCGTACTGGCAAGACCTCGGGCCGATATTATCCCAGTACAGCCCTCGCGCTTGGTTAATAAGATATATATTAACCGAGAGGTAAATGTCTTACCATCTCCAAACAAAATGAAACAGAAAAAATTACACAAATAAACATATGCTAAAGTTAACATTTGTCACAACCAAATTGTTAAGAAAAATGTGGATAAAATAATAAAATCAAAATAGAATAGATCTAGATCTCCCTTTCCTTTTCTTCCTTTTTTTTTCTCATCCTGTGTGTGTAAAAAAGAAAGAAAAATGTAATATAACTGTGTTGTAAGTAGTGCGAGTAGCGTAAGTAATGTAGTGCATTGTATATCTTTGTAAATAGTTTTGCAAATATACATATATAAATTTTAAAAAAAAAACTAAAATGTCAATTTCTTACAAAAACCGGAATCTTTTTTTGGTTCGGTATATATAGGAGAGCCAGAACATTTGCGCATACGCTGACGAAATGTTTGAGCAAGAGAGAAAAATGCGGTACCTCCAGACGTGGCGCTGGAGCGTCGTACCAAATTTCGGCCCGTGCGATCGCTTTTGGACGCAGTTGGCCCATCGCTGCTTTCCGCCTCCCGGTACGGTATTGAGGGAGAGACATGTCGGCCCGTAAACCATATGTGACAAATCCCACGCCTACTCATAGCTCCAGGCCGCCCTTGTTATTACAATTTAACCCAAGATTTCGGTAACTTTTAAGAGAGAAAGCTGTTGGTTGCTATCGAATTTTTCGTATCGTTTATGCCCAGACATATCCCAGAAAAAGTTCCAGATTAAGACCATTACGCCATCGAAGATTTCACCACAACTACCGATTATGGTGCAATCGGCGACAAGGGGTAAACAGCTCATGTGTAGTCGTTGTCAGTTGTTGTGCTACAGATTGATCAGTTGATTGCGTGTCTATAGTCATCAGTGAATCAACAAGGACTGCTTGCAGACAAGAAACAAGAAGGTAGATGTTCGGGTGATTACGTTTTCTTCACTGTGTGTGAAATACATTTTTCTGGCTTTATCGAAGCGTTGGGTTCGAAAGGGATATTACATATGCTGAAAAAGGTATTGCGTCAGCCACATAATGCGCTGATGTTGCAGGTTTCACTTTCGCTACGTGACAAATAATATCTTGCTTACTTTGCAAGTTTATTTCACCAGAATTATTGGTCATTAATTTATTTTAATATTTGCAAATATTTCTTGTGGGATTAGGCAATTCACGTGAGCTGTTGGGCTCATCGAAATGAGTGAAGAGATTTGAAGGAAAATATAGTATTTGCTGAGGTAAACAAGAACTTACCAGGATTTGCAGGGGAATAACCCAAGCGTTCTAAGATTAGCGGTGGTCTTTGTAGCCTGCAGTATGTTGTGAATGAACACTGACAATTACAAAGATTCTCACAGAACCGCCGTCAAGGCTTCGGAACTGGCGCCACCAAAAAAATTATTTTCTTTTAAATTACCGATTCACGATTTTCACGAAAAAAATTATTCGTTCCATCTTAACTTTACTTTTGTTTTCCACGGTCAGAATAAACTGGCAAAGAAGAAGCCAATCTAGCGGCACGTCCAGAAAATTGTTTAGACCTATCTTTTCTTAATGTATTCGGGGGCATTTTAATATTTTGCATTAATGGCAATTGTCTTTAAAGTTAAGGGTTATGGTATTCCCGAAGACTTCGAGTTAAACCGCAAATTAATTCGATTAGACTTTGAGGTGACATAGTGGCTGCACGCTTCGCGAAATACAGTTTCTCATAAGGAGCAAAACTCTCAGGCGTTGGCAAGGGTAATGCAACAAGGAAACGTCCCAAACTCTGCAGATTTCGTGGCGTCCTATAAAATTTATACAGTTTATGTGTCTGGTTGTTTCAAGTTCAGGGTTACCTTTCATAACGTCTTCTTGGTTGATGTTAATTTGAAATGGTTTCCTGCAATATCAAAACCGAAAAAAACCTACGATCATTGTTGGCATCAGAACATTGGATCTTGTTATAAACTGAATTATACGTTGACTAGTAAACGTGACAATCTTACTTTTCACGCGAACGTTTGTAACTTGATACTTTTGTTTTTCTCGTAAAGTTGTAAACACGATCTCCTTGTTTTCTCGAAAACTTAAAGGGTGATGTTCTTTTCTTTCACTGCTGGAGATAGGTGGTATTAAGTTAAATATCCAAGAAAAGATGGAAGAAGAACAATTTTTTTCAAAACACTAATTATCATTTCACGATTTTAATCAAAAACTAATCCAAACAAAAACTAATCAAATTATCAAATAATCACATCCGACTGGCCGAGTCACGGAACAACACGTTCCCATTCTGTTGCCACTACGAAAGGCTTTTTAGCGAGAACAAGCAGTTCATTTGACGTTCATTGCTTTTAACTAAGGGAAAATAAACAGGAAAGTCAATCATTCTTTTGCATTTTAGTAATTTAAAGGTCTTGGTTTGGGGCAGTATGTTATATTTGGTATTTAATTGGGAGGTCCCATCGAAGGCAACGGGTGTGTTTATGGTAAGTTCAGCTTCCGTTTAATTTTCCAATGACTCGACTTACTTAGGGCCTTCTATTGCAGAAAACGATGAACTGGAAAAGAAATTTGCGCTTTCTATATTCGACTGTCTTGACTGAAATGTGACGCGACTGTTTAAGATGAGCTCCACCACATTTTTTATATTTTTTATATCTGAAAACATTGTAACGATACACAGCTTATAAAATTACGACAGATCAGAATTTGGGCTCAAAGAAATTTAAAAGACATAAAAAAGTATTATCATAAAAAATTCTTGTTTTTCGGCCATTTCAATTTCAAGAGAAAGAGAAAGCAAACAGCGGTTACAAACATAACAATGAGGTTTCGCATGGTATATTAAACTTAACGTTTCGTATGATACAACATACATCCTCAGAAGTGACGGTTACAAAATATGACGAGATTTAAAAAGACAAAAACTGAAGCGAGGTATTGGTAACTTGCTAGACAACAATGGAAAAAGAAACTACATCCGGTGTGAATAAATAAAGAAGGAAGGAGATTTTCACTACCGACGTTTTCATTTAGGGCGGGTTTCAAGTCCCGTATTAACAATGTTTCGTTGATTTTACACTGTAAATCACATTGACCACTTGCTAAGATCTCAAAATGGTCCCATTTGATTTTGTGACCGGTGGAAATCGAATGCTCAGCAACATTGGAGGCGTGACCAATTTGAGTACGTAAAAAAGTATGTAAAAAAGTATAAAAAAGGATATAAAAAAGTATGTAAAAGAGACCCCAACACCAAGCCCTACCCCGCTTTTTACTGACAAGCAGAATATAATCGGATACGCCCTTCAGCACACATTATGCTGAAAGGTAGCGAGAGTCACGTTTCGCGTAATGAAATTCGGTTATGTAACAGTAGATGACGGCGGTAACTATGTCACGTTTCCCGAGCTGAACGTTCCCATAAAGATTAAATGTCACGTTTCACGAGCTGAACGTCTGGATAATAATTCCTCACAGCAAGAGCCTAGGCCGCCTGTGCCACACATAGTGCTAAGACTGAAACAAGTCAATTTTAAAGCACGGTTACACGATTTAAAAAATCGTCTTGTTTTTTTAGTTTTGTCGGCGACCAGACGCAGACCTCCGCTCGGCCAAATGCTGGTCGGGACATTTAATCACGAAACCTGTATTGTTTAGTCGCCAAAAGCTTTTGAAACATTAATACACGAAAATGTTACACATATTGTTTTCTTTATTGTGTGTGAAATATATTTTCTTTTGGTTTTATCGAAGCGTTTGATTCGAAGCAAAATAACGTATCAGAACGTGCAAGGATTACATCATTGGTAGAGAAATAACCACCGTACTTAAAATAGCCGTGGACAGCGTAACTCTTGAATTATGTTACCTGCGTGACAACTTTGCTAGCTCCTTAATCGTAAAGAAAACCGACTGAATTTAATCGTAACTTTTAAGAGGGAAAGCTGTTGGTTATAGCCTTGCTATCGAATTGTTCGTATCGTTTATACCCAGACATATCCCAGAAAAAGTTCCAGATTAAGACCATTACGTCATCGAAGATTTCACCACAGCTAGGGTTTATGGTGCAATCGGCGACAAGGGGTAAACAGCTCATGTGTAGTCGTTGTCAGTTGTTGTGCTACAGATTGATCAGTTGATTGCGTGTCTATAGTCATCAGTGAATCAACAAGGACTGCTTGCAGACAAGAAACAAGAAGGTAGATGTTCGGGTGATTACTTTTTCTTCATTGTGTGTGAAATACATTTTTCTGGCTTTATCGAAGCGTTGGGTTCGAAGGTAATATTACATATGCTGAAAAAGGTATTGCGTCAGCCACATAATGCGCTGAGGTTGCAGGTTTCACTTTGGCTACGTGACAAATAATATCTTGCTTACTTTGCAAGTTTATTTCACCAGAATTATTGGTCATTAATTTATTTTAACATTTGCGAATATTTCTTGTGGGATTAGGCAATTCAAATGAGTTCTTGGGCTCATCGAAATGAGTGAAGAGATTTGAAGGAAAATTTAGTATTTGCTGAGGTAAACAAGAAATTGCCAGAACTTGCAGGGGAACGGTCAGTATAAAACACGGACTGCGGACTACGGACTACGGACTACGGACTGGGTATAAAACACGGACTCAGGTATAAAACGCGGACTAAACATTACGGTCTGGGTATAAAATACGGACTCGGGTATAAAACGCGGACTGAGCATTACGGACTCAATATAAAACACGAAGAAACGTTCTACAATGAATACATTCTCGCACGAACGTCTTCATAATAAAAATAGAAGCTACCTGTAATTATAGAAGTCTCATTTCCCGATAATGCCCGCTCATACAGGTTAACCATACTCGATTGCCGAACAAGAAATAGAAGACACTGAGAGTCACAAAGTTGACGGGCTGTACGAATTTTCGAATGATTAGCTACTTAAGCTAGGAGCCTAGTACGCTCCAGGCCCTCAAGTATAAATAAAGTTTTCAGTTCAGTTTCATATAAGCCACGATTAAATGTTTTGAAAGGTCAACAGTCGAGAGCATTGTGGGGAATTCGAACGACGTGTCCCACCCCGGTGTCCCGCTGTTTATTTATGCGATAATACACATAAAAAATGAGGAACATAAGCATGACAGTTCTGCACTCCTATTAACGATTCACGATTTTCACGAAAAAAATTGTTGTTCACGGTCAGAATAAACTGGCAAGCAAGAAGCTAATCTAGCGGCACGTCCAGAAATTAGTACAGCAATTCGCACGAAGAAGAACAACAACTTTGGCCCCTGTATTCGTGCAATTTTCCACGCTTGTTATTATAATTTCAATCCGTGTGGTATTTTTGAGAAAATGACGTCATTTACTCCAATTCTCAACGAAGAATTGGAACAAGGAAAATTAATGGCGACGGTAAATTCTCGGAAATAAAAGTCCAAAAAACGTGCGTTGTAATGTTCGTGATAGATTGACATTTGGCAAGATATCTAAGAAAGGTCTATTTTGTAAGAAAATGTAAAAAATGGATCTCTAAAATTTGATCGTAGTGGCACTTTAAGTGCCATTTGTAACGCGAAACTAATCGAAAGCAATGCTCAACTGGTTCTTTGAAATTTTTATTTCAATTTCTTAATCCATGTATGAACTCTTTTGCATGAAACATTTTTGAGTAATTTTTTTGTAAAAAAATACCTCTTAGTCGGCGCGATATGTTATGGACGGGTTAATCAGTGAGAGATCTATGTATGTCACACCAATTAGATTGAATCTACTATTAAACACCAATCAAATTTCCTGTTATATAGGTAAATAGTATGTGAGAAGATATCATACCGATACAGTTGAGAACGGCCATATTTATTCTTCTGTAAAAGACGAGGAAGTATTCATCATATATTGGGTTTACCTCGACATTTTCTGTGGGGAGGCTAAGAATTTTAAGAGCGGGTTTGATAGTCTTTAGCAATTGGATAATCAGTCAAAGAATCATAGTGTTTGGGATAAAACTGCGAGCACGCGATGAAGGGTGAGCTTTTCCATTATGTAAGGTTTTGAATTAAATGAGTGTTAGCCGCTCTACTACTAATGTTGATGTGGTTTCTATGATAGGATCAACTGTATTTAAGGGGGCGGAATCCACTAGTGGGAATGTGAAGAGGTGGTGACCAGGTTCGAATCGTTTGTGTGTTGTAGTGGAACCTAAATATTACTGCAGAGTAGAGGGCGAGTCGTTAATTTCAGCATCCATTGGATCAGTTTCAGTGATAAGTTTCAACGAGGAAAACGAAGACACTACGATTAATTTCGTCAACACAACAAAAAGAAATTATTTTGTGATGATTTTACATTTATAATGGTTCTTGTTTACTACGGGGTTGAGAAGATGGGTCTCGTCAATATTATCAGGGGTTTCGCTTTGTCACATTAATAGCCGGCACGAATTGTAGTAGAAGAAAAAGAAAATTTCTTGTTTAAAGTAACTTAAGTGAGGTATAATACGAAGTCTTGGGAGTTCTATGATTGTATTAAGTACAAGGACTTTGGTGCTTGAATAATAAAGACTAAAGTGCATGTTGCCGGTTTGTGATTTTTAGTCCGGTTTGGAGAGGATTGTGACAGTTAGATAATATACATTGGGTTGTTTCAGTAAAAAGGTGGCAAATGACGAACGAGATGAGTTTTACGTTTTGAAGTAGTTCATGAGTCAGCAGTAAACAAATGGGAAGAGATATATTATTTCGGGTTACAAAGGGTAACTTGATACTTTTCTTTTTCACAACGAGTAAATTCAATTAGAGGTCACGAATCGTCGCTTCTAGTTCAAAGGACATATTTTAGAGGAGACGAGACTATCTAGATATGAAACGGTTTTAACGTTTACAAAGTGGAAGTGACAATTGTTTTGTTCTTGAATGCAAATGTAACGACATTTTTTTATTTTTACTTTTAAAGGGTAATTTAACACCCTTGTTTTTCACAGTAAATTCAATTAGAGGTGATGAATTGTGAGCACTTGTTTCCCCTAGATATTTGCTATTTTTAGTTAGAAATGGTAACTTGGTACTCCTGTTTTTCACAAAGACGTAAATTCAATTGGAGCTGACGAACCGCCACCACTTGTTCCCATCAAATGTTTAAACAAACAAAACGAGATATTTCTATTTTTAGTTACAAATGGTAACACTTCTGTTGAAAAAATACCTGTTAGTCGGATTGGATCTACTATAAACTTCGAATCAAATTTCTTGTTTTGTTGCAGATTCATGTAACATGATATTTTTATTTGTTATCAAATATTAACTTGACACTTGTTTTTCACGGCCTGAATAAACTGGCAAACAAGAAGCAGATTTAGCGGCGCTTCCAGAAAAATGTTTGGACCTATCTTCTCTTAATGAATTCAGAGGCATTTTAATATATCGCAATAATGGCAATTGTTAAAAACGGTAACTTTTAGCGAAGATTTTCTTAAAGTTAAGGTTTGTGGTATTCCTGAAGACTCCTGGCGGCGAGTAAAACCGCAAATTAATTTGATTAGACTTTGCCAGGATTTTTCAAAGGGGGGGGGGGGGGCACTCACACTGAGACATACAGCGGGTACTCACCAGATTATCACCTGAATATTGTAGGTTGTTTGCTTACAAAAGGGGGGCACGGGAACCCCAGGACCCCCCTGGCTACGCACTTTCATAGTGGTTGCACGCTTCGCGAAATACAGTCTCAAAAGGTGCCAAAAAACTCTCAGGCTTTGGGAAGGGTAATTTGACAAGGAACGTACCAGACTCTTGGCGTGTTACAATATTTATACAGTTTTTCATGTCTTTCAAAACCGTCAAAACCGAAAAGATCTACGATCATTTGTTAGCATCAGAACATGTTTGTTATAAACTGAGTTAAATTCAATAGACCCTTCTCCAAAATGGCGGCCGAAAGTTCAAGTCCAAATTAAAATCGTATACCAGCACTAGAAAGAACACCTTTACTTTAGTAACCCTGCATGCAAAGTTTCAGGACTTCGAGTGTAATATCAGCTAAGAAAATGTTAGTTGAAAATTGAAAAATTTACAGACGTTTGTATGACTGGGGGTATAATGCACACCCCCAGTCATACAAACATCTGTAAATTTCTCGATTTTCAACCTACATTTTCTCAACTGATATGAAACCTGAAATGCTGAAACTTTGCAGGGTTACTAACACGCTGAAATATCTCTGTAATGTCACAAAGAACACTGTTTTCAGTTTTAATGGCACGCTATATAAACAAATTGATGGATGCGGCATGGGCAACCCACTATCTCCAGTCCTTGCAAACATTTTCATGGCCAAACTAGAAGCTGATGTAGTCCGACCTTTCAACCCACCTTTCTATGATCGGTATGTTGATGACTGTTTCTCTAAGAAGAAAAACGACGAGCCTGATGCTCTTTTCGAACGTTTAAATCGTTCCCACCTTAACATTGTTTTCACCGTCGAGGAAAACCCCAACCACTTTCTTGATACTGCCTTCAGTTATACCAACAAGTTCCACTGTAGCGTCTTCAAGAAACCGGGCAAACTACCAACACAGTGGAAATCTGAGGTCCCTACTAAGTGGAAAGGGAACTGTATCACTGGCGCACTCCATAGAGCTAAACGCATCTCTACTGATTTTGACAAGGACATTAAAACTCTAGAAACATCTTTCATTAATGCAGGCTATCCGAAACGTTTTATCTGGCGTACTATCAACAACTTTCTAAGCGACTCGTCAGAAGATGACAACATTATTCCGAATTTTCTCTTCGAAGAACGAAAGAAAGTTTTCATCAAGCTCCCTTTTTGCGGCAAAAACGAAAAGCTCAGTAAGATGTTTATTGCAAAACTCAACAGGTTCACTGGTTTCAATTTCATCTTTATAATCCTGTGGCAAACCAGGCAAATCAAAACCCTCTTTAATAACAAAGACAAACACTCAGATCTAAAGTTGTTTACAAAGGAGATTGTTATTGTGGCGTTGATTACATCGGCGAGACAAAGAAACCTAGCAGTACGAATTACGGAGCATTCAAATCCTACTCACAACTCTGAACCTGCAAAACACCTGCGGGAAAACCCATCACATTCTTTCACTTGGCGTGTTCTCTCCTCAGCACAAACATTCCACAAGCGCAGGATCGTCGAGAGGCTAATGATCAAACAATTCCGCCCCAGCTTGAACAAACAAGTCATTTCTTATGTTTCCAAACTTTTCCCATCGGGAATTACATAAGATATATATATGCATGTGCGGACGGTCATTATTTTTAACCCTGATGATGGCAAACAGCCGAAAACGTTTGGTTTGAACGATTTTTAATTTTTAACCATTTCTTAACTTTTAGCCTTGTAAATAGAACGATTCCCTTGTTTTCTCGAAAACTTAAAAGGCGATGTGCTTTCTCTTCACTGCTGGAGATAAAAATCTAAGAAAAAATGGAAGAAATATTTTTTCAAAAGACTATCATTTCACGGACAATCAAAAACTAATCTAATGATCAGATGATCACATCTGACAGGTCGAGTCACGGAACAGCACGTTCTTATTCTGTTGCCACCTTTGGCGTCAAAAACCATTTTAAACTAGACGCATATTTGCGTTCACTCGGGCTTTATGTTGGGGAGAAACTCTGGTTTTGTTGCACGTAGTTTGTTAATAATTTTTTTAATGATTATTTATCTTGTAACTGTTTCTGTATCGGTATGTTGAAAATGTAGGGTTATTACTTATGCATACAAGTTGAAAACATAGTTTTTATTTAGGCTGGGCTGGAGGGAGATAATGCCCCCCTTATATTATGAGCTATTGTTCAAACATGGGACTAGCAACCATTTATTTCATTATTGTGTTTTTTGAGTTTGTACTTGAGTAAATTCTTTTGCTGGTTTAGAGAATTGTAGCTTAAAGCTGATTTCCAGTCCGTATTGCGCACTTTCTAGAGTTTGTTTTTGTTTTTTTTTGTCTTGCCTTATGTAGGATATCACAAAATGTATTGTTTCTTTACAGTATCCATTGTTTTGTATTTTTGGGACAGTTTTTTCTGTATTTGCTGTTTATTTTTCATATCCGTAATTTTTTTTTTCTCCAAAAATATTTTCTTCTTTGGTGGCTCCATTGCTTCATAGTATTTTTTATTTCTCTGATTCTTCATCAATTTTTTCCTTTCATTTCTGTCAGTTACTTTACATGAACATGAAGCAAACTGTATTCTGTAATGCCCTGGAATTTTATATTTCTCTTGTATTGTTCTAATTGCATCAACAATTGAAGCTGTTCCATTTATGTTTTTAGTGTATTGAATAGGGGATGTGTCTCTTTTATTATAGAGCAGGAGAGAATACATATATTTTGATCTTTTTGTGGGTTTAAAGATACAACTGATGCAATATGAGGAAAACAAATTTTCGAAATGTACTTCAGTTCCAGAAACCTCTATAGTTCTTGGAAGATTGTCTGTTAATAGCTGGTTGTGTTCTAAACTTGATTTACGAAACATGTTTTTACCATTGTTGACAATGGTGGGTAAGGATGAGTTGTAATTCCAGTAATTGCATGGTTTAATTACAGAGTAGCAAAGAGAGTATAGAGCTACAGCACAACTTAGATTAAAATTTGTGGTTTTATTCGCACTGTATTGAGAGACCATCCTATTTTGAATATCCTCAATTTGTACTCCTCTCACTTCAAATATATCATTGTTATGTATACTTTGAAAATAATGGACTAAACTATCAAGGGACGGTACTTCAAGAAGAACACATGTACCTTGAGGCTGCCCTCTACCATACAAATCGCTAGCATGAGAATCAAATATTTTGAACCCCATATTACCATTACAATAGATTGCAACAGCAGTATACCTGACGGTTAATATGAAATTGGTGAAGTTTTCAGATCTAAGCAACTCAAAGGCTCTTTGTAAAGAGGTGCAGTACTGATATCCCTGTATAGCAGCATCTTGGTGTACAGTACCAGAGTAGCTTTCACTGTATTCCAGCTGATAATCAGTATTAAACACATTTAATGCAGTTGGTAATTCCGACTGCATTAAAAATGCGTGTCTGGCTAATCGTGACAAACTTGAATAACACTGATTTCCAATATTCATGATTTGTATAAGATCATTTGCAGAGCTGATCCCCTGTTTGTTATTGTAAATCAAAGAGCATAAACTCATTGCAACACATTGTTGTCCTGCATTCTGTCCAAAAACTAACTCATTACCTTGACTATATGGAGCTGCTATTGTTTTGTTAGGGTCAACATATATTGGAGGACCAGGATTTTTTTGTCTCTACTCAATTTATACTTGCAATAATTTGCAACATGGGTCTCACTCTTGCAAAGACAAGTCAGTTTGTTACAAGAAAACAATGTTAAATATCGACTGGCACGATATTTTACCTCTCTTATACTTTGACGAAATCGACTACGACAGTTAAGCATAAACTTCTTTTTTTTCAAAATATTTTTAGCATTTACATAACAGTACAATGTAGATGACATGGGAAAACAGGAAAGAATACGTGCATAGACAAATTCTCTAACCTTTCTGCTTTTGTTCTTTAGACTTTTCAAACTTCTTATTGGTAGTCTACATACACGATTAGACTTTAATTTATGCTTGTCTCGATTAACATTACATAACTCAGTTGATATAGCATGTTTCTCGATGAAAGGTTCACTCATAAATGTTGATATAGCATGTTTCTCGATGAAAGGTTCACTCATAAATGTTCGCTCATAAAGAGAACTCTCGTAAGGTTTGCGGACCAACCCGTTCCGAAAGCGCTCCTCATCTTTTAGAGTCGGTCTACCGCGAACGCTGTGTGCACATTTTGTATCCGTTTTGTATCCGTACACAGTATTTGTGCTGATCTTCCTCCGCATAAACTCTTCCCCGTCCGCCATTACACCATGCCATGTGCTCATCAGTAAAATTTCCGCGCATGCGTATTAATTACAGAATTGCAAACTGTGGCTGAACGAAAAAAAAAACGAAGCCGAAATTTCAACTCGGGCGTTTCCTTTGGAAAGCCCGAGTAATTATGAAAGGAGTTACAGCGAGAACTTCCTGTGCGAACTATTCAACGAATGAATCTGAAAAGCTGGTACACTAACTTACAACGAAAGCCTCGTAACAGATGTCAACAAGTGCAGCTGCCTTACAAACGACTTATCCAAAACGAAAACAAAACCGATAAACGGACTTCTAACAACTAACAACAATAGGTGGATCGAAACCGACCAATGACCAATGACAAACTTAACGCAAGTCTTGCAGCCATTACCATGTAGACTTTACTGACTAATCACTTTTAACGGACCAGACTGGTAACACCATTGACTGATTACGGGTTAGAGACTGTTGTGAGTGTTTTGTTTTCAAATACACGCACGCGCTTACTGTACAATGAACGAGAAATTTTCAATACTGCACGAAGCGAAGCTGAGTGCAGTATAGCAAAGATATCAGTGACGTCACCTATTGTTATTAATATGCCAACCAGAGAACTATTGGCTGGTGAAACAAAGAGTTCTTTTGTTTAACACTTCCAGCATTTAAATAACAAAAGCAATGTTTGTAAACAAATATCTTCGCTATTGAAAATTTCGAGTTCATTGTACGGTAAACAAGTGCGTGTATTCGAAAACAAAACACGAACTAACAGTCTCTAACCCTTTTAATATTCAATCTGAGTTCACTGATTGCGATAGACTTGCAATGGCTTCCTGCCCGACGTGAACACTGCACGGTTTTTATGCGTTATTGTAATAACGCACTCTGTCACTTTGATGTCGTTAGGTAACGGGAACTAACGTGATCAATTTTGACCAATGACGCGTGCGGATTCTAGACAGTGAACGAAGATTGAATATTAATAAGCATTATTCACTCCTACTCGGACTTGTTATTCACTAAAAAGAACTCTTGCACGCCTTGCGTACCTATGTTTATTTTTGCTTCGCTCAAAAAATAAACGATTAAGAAACAAACGTGCGGACGAATAAGACTAAATTTTTGTACATGCTGAAATATTACTGATATGAAATAGAACTATAATCACAGATCCAAGAAAATCCGAGTTGAACTGAGAGCTGAGGATATAACCCTGAAATGATGACAAAGACTCGTCTGATGTAAGTCTTGATGACTTCAATGTCAGGGTTTACTGCGAAAAAAACAGCCAATAAAATTCTAACTTGCATAGAACGCCGGGAGTGAAATTGTTGAAGATTTGGTTATAGTACCCTCAGTCACCGCGTTTAGTTGAGCCAGGAGCCATAATCGGGGACGGAGACCGCAAGTCTTGGAATCCTCGCGCACCTGTGATATGGGACAATTTATCTATGGCGAGATGATGAGATTCTCTTGCGAATTTTTCACAACGAGGGCGCCCATATGTGTTCATATGGTAAATT
>CM042753.1:19195397-19200302 GCA_022496165.2 Catalaphyllia jardinei
TTGGCTCAATGCTTTCACTGGTTTCAACGACGGGGCAGATGAAGTTCATTCACTTGGGCTTAACTGCAGAATACCCCGCCACTCAAAGTAAATTCCACGTAGTCGGCTACGCGGTACCCAGAAAATAATGAATTGAAAAAAGAATTAAATTTATTCAAGAGACCAATGAATTCAAAGTGGCGCAGCAATGTTATAGGATGGATAGGCGGTACGCCATGATAACAAAGACAGAGTATTGTGCATTCCTCGTTCGTCGTTTGGTCCAAATTCTAAGTGTCTCCAGGATATAGACCTTTTAATTAGTTTTATGCTTCAAGTCTGTTTTTGAAGAGCTGTGGTATTAGGAGGACTTAAATGTTAAATAGGGCCGTTTGCCCGAGCAGTATCATTTTCCTGGCTTCAGCTGCAATTTGTAGAATCAACCATCACATCTTACCGGATATAGCTCCGATAAATCTGCATAAAAAAATTAAACACCGGAGTGTCATATTG
The DNA here is from genome assembly GCA_022496165.2 of Catalaphyllia jardinei. Lineage (NCBI taxonomy): Eukaryota > Metazoa > Cnidaria > Anthozoa > Scleractinia > Caryophylliidae > Catalaphyllia > Catalaphyllia jardinei. The sequence continues at coordinate 19,195,890 of CM042753.1, forward strand.
AAAACAGGGCAGAGGTGTCACTGATGTGGCCTGTTAAAGTACGACACAAATCGTTGTATGAAACCAGTGCAGTCTCTTTTCCCTCGTCTTCCTACGCCCGCGCAACTAGCGGCCCGCGGCATCAGGGTCACGGTCACATCGAGGAAAAGAGAGACTGCTCGCAGTCTATCCAGAATATAGCTCCAGGGCTTTAATTTAAGAAGCTTCACTGCTCTTCTTGTCTTCTAAACGTGTAGCATCCGCTGTGAAACCTACGCAGCTAGATTTCTAGCGATTTAGTTACAAATTTGAAGTCTACATATGAGTTAACGTGGCAATATACCAATGGACACTTGGTAGTTTCTACTAACTCGCGCACACACACATCCACAAAAAGAGAAAGGATTTTCAAAATAGCGCACCTTGAAAAGTTTGTCTCTTTTGCAGAGCTCCACAGACTGCTGCCAGCGGTTGTTGCCTTTGTAAAGATAAGCCGCTATACGGCGGAACTCGATCAGCTCGTGCTTTTCAAGCCGCTGGGCGAGGGCAATGTTGTCAAAATTATCAAAAGCGTCAATAGACGCACGGAGGCCATTGTAATCTTCCTCTTCAATAAGCAAATCATTCAAAGCTTCATTTATGGCCTTGTTATTGTGACTTTGAACCGATCGTAGATACGGCTTCACAAGTGGCAGATGGTTCACCTGTAGAGAACAAGCAATCAAACTAAGCAAAGCACTGTCTCTTAGGAAAATAGTAGTTTGAAAATTTGGTGGTACATCAGCAGTCTCACGTTGTTCGTGTCAATGTAAAACACATCTAAATAGAAACGTGCCTGACAGTTCAGATACCTTTTTGAAGAAATTAACAGCGCGAGTGTGGTCCATGCGAGGTGTGAGAACCATAAGGAGATCATTGATCAACATTGGCCTGAAATCCAAGTAGAACTGCAGTGATTTATAATACAGTTCGATATTAGCCACTTTACAGATGACGTCTTTGAACAGCGCCTCTTTCCATGCCACAGTAGGGTGAGTCATCATGGTTTGAACAGCATTGTCATACTCCTCGTATTTTTCGTACAGAAACACCAGCTCTGACCATAAGTGAGCTTGTTCTGCTGCGCGAAGAACCTGATAAACAAAGAAACAAAAACTAAAACATCACAGCCGTTATAGACCTTGCCTCACACCAAAATCCTGATAATTGTGAATTTAAACGAGAAATTCGATGAAAAATGTCTTTTTAACCTAGGAGTAGCAGATAAAAAAATGCGTTTCGCGACCATTATCAGTAAACACGTTAAGAGCTGTTTTCGTTTTCCAGGCTGAACTGTCTCCCACACATTAAAGAAACAAAGACTTTTTCTTAACTTTTCTTTTCTACAATATTTTGAAAACACAATTTTCCAAAAGTTATGGTGAGCAGTCTACTTCGGCTAAATTAGAACCGTTCTCGGAACCCATCAGAATCTCCAGAATCAGACCAGCTTACCATCTCATAATAACGAGTAACAGAATAATCAAGGGTAGAATTCAATCCGTGGTAAAAGGTAAGACAGGGTGTTACTGGCTACAGATATACTACAAAATCAAACAGTACAAAACTTACCTTTGGAATGTTAACCCTAGACCAGAAGAGTTCAAGATGTTCCCTCATCTTAGAAGGTTTGTATTTAGAATATAAGATCGCTAACTCCGTGAACATGCCCATGTGAGCTCGCTCCAGGCCCAGCGCGGCCTCCATCAGAGATATGAGCTCTTCAAAGTAGCCTTGATTCTGGTAAAAATTGATTAACTCTTCTAATTCGTCTGCATGGACCACGATATGGAGTCCGCACATTTGGGCCAAACGGAATTCTTCTCCTTCGACACAAGCAAAACAAACCTGAAAGTAAAAAAAGTACCAATGAAAACAGGTTAAAAAGGAGGAGGATAAATGGACGCCAAGAATACTATAACTGTAAAAAGTACCCCCAACCACGAAAATTTACCATTTCCTATATACGACAACCTAGGCTGGTTTTACAGGGTAAAAAGAAGCGTTCAGAAAGATGTAGAACAGGCTGTAATTCAACTGGCATGTGTTTTATTCACCTCCTTCCATGTCTTGGTACTGTTAGCTTTTCTAGCACCATCCACTGCCGCCTGGTATTCTCCCAAGTGAACTAAAGTTGAAGCTAGTTTTGCAAAGTTCGACACGTTATTATACAGAAGTTTGGCAGCGTCGTACATTTTTTCGTCGAAACAGCGATCGCCAACCTACGACAAAAGAGGAAAACTATTTAGAAGACATTCACACAGAAAGGGCTAGCATCTGAGTGCTTTAACATATCTTGAACAGCGACTGATGTTCACTGCACTCTTGAAAGTAAGCCTGAAATAACAGTTTGCTGTGGAAGGAACAAATATCACTAACCTGCTGAATTTGAGCATGGTTTGGACCGGAAATAAATTCTTCGAGTTCAGCAAGACGGTTTGTCTTAGCAAAGGCAAAGATAAGCTCTGTTTCTACAAATGAATCTCTAGACTTCTTCCGGGCCATCTGTAAATAACGAACAACATCTTCGTAGTTCCCTGAAAACAAAACAAGAATCAGCATCGAAGCCCAATTGTATACAACGCAATAAAAGGCCTGTTCCAATAATTTTTTTTAAAAGAAAAAACAACAACAACAACAGAGTCTAAATATAAAACGACTTTCATGTGTTAACATCTATACATATATGGGTTATTTAACAAGTGTGAGGACAAGGTCGCTGGATATTGGTCAAGTTCTTTTTTTGCTTGTTTATGGACTGAGGCAGAGTTGAGGTCCATAAACTCACAAAAAAAGAATCTTCAGTTTTAAATCTTCAGTTTTAAATCCTATCTTTTAGAACATTTGAGTCAATTTTAAAAATAAGTGTGATTCGTTTGGTTAGCCTTTTTTTCTTTTAATTTTTAGAAGTAGTTTAATCATGGAGAATGTTCTTAGCACGGGAATTCAGTTTCCAACTATTCTCCGGTCAAGCGTTTTTTATATCTTTTGTGATTTCATGTCTTAACTTAAAACTTAAACTTACCTTCTCTATTGGCTGCTTCCACAACCTCAGTGTACGCAGACGGATCATCGGCTTTAATAAAGCAATCAATAGCTTCTTTCACCATGTTCTTTTGTAACTGAGCTTTGGCCAACAAACTCCACACTGCTGCTTCGTTACAACGCTCAGCAAACTCGTATGCTCGGTCCAAGTTTTGAACATTTTCTATCAACACCTACATAACAGAGATACAAAATACTAAGGCTTAGATTTTACACTACATTTTTCTGTGGCTGCCATTTTATTCCGGCAGAAAATAAATCATTTAACCTTATACTTTCAAATTTCGTTGGAATTAGTTCTCAATGTTGTGCAAGAAAAATGAGCAGAGTACATTTTATTGTATGGTTATAGATAAACCATACATTAAACCAGTCCGCGTGTTTGTTAGTAGCTAAATGAAGCTAAAAATAAAAATAAAATAAAAAAATAAGAGCTTTATTGAAGTATCAATGTATTAGGTCTGAGCAGCTAATTGGGGACAAAGATAAAATATGTGTAAAATACTCGGTAAATAGTGCAGTATTGATGCAAAGTAACATGGGGATCACAACCTCCCCCCGGGGTGTAATAAGGATGATGATGATGAACATGGGGATGTACTTCTTTTGCTTTCTAAGATGAATTTGTCAGTCACATCACATAACATTAGCGAAATGTTAAAAATCATGCGATTGTTTGATTTGACAAGATAACGTCACTGATGACACAGTTCAATGTGTTCACCACAGTCATACCTGAATAGCAGATGTATTTACATCAAATTTCTTAAAGATGGCAAATGCTTCTTCATAAAGTTCACTGCCAATGGCAATACTAGCAATATCAGGTGCATCATAGTTGTCCAGGCGAGTGATGTACTCCATTACACGTGTCCGATCGGCCTTAATAGCTGTCAAAATCAGCAAGTTCTGCAGATTTCTGGAAGAATATAAATCAAGAACTTCACGATAATGAAAGAAAAAAATTATATTACAGTTTTCTATAAAATAATTTGCTGACACTGCCCCGCTTCAAGGCATGTGCAGTTATACACCCATCAACTTCTGTTACAAAAGCTGTTTTATTAGCTACAAAGACTAGTAAAGCATCATAGGTGTTATTGCAACCAACCAATCAATCCATCCATCCATCCATCAACCAATCAACCAACCAATCAATGAATCCATCAATCCATCAATCAACCAACCAACCAACCAATCCATCTATCCATCCATCAACCAGCCAATCAACGAATCAATGAATCCACCAATTAACCAACCCAACCAACCAACCAATCCATCCATCCATCCATCTGCAACAATCAATTGGTTCACTTCGTATTTAGAAAATCGACAACAAGTATGTTATGC
>CM042753.1:19200702-19227884 GCA_022496165.2 Catalaphyllia jardinei
AACCAATCAATGAATGAATCCAGCAATCAACTAACCAACGAACCAACCAACCAACCAATCAATCCATCCATCCATCCATCAACCAACCAATCAATGAATCAATGAATCCACCAATCCATCAATCCATCAATCCATCAATCAATCAACCAACCAACCAACCAACCATCCATCAATCCGTCAGTCTGTCTGTCTGACTGTCAGTCAATCAGTCAGTCAGACAGTCGATTGCTCAGTCAGTCAGTCAGTCAGTCAGTCAGTCAGTCAGTCAGTCGGTCTATCTGTCTGTCTTTCTGTCTGTCCCTCCCTCTGTCAATTCTCTCTGGAATGCTGGCCACAAGGCATGGCCCATTTTCAGAGGGTACTCTAAATATCTGATAAACCCCAAAGAGAAACATTTTGAAGTCCAAACCACTTTCAGAGTTCTTTAGCTCTGAATCATTATTTGTAAACTCGAATCAACTTTTTTACTTCACACAACCATCATCATCTTAATAAATGTTCATTGTACAGTTGAACTGGCCTGCAGAGCAAACATGAATACAGTATGTACAGTAATTACCGTTCTGTAAGTAGTGTATAAGTGTATTGTAAGTAGTTTGTAGGTCGCCCAAGCTCTCCATTTCCGTTAATGTATGTAAAGTCATGTAAATGATGTAAGTAGTTGTGTAAGTAGTCCCTTTTTGATGTAAATAAACATATTTGTGAAAAAGAAAAAAAAAGAAAAAAAACAAAAACATGAATACAGTATCATACCTGTGGTCACTGAAAACTGAGTTTTCAAGGACAATCTTTTCTAGAAGTTCAATAAGTTCATTTGGAAGATCAGCAGTCATGAAAGCCTTGACTGTACATGACACATCCTCAGGATCTTGGGTCTCTGAAAGCGCTGTTTGCACAACCTTTACAATCAAGCACAACATGTAATTTTAGAATGTCACTTAATCCTTTCTTGCAACAATACCATAAACTTTGGTAAAACTGGAGTAGACAACTAAATGCTTGAAGACCTTTTACTTGGACGTCTTACTGCATTATCAAAATCTATCTTTACAAGAATTGAACACAATGTTAACAAATAAAATAATCAGGACATTTATATAAGAGATAAGATCACACCTTTACTACTCAAGTCACTTCACTGATTATCTAGGGTTGTTGTTATGCTACTGACTGTTCATCTTGAACATCGAATGTTCAAAGATAAAAATAATAATAATTAAGTGTTAGCCCTGCACACCTGATCAATAAGTTGCCTGCGGAACTGGTTTGTTTCCAATAGTACTTCTGCCCAAAGATCTGGATCCCTCCTTCGAACAAGGTACCTTGCCAGACTCTTGAACAGGGAGTTCTCATTACAAACCTTTGAAGTGGGAAGAAAATATTTATATCTTACTGGGGATTTGAAAGGTGGTGGGGAGGGGATGGGAAAGGGAGACTGCCCAAAAGAAGCCTTTTTTCCACGTTAGGGATATATAAACAGGTAAGGTTTTAATGAGTTGAAGTTAAAATCAAAAGGCTCTTTAAGGCAACTTGTGATACTTAAAATGGCATGCTTCATACAATATTTACGTATGACAAGGAGGGTGAAAAAGATTTAGAGGATTTTGTATGTTACATGACAGCATAAATATTACACTTGGAACACTTGACCTGTAAAGTAATGTCATGTATACAGAATGATGCAGGTAAAATTACTATAATCAACCTAAGTTCTATCAAATGAGACACAATTAACCTTTTATTTTATATTTCCTTGCCTTTAGAATTACCAGTGAGTAGAGAGGGCTATTCTGATACTGATGTTCTATGTTTGTCACAGCTATCAATAAATTGAATTATACACCCACCTTTGCTGTATATCAAAGAGTCCTTAAATTTAATTTGGGAGCACATGTTCGAATCCAAATACCAAAGATCAGTTCATTGCTTTGGCAGCCAGTTTGTTCACAATAATTCGGCAAATGTTGCCCTCTTTGTGAAATACACTTGTCAGGGAAACGAACAAACGACTGACAGAATGATGGACTAGCTGACTGAGCAACTGACCTTTACCCCAACTGCCCTCATATTAATCTCTCTCTCTCTCTTCATTTAGGCCTACTGTTTGCAGCATTTGATTCTGTTAAGCTTCTCTGTCTTTAACTTAACTGGAATCAGTGGTATCTGTCATGAATGGCCTTTTAGAATTTATCACGAATGGTCTTACAGACTTGTGGGTACCACTTAGTGCCGTATTTATCAATTAATTAACCTGGTTTTTCTGTTTTCACGAGAAAAAAGCTGGTCATTTTTCGGAGCAGAAATTTATTTACCCTGCAACAGCACAACAGCAATAACATTGAAGTGTTTCGCAGCCAGTAAACAACACAGCAAGCAAAACTGCAAGTGGAATGTCTGTACCTTGATTAGCTCTGCATCACACTGCCCTCTTTCATAAGCTATGCAGGCCAAGTGTGGATCTCTCTTTTCACAGTATTTACCAACCACTTTACTGTCGTAATAAGGATTTTCTCTGAAAGAATAACATTTTAGGTTACAACAATAAACAATCTCCTGGAGAGTTAATAAAACAACCTGCAGTAGGGTAACTGCAACACTTTCTCAGGTGCTTGAGATATCTCCTCAGTAAAAGTAAAACTAAGCAGCAAATAGCATCACCAATATTGTTTCTTTTGTTTAACCCATTGACGCCTGTGCCAGCTACTCTGTATAACCCGCCATGAAGAGCATTGTTTGACCAAAACTGGCATGACTTATGCTCAAGTTCTGCTGGAGGAAAATATATTTCCATTGCCACCCAGGCCAGAGCAATTGGGTCAATTGAGCCTGAAATATGCATGAAAATGTTCAGAAATGTGAGCGACAAACTAGCAGAAAAAATTTCTCTTGGCTCCATGGTAAGGATTGCCTGTCTCAATGATGCTTTCTTGGGAATTCTTCAAGTGGAACGATGCCCAGTAAAAGGTCAATCACAATGCCGCAAAAAGATAGCAAAAGGAGAGAAGGAAAGGCAAAAAAAAAATAGAAATTAAAAAAAAAAACCCGAAAAGCCTAAAGATGTAAGCCACTTTCAAAATTTTGATTTCTGTGCATGCCCAAGCAAAAATGTTGTAAAACATGACACTATTGGAAAGAAAGGAATGCTGTCCTGTTGCAAACGCCTTTTGAGTAGACTGCAGTCAATTTGGCTCATAACCGGGCTAAAAATGTCTAAAAACTGTGTTTTTGGCAAAAGCTCCACGAGTCAATGGGTTAAACTGCTATTATTTATACTCAAAATTCTGTTCTCACAAACAAGATATATAGCATGCCAGCTCCATACATGTACCAACCTAAGAAATCTCTCAGGATTGTTGTTGGCATCAATATAGATCTTTGCCAGTGCATTATGGGTGGCTGGTTCTTCAGAACCATCATGTATCTTTGCTTCTAGCCAAGGCAACAATAGCTTGAGACGATTTCTTTTTTCAACTTCTTCGACTAGTTCATCAGTTGAGAATTGGCCACGTACAGCCATCATGAGACTTTTGATGACATCTTCTGTGCAGTCCACATCCAACAAACCTCCTACTACCACAGGCAGACGTGAGGGATTCACCTGACAATAAAAAAATCCCATTTTAAATGCTATTTCTTCCTGACGTTTTACCATATTTTCTCGGTTATATGGCGAAGCATTTTTTCAAAGAAACTATACATGTTCAATGAAAGTCTGCTCCAACTTCCAGGTGCATCTTATAACTGAGAATTTTGGCAACACAAAACACAATTCTGCTTAACTAAATATCTGCCAAGGTATCAATCGCTAACATCAGCATCCTATGCATAATTAAATATTAACATTTGACTAGGGAGCTAAAGTGCCTCCAGTTCTCTAGGGTGGACCAGTTCAAGACTTCCAAATGTTTATCATGCTCCATTTCTCCGAGTCTTTGTCGATACGTTGCCTATTTCAAGTGCCAGAATATCTTTTACTAGGTAGGGGCAGCACACTGGTGCCGCATAATCAAGTATAGGGTGTATGGGGGTTTTCTACAGAGTAGAAAATACTTGATTTGTTGGACCAAGTGTTCTAAAAATGATACCAAGGACTTTGTTTGCCTTGTTTACAACTGCGTCTACTTGAGCGCTCCACAACAAGTCAGAGATCAGGCCTCCTAGGTCTTTTACACACTTTACTGGTTGATTGCTGATCCCACTGTTTACGAAAGGAGAAGAATTCTTATAAACACTCAATCTCTGTCTGCATAGTGAAAGAATGGAATAATTTACTGCACCATGTAGTTGAAGTAGAATGTCTTAAACTCTTCAAGGTGAAAATGAAGTCTTTTTTTAATGTTTATATGGTAATATCGTAAACACTGGCAGATAAGCCGCACCCCAAGTTTGAGAACTCAAATTTTGGAAAAACTTTTTTGAAAGAAATTAAAATAAATCAAAAGTGGAGTCTTGAGAAGGTTGTCTTATGTATATGCATTGTTTCTTCAGAGAGTTTCTCGAACGCTCCAACCCACGCATTAACTAACATTTAAAACAGAAAATACTAAAACTCTTACCTATAATTTTCTCTCTGTAATAGTATGAAAATCCAACTTAAGTTACATAAACTTTTTTTTCTTTCTCTGGTATTCTTAATCCATTACTTTTCATTACTATCTGTTTCTCATTATATAATAACCCATGTTATTCTTGCATTTTGATTGGTTCTTGCCTATGACCTATTAGAGGACAGATGCACGATTGACGTCATCATTACAAAATCTTTCCCTCTGCCATTTTAAAATGGCGGAAAGTTTTGAGAATTATGATGATCTTTTACGTGACTGGGCAAAAGATAAGGTACAAAAAAGTCTTGCCAAGGAATTGAACAGGTGCGAGACGCCAGAAAACGAAAGATAAAGCCGTTTCTTTTAAAAAAATGATACAGAAATAATTTTCCAGCAACCTCAGTCGGCAGTTGAGCGCGACTAAACCACACACAAACTTGGTCTTGATAAACCAAGAACCACTCCGTTTTCTCCAATTTAACAAACCCAATAAACAAAATGTTTGAGATTAATTTATTTAAAAAATTTAACTTTTCCCAGTGTCAAAACAACTGTTGACACACTGATTGATGTCAGGAATGAAACATCAAAACATCACTTCTTAAAATAAAATAACTTACATAACCTTGCTTTCCGATGCGAATGTTCCTGTAAGTTTCAGGCCACAGCAGCGAGCTAAGTATAGCTAACCACAGCTCACAGTCAAGAGCATCGCAGCTAAAATGTGTCTCCGACACTATCAAGCTGATTTGAGAATCACCAACCACAGATGACAAAAATCTCCACCGTCATTTACGCTCCTTTCATTCAAAACTCGAATCAAATGGCCTCTAGGTTGACCACAACCACAAGTTTTCCGAGGGTATTTTTTCAACTCCTGCAATTTTTAAGGCAGTATCCAAGCTTTTTGGCTCACAGAGCTGCTCCAATGACAAAAACTGACTTGATTATTCCAGCATTTTCTTCACGATTTGACGATTTTGCAGTTCAATTCTGCTTTTGCTGTAAGTTTTCATTCCACGAGAAGCGACGCTCAGTCAGGTTTGACAGTGCCGTGATTTTTCTCGACCAATCAAAATTCTTTGATACACATAGCAACCAATGAAACTGCTTCATTTTTAATGTATAGATCACGTCAAATGGCTTTTTTTCGTGCAAAGGAGGGGCAAAGGGGCAAAAGGCCGGCTTTTGCGTTATGTTAAAATGTTTTGAAACAAAAAAAGGCTTTTTGTTATTATATAAAACAAATAGATTCAATGTTGCCATGCGTCTGATTCAGTAATAGATCACAGAAGACGTCAAAATGTGGTAAGAACATCAGTGACACACTCGGCTGCGCCTGATGTGCCACTTTTTTGTTCTTACCACATTTTGACATCATCTGTGATCTATTACTGAACAGATGCACGACAACATGGAATCTATTTGTTAAACAGATGGACAACAACACAGATTCTCTTTGTTAAACATGGGTTATCGACCATGTGTAAGGCAGAACAAATTTGGAAGGTCATTTTTGCAGGTGCTTATGGATCAAGACAAAGTTAAGGTGATTCCTCAGAAATAAAATTACCAATGAATTTTTTAAAAACTTTTTCTAAATGTTCCCTACAAAGCACTGTTTTGAAAAATAAAATAAAAAAGATAGATCACCATTCTCGCAAAAGAGATACGATGGACCAATCTTGCCCCATTTATGCCTGTACTCGTGATAATCACACGCTTTATTCATCAGTCCATGCTACATTTTGCAGTAGCTGAAAGTACAGTTTATCGAAGTAATACTCGGAAGAAAACTTGACAGGAAGAAAGTATGGAACAATATCGAAAAAAAAATTGTGGAAACAATTGCACCATTTAAAATGAGGTGGATGAAATGCATTCATCGAGTTGATGTTTTCATGGTCATAATTTACATCCTAGAGTAACGGTTTTGTGCACTCTTTCAGCTACATCTTTTTTTCCTTCCAATAAATTTTTTAATTTTTTTTAGATTAACGAGGATAACATGGGCACTATTATCATGCAATAAAAAATATAGGTCACCATGCTCGTTTAAGAGAAAACAAGCTTTTATTTCGCTGTCAAGCCTTGCTTGTGGGAAATTTCTTAGGTTTTGCACATGCTCATTTGCGCGCGCTAATGACGCAAAAATCGTGCGCAGTAGGGATGCGCAATGCAATACTGAGGAATCACCTTAAGGTACATATCAGTAGGTATGAAATGTAAGTGGCATAAAATACCTGATTCCAGCCAACAATACATTCAGCTTACCTTTTGAACATAAATCTCAATGTACTTTTGAAGATTGTTTCGATATAAATACAAGACCAAGTCATGAACGAAGTCAAATCTGTCACAGACGATGATCAAAGGCAATTGGTCAGTCAGCTTGGCTTCCTAAAATGGGAATATAATATAAAAGGAAATAATTACATCAAAATAATTATCTAAAACTGCTCCAAGCAACATCACACTGATCAAAGTATTACAGAAGTGAAAAAACCCGGTCAAATATTAGATGTCAGATACTAAGTTTAATTGGTCCTTTCCTTTAAAACACAGTTATAAACAATATTGTAATGCTAGTGGTTGGAAAAGCTATAACACAAAGTTACTGAAAACAATTTGAAGAAGGAAACATCAACAAACAAATTGTCCTCTTACCTTGAGAAAGTTCTTAACTTTTTCTGGATCATAGCAGTTGCTCTCTCTACAAATACGTTCCACCTCTTTGACTTGGCCAGTTTTGCAAGCAGCCTGCAACACAAAACAACACACATGAGAAGTCATAAATTCGGAAATAAAATACATAAAAAAGAAGGATCATGAACTGTTACTGACTGCAGTTAAAATGCCATAATTCCCTGTTATCATGGAATTTGATTACAGTCATTGACAGGTTTTCAGTGGTGCCTGAGGAATCGCTGCTTTAAGCAACACCACAAATTCACTACTCAAATGCATCTGATAAAAACAAAAAAAATTTTTTTTTTTTCATTCAAGAGGGTCTGAAACAGCTTAGTGCTGCCTCCACAAAACATTCCCTGTCTACTTCAAAGTTTTAAGAGAGCTCTGGTGATGTAGGTTAATTCCAAAGAAAATGTATGAGCTCAGGACCATAACCACCATCTATAATAATAAGGCATCCAATTCATCTGCACTCTAATTAACCTTACCTGTATGTACTTGAAATGGACATCAGGTTCCTGACTAAAATTTACAATAGATCCCAAAAAGTAAAATAAACCTACAAGATACAAAACAGTTTCAACAACAGGTTTAGTAAAAAAGTTAACATGTTTGGTTATTCTAAATTGAGCTGAAAGGGATTTGTAAGTCACAAATACTTTCCAAAATTCTAACCCAATTTGAAGTATTGGAGGGTGTGTGCCGTAAAGGAAGTGACAGAGGAGAGCAGCAATCTCCTTATTAACAATGGGGTCACCTGGCAACCACGTCACAGCCCACCTCCAAGGCACCTGTCAACACAACACTGTGAGAAACAGTGTGTGGAATGACAACTTACATGTACCAAAGAATGCGGGAGGATGGGAGGGAAACAAAGTGAGCAAGCTAGCAAGTGATGTAAGCAAAGCACATGGCAGTGCCCCTGTAAACCTCACTGAAACACCCTGCTCCCGCCCCCTGACATAATATTAGTGAAGCGACTGCATTGGCTTAGTATTAACCTTGCCTAAATTCCATTTAGCCCTATTGGAAAGCCATCACACAGTCAAACCTACTCATGCAACCATTATTATTGAATTGCAGTAACATGCAAAAGCCCCAAATCTTTCTTAAACAGACAAATTACTTTCAGCAAAAATATTTCACGTGAGCATCTCTAAGCAACAAAATGGATGCCTGCAAGAAGCCAACTGTTCTACACTCTTTACCCTCAAAACTCTTGAATGACTCAAACAGCTCAATTAAAGCAGATGTGCTGAGTTGTTCATGGTACTTTGTTGCCACTTGCACACAGATCTGAAGGTTTTGTCGAATGTTGTGGGTAAGCATGGCTCGCAGGCATTCCAAGGAATCTTCCACAGATAATGAGCCAAAGTAGTTCACCAGCCACTATAAAAAAAACACAATGAATTCATTATACAAAAATACATATAGTAAAAAAAAAGGAATTTTAAATTTAACATGTGTTTTAGGAACACAATGTATTACCTCAGGATTAAGAAGATGAGTGTGGACAATAGCCCTTTTGATGTCAAAAATGTCTGTATAGTGTTCCAAAGCCTGTATGAAACAAACACATTCACACAATAAGGAGCTGTCTAGATTACTAAATTAAGACAAGAAGGCATAAGGTATATGACTCACAGTAAGTATTAGGTGATCGACACTCCTACCAGTAACAAATAATAATCAAAATGTCTGACAAAATCTATTTTCTTTCCAAATAAAATAATGATTTTATATACGTTGTAGTTTATTTTTGATCTCAGTTAATTCCTGCTTTCAACTATACATGGTTCACTTTCTTCTAGTTAGATAAATGTTTCCTATTCATCCCTGGTCCATCATTATTATTGAGTTGACAACAACAAGCACTAGTCTGAGCTGTGTGACCAGCCGCCTTAAGATACGCACAAGGGCAGCACATGCTCTTGGAACGAAGAACATTGTAGCATTGAGTTTAAGTGCGCATTTTCTTAGGCTTGGGGTTCTCCTCAATTGCTTCCCCTCCCTCCTCTATCCACTGTGTTCTGAGCCTCATGGCTGGGATGCCAGGATTTGCTGGCCATGGGAGTATCTATTAGCTGGCTGTTTACAGTGGAAGATCCTGGATGTTTCAGGCAGCCAAATCCATTTTGTGAGGTGGTTGTTTCAAGCGGTTTAAAAGAACTATTACAGTGAAAATGATAAAAGCATTCTTCTTGCAGTCACTCAATTGTTTCATTATAACTGTTTTGTAGTACACCAGATCACTGCTATGGAATATTGCTTCCTTTTACAACATGGTGGTTTTGAATTATGCTTCAGATGTTATTAATGAAAGTGTGAATCGAACACCTTGATTTACTTTGATATGCCAATTGCAAAGCTTGCAATCAGAAGAAAGATCAAAATGCAAAACAAGTAACCAAACTGACTGTCGCCAACTTGACTTTTTCCATTGGAGTAATAAATATGAAAGACAGCTTTATTTGCAAAGTTATGCCAGAGAGAAAACGAAATGCTCACTCTTGGCAGAAAGTTTTTGATCTCTTTAGTTTAAGACACTCTTACCCTTTGCAGCAGTCCTGCATTTTCACACAGCTGGGCAATGTGAGCACGGTCATAATGAGTGAACATCTGATTTCCAAGAATAGCATCTGCAACCTGATAAAAGTTTGTTTGCATTTAGATTGAAGACTATATAACATGTCAATCTTGGTCAAAAACTTTACATTTCTTGGGAGAACCACAACTGTTTCAGAAGAAATGTGTCAGCCATCTCTAATTCCCAAAGAATGCTCCAGTTTTACTTATCTTGATAAAAAAAAAACATTCTGGTTGCTGCTAAGGAGAAAATCACCTAAGCCACTGACCATGCAAGTGACTAATCAATCAATCAATCAATCAATCCATCAATCAATCCATCAATCAATCCATCAATCAATCCATCAATCCATCAATAACAGACAGAAGAAAGGGACAGACAGACTGAAAGAGCAACTAACAACAACAACAACCACATAATTGTTATACCTGGAATTAACGTTATCTCTTTAAATGTCTCTTCTCGTAAAAATTGGATCATAGTACCACTTTACGTTCTTTCCCGTACAGGGCTCGACACTTACTTTTGACATAACTTGCCACTATGGAAAGTATGCTTAAAAATTTAATTTCCACAGCAAAAATATATTTTCCAGAATTGATGGAAGCATATTTTTTTACTTGCCATAATCACTAACAATTTCTGATAGCCATTCTCTTCGAAATCCACATTCAGTCATTTTCCTTTTCTTTTCATATTTTTCTCATGCCGTTGGTGAGAATTGGAAAAGGTTATAATAATTCAGAAAGGGACTAGCACTAGTTGAAGGATGATGTAATCAAAGATGGTGACAAACGCCTTTCACACGAATAAAAACACCGAGTTTCACGCTTGTTGAAGTTTGTCATGAATTGGGCGTATTGGTTAAAATTGGCTGTTCTTGGTCTGTTTGTTCTTGACTTCTTGCCATACCTTCATTGCTAGTACGCCAAAAAACCAAAATGGAAAAGGCTTCGGTTGCTGATCAAAGGCATTCGAAGGCACACTCGGCAGTGAACATGAAAGAACATTCAAAATGGCGAATACCTCATTCCCAGTACTGCTAAACTCTATTGAATCATCCATTTTGTGCCCAGTCTTCCTACGTCAGGCACGACGGATACGGTTCTGCTTTTAATAACAATCTTTTGTATTATTTACGTATTACTACCACATGCATTACTTTTTCTACCAGCCTGTTTGAACACCAAAAACTACTTTCCAGACTGTAGAAAACAACTTGACTGATCGGGCAAGTATTATTCGTCGAATGGCGTTTTTTACTTTCCAGTGAATCTACTTTACTCTCCAGCGGTGAACGGGTAAGTGTCAGTGTCGAGCCCTGCCGTAAAACCATCAATACCAGAGAAAATTTCTGGAATGTTTATTGTTTTGCGACCAATCAGATGTGAGATGAAACCGCAAAAGATAACGGACAAACGGCAGCAGGAATCAGTCACAACTTGACGAGCTGGCCCTTTCTTCTACAAGAAATCTTCCGTTTTCCCTTGGTATCACTCTGAAAAAGTGATTTTTTATCATGAACCAACATTAGTTACTTGATTCCATCTGTTCAAAAACCAAACTACTGAACAGACCTAAAAGTGAGTGTAAATTTAGCCTGCGAAAACAGCCGTCCTTCTTTGCCCCCAGCCTGAGTGGTGTTTCGCTTGAAGGACGTCTGCGATACACCGCAGAAAATTCCATACTGATGACATAACCATGAACTTTAAAATTCTCAATAAATTATCATTTGCAGTCACGAAAGGTTTGTGCCAAGCCACAGATAGGCTAGCAACTTCAAACCTACAGAGTATTTTAGAAATACCGGTAACTGATGAGATCCACAAGTTCACGCTTATGTCATCAGTACGGAATTTTCTGCGGCGAATCGCAGATGTCCTTCATGCGAAACGCCACTTGGGCCAGGAGCGAAGAAGGACAGCTGTTTTCTCAGGCTAGTGCAAATTGTGAAAACTTACGTTTCAGGTTCACGTCATGGGTAAAGGTTTCTCGGCTACAAAAAAATATGGATTGAAAACCACCAATCACACAGCCAACTAGCATGACCTATTGAACTGCATGTGAAACAAACACAGAAGAACATTGCTTGTGATTGGCTCATTTTTTTCCCTCTCTCAGATGCACTATCAAGCTGTGTCTGATCGACTGATTTAAAATCGTTTTTCCATAAAATGTCATTCATATCTATTCTTTGGGGATACCAAAGCTGAAATCAAGGAAAAATTTCAGTATTTGAAAACTGAAGATTGCTTGTAGAAGAAAAAGCCAGCTTGTTGTTTGCATCAAGTCATGACTAATCAATGCTGCAGTTTGGTGATTATCTTTTGCAGTTTCATCTCGCATCTGATTGGTCGCGAAACAATAAATAAACAAGAAATTTTCTCCAGTGTTTACGGTTTTATGGGAGACTGTAAGTATACAGATTTAGTGAAAAATATTTGAATACAGTTCACTGAAAAGAGGAGTTATACTATACACACAGAGGTACAGATATTCAATAAGTACTAAATTAATATACTGTAATAGTTTCTGGTTGGGCTTTGGCTGTGTTAAAAATCAGACAGATGGACAGCCAGAGAAAGAAAGGTATAACCACCGACCTGAGGTGCTGTGAGGAGGTTCATTTCTAGCAGTCTGGTCTGCAGATGATCTTCAGTTGGTCTGTTGTTCTTAAGAGCATCCAGTAGGAAAGATGTACATGCCTGAACTTGGTTGGTTTCCATAAAGACATCCACAATCTTAATTTAGACAGAAAACATTGTTAAGGGATTGTGCTGTAGATAAAACTACCTCACTTACATTCACTAAAACAGATCAGATAATGATTCTTGGTAGAAACTGAAGGAGATCCTTATTCCTTAACAATCCAGCTTCATCATGATAAAATTTCAGCAAAATCGAACGAAACCAGAATTAATTGGATTCTATTTGTGACTTGTCTTAACAAAGTAAGACGAACCGACGTTTCGGTCAAAAAATCCATGAGAGCTTAAAATTGAATGGGAACATCTATTTTGAACTTTCTTAGGAGATTTCAATGAAAAAAATGACCTTGGCAGGCTACAAAAGAGAATGAAACAAAAAAGAAAGCAAGACAGTGTGAAGAGCCGATAATTTATTCAATTTGTGACCTTCCTCATGTTCAAGTTATAAAAAGCTTACTTAGGATAATCTCAGCCTTAGAAGCCAGCAAATGATCCCAAATTACTTTCTGTATCCTTACAAATATCCTGAATTCCATCTCTGAAAGATTTGGCCCCAAATTTGAGCAAATACACATTTCCTCGACAGTGACGGCCATTACAGTGGCTTACATACTAATTGCAAAGCTCTCCAGAAGGCCTGTAATTGGCAGAGTTGGTTGTGGGCTCGGATCCTATTGCCACCCATGAAGAATTATTTTGAACATGTGGTCATGCAGCAAAGCATGTCTGAAATTTTGAACATTTTTTGCTTTTAAACAGGTTTCTTCTTCACAGCTTGAATGAGATTAAAAGTGAACAGTATTTATGCACACTGGATTTCTGCATATTTAATTTACAACGACCTCTGCTGTTTGTTTGATTAATTTATTCACTTCGTTCAAATATATTTGAAGTCTTATTCAGCAACCACAGAACTGCTGAGAAAAAGAACTAATTTACCAAAGTTGAAATACAGTGATCTCAAAATAATTTGCTTGCTTTTGTCGTCTTTTTCACTTATAACTTTTATTTTTCTTTTGCAGCACTAATATTTTGTCCTACAGCAAAGAACTTATTTGATTTCTTGTTTTCTAATCGGTTTTTACATGTGCCTTTGTTTTCTCAAATGTCAGCTGTTATAGTACAAGAATGGAAATTCTGTTGTATTTGGTTTCACTGTCTTAGTCCAGGAGCATGTCCAAAATTTGGGTCCCGTGGGAATTTAGTGAAGAAAGCAAGCAACTAGACTAGATGTGTTCAGGGGACCTTAAAGATCAAGAAAAGTATTGTTGCCACTTGTGCAAACCGAGGTGTGTTTTTGTTCCGAGATTATGGCTTAACTTAGCCATTGATCGAGGAGCAAATGAGCCAGGCGGTAGAGTCTAGAAACGCTTCTTCTTCCAAAGCAAAGCATTTGTCATGAACTTACGGCTCATTTGCTAAACTTCGGCACGTGTCAGTTTTAGAAATTAGAACTGCTTTCTAGACTCTTATTATTTTCTTGAAATTCAGCCATGTAGCATCGTTCGCTGCCAAAATTTCTGGGATATCCCATAATAATCTTTCATACGTAAAGCCAGCGCCGTGACTATTGTGTGTGTGTGACTTTCAACGTGACTCAAACACGGCCGGGAACTGGTGAGAAAGGCGGCCAGGCAGCAAAGTCCTTGAATTTGACCTGTGTTAGGTGAAAAGTTAATTTCAACAGATTCAAAGCCGTTTCTACGGGCCAAAAAAGAAAGCAGGTCGGTTAAATTGGCAAGCAAGCGTTCCGTGTGTGTGTATGGTGGATTTCCAAGCAGATGATTGCTTTGAATTGTGATAGGATCGAGCCCGCCGCGAAGAAAAAAAGACAAAGAACGCCTGATCGCAGGTTAGGAAGAAGAAAACTTCAGCTCAAATGTAAGTTTTGCTTTGTATTTCAGCGTTCCTTTGCTGGTAAATTTTCCGTTTCATGGGCTTTTTTTCGGCATGAGCAGCGTGTTAGCTTAAGGCTTCCTCTTTCTGTGTTGTCAGAATTAATCATTTCATGGAACGAGCAGTTTTGTGTTGGCCAAAAAAATTCTTTCACCTAGAAACATTTTATAAATCACTGATGTAGCCGATTTGCAAAACGTTTAACGTCTTTCTCTAGGCACTAATCATTGATTTGATTTAGGTATCGATTCGTGCAATAGATTCTAACGTATCCTGACCTTAACTCTAACCTAATCCGAAGCGCTACCCTCGACCCGTGACCCTGAGCGCAAACGCTAAGCCTGACCTTGTTCTGTAAGCTTAACTTTCAATGCTAACACTAGTTTCGAGTGGTAACCCTTAACCTAACTCTAATAAGACTGGGAACTCTTAACCCTAAGGGTTAAAGTCAGCTGCCAATGTAAGTTTTGCTTCGTATTTCAGCATTCCTTTGCTGATAAATTTTCCGTTTCATGCGCTTTTTTTCAGCAAACGCTAAGCCTAACTTTGTTCTGTAAGCCTAATCTTCAATGCTAACCCTAGTTTTGAGCGGTAACCCTAAACCTAACTCTAATAAGACTGGGAACTCTTAACCCTAAGGGTTAAAGTCAGCTGCCAATGTAAGTTTTGCTTCGTATTTCACAATTCCTTTGCTGATAAATTTTCCGTTTCATGCGTTATTTCTCGAAAACGAAGAGCAAGCCAGCGACAAAAAATTACGGGGCAATGTTTTTCAACTGAAATGAAGGCCACATGCAAAAATTCAGCTAATTTGGAGCGAGAGTAACAGAAACAACCAAAAACGTCACTTATGCCCTTTTATCACTAGCGTCTTCAATTATAACCTCACCGTTTTATCAATTTTTGTCAAGAAAGTTATAATGTACGACTTGATTTGTAAATTTCTGGTCACGTGACCTTTCGACATGAAAACGAGGCTCTGAGTAGGCGATGTTAAGCATATAACATGTTTTAATAAAATGCTCCACATGTTGGAAGTGTAAAAAACAAAGATTAGTTTGGCAAGATAACTGACAAGAATCACGTTTTTTCCTACTTTTTCTAGGATTTTTTTGCTTTTAATCCATCAATCACTGCTAATTATCCACTAATTTTTTATTTTATTTTTTTAAAAAGGCGTACTTGCCATTATGACAACCTAAAATGGAAGAGGATCTTCGCTTGTGGTTAGTGAATCAAAACATAATCATAGAATTTGATTAAACAGAGACATTCTTTTTAACCTTTTGCTGGGAGACTGGGAAACAGTATGGTACAGTAATACTGGTCAGCGGACATTACAATCTAAGTAGAAGTCTGCCATGTTTGATCTCTATGATGTCTCTGCATTTAGTTCTTTTGATACATATAAAATTATTAAGAGGCCATTGATTGCTGGTCTTCGATTGAACATCTTCCCATGGGAAGGTTTGACCTTTAATACTGAGGCGTTATATCAGGGTGGGGGGGGGGGGGGATTCAACGAATTTGTTTTACATGTTTAATAAAATGTTGCAATATATTGGTGATTATGTAAAAGTAATTTTAATAAAAGGCTCATCTGTTGCTACAACAGTCATGAATAGACAAAGGAATAGTGATAGCCTAATAAATTTGATAAATTTCTTGGGTCTGAACAAAAAACACTGCTGGGAGTCTCCGATGTGCACAAGGGGGCCACAAACCTTGCTCAAAGTACCATTTCAATGACATAAAACAGATCGTCAAGTCAAACATGTAAAGTCCGATGTACTGAGAAGAACAAGAGAAATGCCCCAGCAACTGGCACTTGGTTTGGCCATTCAGCAAACTATAAACAGCAAAGAGATAGTGAACTTCTTGCTTGGATTTGGAATGTCGGTTGAATACAACCGCATCCTAAGAGCAGAAGTCCAAATCAAGAAACATGTTCTTCAGCGCATGGAACAAGATGATGGCATATTCATTCCCCCAGACGTAGTCTCTGGACGTCATGTTTTCTTCGCCGTTGACAATGTGGATTTTGCAGAAGATACGCCCGACGGAAAAAGAACCCTGCACGGCATAGCAATGGATATTTTCCAGAGAAAGCACCCCGGTGATGTAACAGCAGAACTCAGGTAGTTAACAATATATACTATTTTCTAAAACCACCATTGCGTGCATTAATTCTCGTTTTGTTGACCAGGTGTATTGGTATAGTATACATAAAACGTCCATCCATACTTTTTTCACCTTTTTTAGACTACAAGATGCAGGAAAGGTCGATCGTTCGGTAAACATCTTCCTGAGGCACGATAACTGGAATGTCCTGATCCCCCGCCCAAGCCTAAAACTCCAACATATTCCTCGTTTTCCTTCAACAAAGGGGGTGAGCTTTTAATGCTCAAAGACTTTGCTTGGCTGCTGGGACGAAATATGACCCGGTCTCCAGTAGAAGAGAGAAGAGACCGTACCTGTCTGGTCTGGATTTAATTCCCTTGTACACGAAACCCTACCAGTAGCAAGAATCGGGTCCCCTCCACTTTTAGCAGCCCCCGCTCATGAATGGAACACAATTCTTACCATCTTGATGGAATTCCGGGTGCTCAATCGATCACTGCAAAGGTTATGGGTCCTGGTAACAAGACTGTCATTTCACTTGATATGGGATTGTACCAGCCTGCCAAGAAACTTCAAATGGCATGTAACGGCCTCAATCACGTAATTCTTCATCCTGGCGAACTACACGTTGTCATGACACAGTTAATAACAATCGGTTCCTTCATTGAGAACAGTGGTATCAACCTGTGTTGGTCTGAGGCTGATGTGTATGGCCCTACAATGGTGAAGCAAATACTTGATGGTAATCACGTTAAGAGGGGCGAACAAGCTCACACACTTACCTTGCAGGCCTTTTTTATCCTCTATCAAAGAGCTTTCTTTTCTGGACAAGGTCCAGAGATTGTCAAGGAAATTGAAGAATACGCAAAGCAGCTTGGAAAGGCATGTGACACGGGCTCCAAGGAAGAAGTTGAATGAGCCAGTGCCAGAATGCTAGAAGTATTGGAGTCTCTAGATGTAATCGAGAAAATGAAGATCTTCCAAGAAGATAATACCCAGGTCCCTGAATTCCTGGTGTTCTGATGCTACATGAGGATGATAATGGAGATGCTTCCATCAGAGCCGTACGTACAGGGGACTGGGGGCTTCACCCACCATCGCTGCAAATGTTTACAAAGTACTTCTTTGCCCATGATCGCACCAATTACGCCAGAATGATTCCACTCTACCTTGCCAAAATCCAGATGTTACCAGAGTCCGACCCTGACATCTTTGAAGAGTTCTTGAAGGGGGATTGGGTCATCAACAAGAATGCACAAGTGCCATTTTGTGCTTTGGGTGCAGACCACGCCCTGGAGCAAGTAAATCGCTCGATGTAAGGTCTCTGGAGGACTAGTTGGTATCACCCGGCACAATCCACATGCCTGTACCAAATTTTTCCTCATTGCCCCAGAGCTTTCCCGTCTGTCTGAAGATGCCAAAGGAATGTCTGAGACCACCCAGGCGAAAGAAGGTAACCATCATCACACTTTATCAGCGTCAGTAATTTCTCGTGAAGAGAAAAACCTAGAGAAGTTGGTAACTACACTGGAAAATTTCACGAATCCAATTATTGAGCAGAGCAACGACCTCTTTAATCTTGTCACAACGGTTGTAACGCCAAGCAAAGTAAAGGAGGATCTTTTGGAACAGTGTGAGATTGACCAAAATCTGTTCGAGAAGTTTGTGAAAGATCACATCCAGTCAGGAGAAATCAATCTCTGGTCCCGATGAAGAAAAGAAAACTTCAGACTTGGAAAACCATGGGAAAGAAGATCAAGGTGTCTAGTAGCGGCCAGATTCTGGAGTTACAAGAAGACAGAAACCTATTTGCACGCATGATGGTGATCTGCAAAAGCTGACCAGAGATTGACATCCAAGAAGCAGTTGGAACATACGAATTTACAGTGGTTCCGAGATCGATGTTCGCTACTGATGGAGAAATGTTGCACTGCCCACCCAAGAGAGTGCTGATGTCTATTCTAGAAAAGCTTCCAGCCAAAACTGATGATTGCGGGCTGTAAGTCAAGATGCTACGAGTCAGGGGGAAAGAATGCAAGTTTGTATCATTGATGCAATGGCTGAAGTGCAATCCTTAGACAAGCCAGATTGGATAAAGAGCTGCTCACAACTTGCAGATCACTTCGCATGCCGCATCTTTGAGAAGTATGGAGACAATGACGAAATACGCCTCATCTTTAATCGCTACGACCTCCCGTCCTCCCTGAAAGAAGCTACCCGCAAGAAGAGACTAGGAAACCACGATCCAGTCTATTACCGTGTAACGTCCACCACACATATCGCCAAGGTCCCAATGGAGAAGCTGCTTTCCCATGTGAAAACAAAGAGTGAGCTGACTGAGTACTTGGCAGAAAGGACCATCAAGCACGCAGAGCGAAATGGAACACGTGTAGTGGGAGTTTACGGCTGTGAAAGCAAGGGAAACAAGAAAGACATGTCATATTTGAAGAGTGACCAAGAGGAAGCAGACACCACGACTGTCCTGCATGCTCTGGATGCTACAACCAGTGGAGCAACTGAAATCAGAATTCATTCCCCTGACACAGATGTCTTTATTCTTTGTCTAAGGCGATATCCCGATCTCTGCCAGAATACAGTGTTCGTAACCGGCAAAGGTCAGAACTATCGCGAGATTTATCTGCAGCCAATCATTCGTGCACTTGGCCCTTTGAAGACGGCAGCGCTACCGGCATTCCATGCCTTGACAGGAGCAGATAACACAGGCTCATTCTCGAACAAGGGGAAATCTAGGTGCTAGAATGTTTTTGACGAAGCAAGTGAAGATGCAATCAGTGCATTATCGCAGCTCGGAACAAGTGATTTCCCAAGCAGCGAGTCCCAAAAAGCAGTTGAAAAGCTCGTCTGCCAGTTTTTTGTTCCCAAGGCCAACATCTCCACAGTTAAGGCATTGAGATGGTGGCTCTTCACCAAGAAGCAAGCCAAATCAGAGCGGCTTCCCCCCACATTAGCAGCGTTGAACCAGGCTATTCTTCATGCACACAGCTACTTGTATGGAATAATGAAAGAACCCCCAATCCATCATTGCCATCACCAATAGACTTTGGCTGGGAATGGAAAGGGGAAGAAAAGAAATGGATTCCTATCATGACAACACTCCTCCCAGCACCCAAAGCCATCATTCACCTTGTTAAGTGCAAATGTGTCAAGGAAAAGTGTACCACTAAACGCTGTCAGTGCAGGAAGGCTGGACTGAACTGCACGGATCTCTGTGGCTGTTCTGACACGGGCGAAGGTTGGGAGAATATGCCAGAAGATGACAGTGGTGATAACCATGAAGAAGTCAGCGGTGATGAAGATGATGATGAAGCTGACAATGAAAACATGTCTGATACTGATGACGATGTGGATGGCAAGCTCATTTGAGGATTGCTAGTGACTTGAAAACTGCTTTCATCAATTAATACCTTATTGGTATTGTAATGTTGTTAACAACTGAAAGATATAGTTTAGATATTTAACTACTGTAACATAACAAGAGTCTTTTAAATTAAAACATGTATAAGATGCAAGAATTCATATCAGGTATCAGCTTATTGGTATTGTAATGTTCTTAACAACTGAAAGATATAGTTTAGATATTTAACTACTGTAACATAACAAGAGTCTTTTAAATTAAAACATGTGTACAGTGCAAGTATTCATATCAGGTATCAGCTCCAATAAAAAAGGTCTTCATGTGAAGTGTAGTTACTATTTTTCATACTAATTAAAATAATATGCTTCCCTTGAATGGGTTCCCTGTGATTTTTCTAAGCTCCACTGAAAGAAAATGCCCTGACAAAAACGAGAAGAATGAGTAATATTCTTCGGTTTTCCCACAAAATAAAATATATTTTGTATTTCTTTACTTTTTCAACAAGTGAATATTTTTTAGCGCAAATTCTCGATTTTAACTCATTATAACATTCAAATCGCCTATTTTGAGCCTCATTTTCAGGTCAAAGTGGTCACGTGACCAGAGAGTTCTAGATTAGGTCGTACATAACCACATTCGTGACAAATTCTGATAATATGGCAAGGTTAATATTGTGTTTTTCAACGATATGAGACGTTTTTACCCCTAGCCTCGTTCCCATGCTGGGGTTTTGACATCATTTTTTAAAACACCCCTTAAAACTCCTCCGTGCGGTTTGCACAAGTGGCAACATCACTTTTCTTGTTCTTTTAGGTCACCTGAACATATCTAGCCTAGTTGCTTGCTTTCTTCACGATTTGCCCACGGGAGTACATATGCTCCCGGACTACCTCACCAAAGTCAATAATAACTCACTTTTGCATATTCAATTTTCTCCGCTTCTGTTGGGCATTTTGTCACATGGCAAAGAAATAATATAATTTCTTGTTTTCCTATCAGTTTTAAACATAAAGTCGAGTTCTTTTTGCTGGTGTTTCTTAACATTTTTGCCCTTCATTTATTCTGCTTAAAATATACAACGATGTGAAACATACTCTTGTGTGCGTGGTTACTGCGCATAGAGTTTTCTTGTAATGCTCAAGCTACTGTAGCTCTGAAATGTCAAAAAAAAATCACCTCTGGAGATTTAGGGACGGGTTGCGTGCAATTTCATTCACGAGTCAATGGGTTAATACTGACCTGGCTGAGGTCTGCAAGTGGTTCTCCTTCATCCTGCACAAGCATAGAAGCAAACTGACTGCCTGTCTCTGGGTTGATCCTCATCACATTACGAAGAAGGAAGATGTAATCAGGAGTGTAGCCAACCTTCTTTGCGTATAAAACTATCTTCTGAAACTGGCCAGTTTCTGCAAAACACTGGATAACCTGAAAAATTGTAGTTGAATTATTAGATATTGCATTGGATCCACTTACACTGGTGAGGTAATACCATAGAAGCAAGGTGATAACTATTTCATATCACCAAAACTGAACAATGTCTAAATTAATTTATGTACAATTACCTTGTTTGGCACATTTGCTCGGAGATAAACTGATAAGGCAAGAGTTGGATCAACTTGCTTCACTAAATCACCAAGCTCTTCACTGCATTCCAGCTGTTGAGAACAGTAGCCATGTGAAGCACTTAAAAGGTACAATCAACTAAAAAACAACTCAGTACTTTAAAGACTAGCCTCTCAGGTTTATAAGAATTTGTTTCATAGACTTTTATAATCATCAATCGAAAGATGGTGATAATGATATTCATCATAGAGGCTAAGATTGTTAACAGATTGTACTTACCAATCAGTACTAGCTTATATTATTGTATTGCTAAAATGTAATTTTAGTGAGCCTTGTTAGTAGTCCCTTTGTCCTGTTTTGGCAAATAAGCTAATATTATTCTTACATCTACCTATCAGCCTAAGATTTTCTATTTTTCTTTTACATTAAAGGAAATTAATTTTAAACTTCACTTAAATTTAAATGCATCACCAATACATGAGCTTGGGAACTGATGCCTTATAGGTTGTTAAGGGGCTTGAACACTTCAGGTACAGCAGGGAGGTATTCATGCAACCCTGTGAGCAGGAACCCCCCCCTCCCCCTGCAGGCAACTGCCACCTGGCACCATCACACTGAATGGAGTTCCGTGAGGAAATAATTGCCTATGTACTGTAACCCTCTGCTTACCTAAACCCATGGAACTCAAGGGTGGGAGGGCTGGGAACAATAATCCACAATGATTCACAGAAAATCAGGACTTTTTGACAAATGACAGCTAGACATCTGCAAAGATAAGCTGACTTGGCAAATGATCCACAAAGATCAGCTGCAATGTGGTAAAATGTAAATAGGCCACAAGGTGACTCTAAGCTATAGAGGTTACCCCACAGGTCAAGTATGCCAATGGAGTGACTACTGGCTGCACTGGCATTGGCTTGAGATGAACTTTGCTTAAATTACATTTAGCCACATTACAGGAAGTGTGTTGACAATAAGGGTTATTTTTATTTAATTAATACCTTTTCCTCCTTAAGCCACTTCTCAAGAAGCTGTTTCCTTCCTTGCTGTAAAACAGGTTTGCATAGCTCCAGTGACTCAAACTTGTTGAGTTTCCCCTGGTCTAATAAAATGCCAAAATATTGCAACAAAGGAGATGTTTGGCCTTGCTGAGATGGTACCTGCTGAAACCTCTGGATTGTCTGTGGTGTCCGTAGAACGCCCTGATTAGAAAAAAAAATTCCCAATAGTCAGTTTTTTAAGCCTCCACCTTTTAAAATGCAACACTGCTTCTAGTTATCCCATGGTGGATTTCTTTCAAGAACCTTCCAGTACTGCTCAGAAGAAACCTAGAGGGGAACATGTTTGTGAACAGGTACAAAACAAATACAGAATGGGTAAGACAATGTGAATGGAACAGGTATGGAACAGATAACAAATGAGAATTGAGCAGATACAGAACAGTAATCAATCACAAATATGGAAAAAGCATTCTCCGTAACTGGCCTTCAAGTTACAATGCCATCTTCTTCCTCCTTACCTGCAGAAACCTTGTTCTCCTGAACAAATTCCAGGAACACTTACTGTACCAATGGAACGCTAACAGATGGCAACAGAGCAGAACAGAACAGATAGAGAACGGATATGGAACAGATATGTAACAGGTACGGAACTCAGGGCTTTCAGTAACATTTGAAGTAGGCAGCTGGTTTGAGTAGAGTAACAGACTGTATCAACCAGTTTTACATGCATTTCTCTTATATTACTTTAATTTTTGGGTGAAAAGAGCCGACTTTTATGGACGAAGTAGGTGACGAGTTTCGTCGGTCGTCGGTGCTTAATGAAAGGCCTGGGAACTGATACGGAACACATAAAGAACAGAGATGGGAATGCGCGTAGAATGTCCACTGAATGCATTCTGTCAAGCATTCCCCCTTAGGTTTCTTCTGATCAGTACTGTCTTTCCAAATTGAACTTGTAGACTTGTATGAACGGTTATGGCAAAAAAGGCACTTGTTAGATCTTTGTGCAGTGACAGTTTACCTTTGGTGCATTGGCTGCAACCTTTGCTGCCTCAGCATACTGCATGTTATTGAACAAGGTGTTAAACTTTCTCACAAAGAGTTCTTCTGCCCCAGCCAAATTGTTTCTAACAGCCAGACGAAGAGCCAAGTCAGGATTCTGGAGCACATTGGTGATGTATGGGATGATGTTATCTTCTTCCACGCTCACTGACAACACCTAATATTAAGGAAACATTTTTTAAGACAAAGAGAAATTGAAAAGTTTGAAAATTAAAGCAAGCTGTTTTCAACCCTACCTGTCCTTTTCTGTTTACACCAATAATGCCATCAGTTGGTTCATGAGGTGCTGTCACAAAGATTGTATCTCCACTGATTCGGTTCATGTAAATGCAGGACCCGCTCTCTACATCATACAGGTGGATATATCCGTACTTGGTGATGAGGAACACTATTCCATGTTTCTGGCTCACCTTAAAGATCAAGATGTGTATGGCCAGTTACAGGATTCTCAGGTGACAAGCAATATGAAACAAGCAACTACAATTTTGTATAAGACAAGCTGCATAAATGAAACCTTCCCACTGAACTTTCCACCTAGAATTGATATATTTGCATATGTTCAAAGGGTTTTCGATGAGCACCAAGATTTTTTTCCCGAGAAAACTCCAATGTTGCTTCTGGCGAAGTTAACACGATCTTATCTATCACTCTAAGGCACAACCTTATTTATCACCATCAGCGCATTCCATAGTTAACGCCAGATGTACAGTACCGCTCAAAAGTAAGTTGACAGTCCCTCGAGACTCGATCCTCGATAGTTTCGAGCATCGAGTCTCGAGTCTCGAGTCTCGAGTTGCGAGTCGAGAAAGTTAATGAGCTTGTCGCTTGACTGATCTCTTGAGAAATTAATTGAATAGACGAGCTGCAAACCAAATATGTGTACATGCAGACTACCAGTCTTGCGAGCAATTGTTCCGCTCACTTTGGAATCCGAAAACAAATAGTTACCAAGTTGCGTGCAACCGATTCAAAAGTAAACACAGATAAGGGAACGAGGGTGTTTAGTTGCGATCGGTTGTGCTCTCGAATGAATGAATCTCGCGCCAAAAAAATGTTGGTATGTTTTCTCGATTGAAAATACATTCGCTTGCATTGCAGCGAGAGAAAAAGAACACATTGTAATTGGCGGTCAAAACGCTACATGTTTGTCTGATCTGTCGGAATACACTGTAACCAATCACTGAAGTATTCTGGAGGTAAATAAATTTATGCCTGCACGAATTTGGTCAAATTTCTTTTTAAACGTGTTGTGAGCTGTAATCAAGTGTTCAGACGAAGCAAATGGCGAATTTATAGCGATGTTTTGTTGATTGCGTGACGCGCGCTCATGGCTCAGAAGTGGTTGCCTAGCACGTGATCAAAATTCTGCCCCGATCAAATTTCTTTCCAGGATAATAGCCGCGCGTTGGGAACGAATCTTTCAAGTTTAGCAATTTTCGGCGGGCATTTTTTAGTTTCTCTGACAAAACTTAACTCAAATATGATATATTTATTAAAACTGTAGAAATTGTACGCGAAAACTGAGAAGTCGCATATTTCTACCGCGAAAACGAAGCCAGCAAATCCAGGTAAATCTCTGTTTTCGGCGAAACATGCAAGTTGGGCGCCGCCGTGCGAAATGAAAAGTGTTACACTGTTGAAAAGAAATGGATAAGTAAGTCCTGGAAGATGACTTAGAATAGTGTTTCTTTCAAACGAAGACGTTTTCCTTCGAATGAAACTATATTTCATTCACCCAAATTTCACCTAAAGGAAAATATGCAGCTTTTCGACACTGTGCCTCCATTTGTCAAAACCGAAGTGGGAAGGCGATTTGTGGTTATTTCTGCGAGGACTACAGTCAATGGAAAAAAGGTTCCGTGTTACACATTAATTTACCTTCAGTGTAGTTCACAATCTGAAATGCAAAGTAAACAAACACGCTGCACTTCGATTGCGGCTGGACTCCATGGCGCTGCGAATGCTCTCGTTGGCTACAGTACTAGAAGGAGCTTTTATATTTTCAGCAATTTTGCAAACGGCCCTGAACGTAAAGGATTATCTGCATTTACCGGTAAGTTTCCATTGTCGCCTGCAGGTCTACATTTGGTTTTTAACACAAGATGTCTCAGAAAATAATCACGTTTAGTCCGCTATTGTATGGTCGAATGTTTTCACGCGATAACAATCAACGCGAAACAGTTGTACTTTACTGTAGGTGTGAGCAGTACTTTATTATTCTTCCATCGAGAAATAAATCGTTTCCTCGAAACCCTTTTGAGTTTTCCGCATATTCCAGAAAGCCTTGTTTCTCGAGACTCGATCCTCGAGACTCGATCCTCAAACGTTTCGAGCATCGAGGCTCGAGGATCGAGTCTCAAGGTTCGAGTTTCGAGTGTCAACTTACTTTTGAGCGGTACTGTAATACCTCACGTTTACGAAAAATTATCCATATTTTCAACAGCAAGAAGAGGCTTTTTGCGCAAGTCATTTACCTCAACTTTTATTTGCATGAATGCTTTGTGATCTCACATATGCCTGGCGCTGATATACAGAAAAAACCTTTTTCTTTCATTTCATATGAACTATAATATTAACAAAACAACAGTTTTGTTTTTACAAGGTTTGAACGACAACTGTTGCACAACATTGAAATCCAATATGGCAGCACGAAAACACATTCAATCTGAGATACCAAATAGTATCAAATGTACAGCTTTTTATTTCTCGTTGCTCGTTTCTTAGCGTTTTTTTAACTGTTTCAGATACAACAGTATACTCAACATGGCACCTTTTCGTTGGCCAGAATTAAGTCACGACAAAGTCCTATTACTGGAGGTTGCTACGAAGAAACCAGAAAGACCCGTGGACTGGGAAGATATAGCTATAAACCTCAGTCTGGCATTTTCCACACCAAATAATGCGGTCGAAATAAAAGGGGCGAGCCTGCCAGGAAAGGTTGGACCGTTTGATTCACAAGTTTAAACACGATGATGCGAAGGCACAGGCGCAGTTATCACACGATTCTTTATACACGAAGGAGGCATACCGCAAACAGCCAACCTGAAATCGCGGTAAATGTCAATCTTAAGGTGTCTAATTATTCACTGCATGGTGTTCAGCATGAAAATGACAATAAAGCTTACTTTTTAATAATTTCAGCCTTACAAGGCAGCAACTGGTCCCAAATTACTCTCTGTATCCTTAAAACTCTCCTAACTTCCATCCCCGAAAGATTTTGCCCCATTTTTGAACTCAAACATTTCTTCACAAGAGGACGCCATTAATCATGTAATGATTTTCTGTCACGCTTTCAAGTTACCCAATGGTCAAAATCGGCAGAGTTTGTTGTGGGCTCGGATTCTAATGTTACACTCACTAACTCACCCACCCAGACCGACAGCATAGTGGCTCATGCCTCTTTAGGTAGGAAGCTACAGACAAGGTTAAAGCATTGCTGAAACAAAATTTTCATATCCTCTTTTATTCTCCCAATCTATAGTTTCAAATGTGCTCAAAATCATGGTGAATTTTATTTTTGTCAAATCCTAACAGAAAGTACTGTTTTTAGCTGCCAAAATCGACTTTTTTGAGCTAGACTGTTTCCAGGCTCTGGAACCGAGTTTAAAGACCTTGTGACATCACTGGTTG
>CM042753.1:19230394-19251284 GCA_022496165.2 Catalaphyllia jardinei
AAAAACTATCATGAACTATCATGTTGAATTTGAACATGTCCAAACTGCATGGTAGTTGGTGATAGTTGATGATAGTGAATGATAGTTCATGTTCAACCGGCGTGATAGTTGAAACTATCATCAACTATCATGACCGTTTGAACGGGCCTTAAAAACTAAAAACCCAGTGCGAATAAAATTTCATCAAGAGCATCCCTCCAAACAAACAATAGCATTTTGCTAATTAACAGAAGAGGAAAAAATGTGAAGATAATGAAAAGTGGTAAATATAATGTTAACAGTATCATTATCAATATTTGTTGTGACCAATGTACAAACAGAGACAATTCACTGGCATACATGATGAACCTTTATTCAAGTTCTCAATGCATTCATTATATGGTGATTTTCAACATGGTTGTCTCTGGCTGTTTTGGTGGTGGAGAGAGAGAGAGTTTGTTGCTGTGTTTTGGCCCATATTTCTCATGATAAAAGTACCACAAACTAGGGCAACTGTTGTTTTCAGTTTCATTTATTATGCGACTGACTTTATGCCTGATTTCAGAACAAAATGACCAGCCAGAATAAGTATTAGCCAGTGAAACCCAAATGTACTATCAATGACCAGCAATGGTTAGAAGGCTTGAAAATGGATTTTTTAAGACGGTTAAAGGGAACTCAAGGCTAATTTTAACTATTTTTTGTATTGATGTTACAATCAGATGAATTAATTTTACAGCGATAACTTATACCAACGATGAATGATTTTAGAAAAAATTGATCCAAAGCTTCGGACTGCACCCACCATGTTACCTTCATCGCGGGAGCTTAAACGGCCAGCGGAGTAAAATATGACGTCATATCGTGATGACAAAGCGAAGGGCTTACGCTTCGCTTGTCTTTGCCTGAGAATTACCGAGCCGAAGTGATTATATTGAGCTAGTTTGGTTCCAGTCACTTCGGAATGTCTGACGACGAAACCTCTTCGCATTCATCTCAACCAAGTCTTTCTATTGACAATGAAAATATGCCTGAAAATGTGATTCAGCCGTACCAGTTCAATCCAGAGTTTTCTTCCAGTGAAGGTGTGGAAGAAGAAAAGAGAATATTTAGATCAGGAGCATAAACACGATGACGAAAATGATCATACCAGAAATCTGGACTGGTAAGGGTTTCTAGATATATTTTCTAACTTAAACAATGCAATTTAACCGATTCCATAAAGTAAACGGCATTTAATGTTTTGGAGATGCTGTGAAGATCAAGCTCTCACGCACTGAAGAATTGTAAACAAACACAATAAAACAGAATAAATGAAATCACTCATGTGTTTTTGTTTGTTTTATTCATAGCTACTGTGATCTTACAAGCATTTAGAGAGGCAATATCCACTGCTGTAACATATTTTACATGTTACTCGTCCAGTATAAAATCACCCTTCAAGAGTAATTAGGTTAAAGTCAATTGTACAGAGATTCTGCAATATTGAATCCTTGTTCTTATCAACAACACAATATACTCCATGACTTGCAGAACCGCATCAAGATTATGGAACATCATTTGTAAGCTGACCTAGTCTTTTTTTAAAAAGGAATGATTGCCATCGCTACCTCCGAAACGAAACAAATAACTGCATGTTTGGTTTGTTTTTGTATGACAAACTGAGCAGTGTTTGAACTTGCAAATGTATCTCATTCTTGTTGGGAAATCAGAGAAAAGCACATTTAAGCCTGTTTTCAATCGCAGTGAGAACACAAAAATATTGTAATTTCATATGAGATTCTGCTATCCTTCTACGAAAGGACAGCCAACTTTTCATCTACAAAGAAAGTATTGCAATCACTGCACACTCAACTCACTCAATGTGGCTAAATGTAATTTACGCAAAGTTAACCTCGAAGCAATGCTGGCCAGCAGTTTCTCCAGCTATACTAGGGGGGACCCAGTGCGTAAAGCAGGGGCTCCTCATGAGTCTTATATGCAGTTGCTTGCTTGCAGTTCATCGTAAAGTGTTTTTGCAATAGCTCATGGTTTGCATGCCATTTTGTGCCTTGGTTTTTCTGCTTGCTTGCTGTTTTTGCTTGCACAATGACTGCTCGTCAAACCAATAATAGTTTGGTCGCTAGCTTGGAGGGAGAGAGTTCGTCATTGGCTACACCTCCGCTCACTGAGTCGTTTGTTCCTTCGCCGCTTGTGGCTGCGGCAAATTCGGCGCCACAATCAGCCTGAACGGTTTCCGCCCCAGTTTTTGCTGCTGGTGTTCATGATCCTGTACTAATCGCCGCAAACGTAGATGCCGTTAAGGCTCCGCTTACAGTAATTTGTCCGCAAATTCAGCTAGCGAGGCACAGCTGTCCACTTCTGGGGGTGTTCCCCCATCACCCAACTTGTCCCAGCAAACAGCGACATTTCTAGCTTCTGGAGGCACCTTTCCGGGCTCACAGGCGATAACTTTAGCGTCAGCGTCCCAAGATAGGCCTAATTGTATTGTGCCATCCTTTGTTGCCACTTTTGCAACCTGCGCTTTCCGATTTTAAGCACCTTGACCACGGCAGGCGCTTCTGTCCCGGTACCATTCAGCTATAGCTCCTTGGTTGCTAGCTTGCCGTTTTGGACCACTGCTTCAACAACCGTTTGTAGTTGGCCCTGGTTTCTCACCCATTCTGGCAAAAATGGTTAACCAAATTGTTGCCGGGAAGTATGTGGACTTGGGGGATTTGCTGTTGGTAAACATTGTTCAGACTGAGCCAGAGTCGCAAGCATTCCTTGACGTTCCTTGACGGGCGCTTAGTGTTTTTGCCAAGTGCTAAAAAGCAACACCGTCGCATTGAGGACATCGTGACTTGGGCCGAAGCATTCACAATCTTCACGCTGGTTCTCACATCTTATTTTCTTCACTGCTGGAAAGACTTGACCTCGTACAAGCTTCTCATCTTACGCACGTACCGTCAGTTCAGTGGTCGTGTTTGGCTGGCTTACCATCAGGCTTTCCGCCAGCACGCAGCGGCGATCAAGCTCGTAGACTGGTCAACCACGAACGTCCAGCTCTACAATTTCCACGCTGCTGGGGCCTCTGTGGGTTCCGGGTCTGGTGCTTCCTTGAGCGAGTAACCCAAACCCTCTGGAGCTGCCTCTTCCCAGGTCATTTGCCGCTCGTGGAATAAAGGACGCTGTTTGGCACAGTTCGCTTCTTCTCGGTTTGCCCACCGCTGCAGCATTTGTGCGGGTTCCCACCGCGCTTTGGAAAGCTCCTGCCCGTTTTTACACAACGTCATTACAGGATCACAAACGCAGATCAGCTTCTCCACCCTCCGTACCGTTGTCCGTGTCAAAATCCAGGCGTTAGTGGATGTGCCACCCCCCCTTTTGGTTTTTTTTCTGATTATTATTTTGTCTTATTGAACTGCCTTGATTGACTTTCGTGCGTTAATTCATGTTCATTATTCATCTTATGACCTCCAAAGTTTCGTTATTGTAATTGTGTAAATAGACAGTAGTTGGGTTGGGCTGTATGTTTGGCAATAAAGTTGTCCAGTTGTTTGAGCTTGCTGTTCGTTGTCCCAGTTCTCTTATTTATTATTATTTTTTTTGGGGGCCCCCTTTATTAGCCTGGCTCTGCTGTATTTTAAAGTAGCCTTTTTTCTTCCCAGCTCACCCAGTTCTTCCTCCTTTCTCAGCAGTAAGCCCCCTTAACTTGGAAGAATTCTCAAAGGAATTGGCCAGTCATCCTGACCAGCAGCAGGTTTCATATGTCCTCCAGGGTCTTTGGCATGGCTTCCGGTTAGGCTTCCACTTAGCTCACAAGCTTAGGCCAGCTACAAGAAACAAGCCCTCTGCTCTTCACCACACCCACGTTGTTGACGTGTATTTAGCAAATGAAGTCGCCCTGGGTAGGGTTTCAGGCCTCTTCTCACCCCCCCTTTCCCTCGTTTGCATGTAAGCAGTTTTGGGGTCATCCCCAAAAAGGGACAGCCGGGCAAATGGCGCTTGATAGTCGATTTGTCTTCCTCTGGGGGTGCTAGTGTGAATGATGGCATTGATCCCCAGGATTTT
The DNA here is from genome assembly GCA_022496165.2 of Catalaphyllia jardinei. Taxonomy (NCBI): domain Eukaryota; kingdom Metazoa; phylum Cnidaria; class Anthozoa; order Scleractinia; family Caryophylliidae; genus Catalaphyllia; species Catalaphyllia jardinei. The sequence goes on from CM042753.1 coordinate 19,234,427, forward strand.
TCTCTTCAGTATATTAAGCTTGATCAAGTTATTCACATGGTTGTTCATTATGGCCCCGGGACCTTGATGGCAAAATTTGATGTGGAGTCGGCCTTCCTGAGGCCTTCCTGAGGACAAATTGCTTGCATTAAGAGAGCTCATTCACTCCTGGATGCAGTTTCTCCAGCTATACTAGGGGGGACCCAGTGCCTTTAGCAGGGGCTCCTCACGGCTCTTATACACAGTTGCTTGCTTGCAGTTCATCACAAAGTGTTTTTGCAATAGCTCATGGTTTGCATGCCATTTTGTGCCTGGTTTTTTCCCCTCCCTCTGGAGGAAAGGGTTTGGTAAGTATTGATCGGTAAGTATTCCACTGTATTGTTCAGTGTGACGGTGCCTGGTGGGGACCGCTCGCAGGGTTGCCATGGATACCTCCTCTAAATTATTTGTTTTTAACAATGCTAATCCAAATGTATGTAGATTGACCGTTGGCTCTGTTTTACAAGCCATGGAGAAAAAGAGCAAATTACACTTATTAGTCTGTAATTGTGTTTAATTTACAAATACTCCTACTTTAATATGCATTTCCTATTTGTAATTTTAGTTTGTTTGTTATTATATCAGTCATACCATACGTAAAAATGGAATACTGGAATAAAGTTGTTGTATTACTGACAGAACATGTTGCATACCTAACTGAGCTAACCTGAAAAGTTTGGGGTAGGTTCTTGTGTGTTTCCTGTGCAATAATCCAAGTCAAACAAAGCTTATTTACTTAAGGTGTACTTGTGAAAATTGCCAAATACTCAAAAGAAATGAGGAATGTACCTGGGAGGCAGTACAGATGGGGGAGGTTGCTGAAGCACCAGTTTGTATAACCCAGCATCCTTGAAAGCTGTTTGTCTCAGCAAATGGGTGCTGCAGACAGCTTGGTACCAATATAAGCAGCATCAGCCATATGAAGGTCCCTAACATAAGCTTAAAAGGCACATAGCCTATCGTCAACTTGTCAGATGGTGTTTGGGTGTTTTTGGCAAAGAAATAAGAGTTCCTTTACCATCATGTGCAGTGTGTTGCATTAGAGCACACTTTCCTCCTCCAGCACTTGAAGATAACTTCCATTTCGAGGGTTTTAAATTTTCAGATGAACAATAAACAGCAGGTTCAACCGAGACAAAATGATGAACCCTTTGTGCTTAGACTGTATGTGTTCATTGTTGTTATGTAAACAAAATATCATTTTTTTTTAGATTAAGACAAACAAAGATTAAAATACATGTTCTACTGTCTAGAAAAAACAGAAAATTATTTTCTGTCTTTACTTCTTGACAAAAATGATTTATTTTGTTGTTTTGGAGGGGGCTGGGAGGCACAATAGCACTCTCCTTCATTTAAGTTGTAGTGAATCACGTTTCCATGCAAAGTAGTTCACATTTTGTGCAGCCAAAGTGTAGAGTTTTTATTGGTTAAACTACTGGATCAGTTTGTGTGTACTTAAATTTCCTGAGCTGGTTGCTATTGAACCGGCCGACTTGGCTGGTTCTTCAACAATGATGCAAGCTTCTTCTGTTGGAGTTCTTTGTGGAACAGCTCCAAAAGACTTAAGAACAAGAATTTGACATTTTAAAATACATGACAAGGTACTCCCTGACTGAGAATTCATTTATTCAGAGCCATTAAATTAATACAACCTGTGCTTTGTGGCACAGCTCAACAAATCTTAAGAACATGGAAGAAAATGCCACTAGCAATGAAATAACAGCTAGCTAGTGTAAGTACAGATTGCATTTCACCGCTAATCGGTCAACTGATGAGGATAGTGTCATTTGAAGAAATAAAGGAGACACAAGACTACTAGACAAGAACTAAAATTCAGGAAATTTTATTAGTTTTAAGAAAAATGTAAGTCTGATATCCATATTCGACACCCACCTCGTGTCGTAATTCTTGTGCCCGCAGCCGGCTCTCACGATTCTCGCTACTTATTCTAGGTTTCTTCAGTTCAGCCACAAACGAAAACACTGAGGGTATCGCATCACGTTTAAGTCATCTTTTGACCTTTAGCTTGGGAATTAACTGTACTTCCAAGTCCGCTTCAAAGCAATCATCAGTAAAATGTTCACTGCACACGTAACAGTTTTGCAATGGAGGAGGATTATCCCTTCTGATCCTCGCTAACCAGGCTTGTCATAACCCTTTATCGTTGGGAATGCGATGGTAACTTGTGTTACATGTCTTTGTTGAATAGTTAATACAACCACGCCCGCAGCAGTGAACTATTATCACTATTCCACAGCGAGATTATGTGGAAACGAAACAAATATTTTATGAGCTGAGCTACTTAGTTTTGCGACTGAAACGCCTGTATAGCACAATTGCATTTCATGTTATGACATCGGCAGACGTTCCACTGACTGTTTCAGCTACCGCATTCCAAAATCAAGATGGCGGGTCATTCACGAAACTTTGGACTGATTTTTAAATAAAAATATTTCGCGTGGGTAAGATTTATGCCACCCAAGATACTCCAAGTTCCCCTTTAAACAAGGTTACAATTAGGAATTGCTTGTGATCGCTGGTTACAAGGGATTGAAGTCATCGGAAAGATTAGATGGGAGTGAAAACTGCATGTTTAGGCACCCACTGGCACTCCTTGAACAAAGCAGAGGAGCACAAGGAGAAGCACCTCAGGTGATGGGGTGCCCGTTAGGCAGTGGTCTTGATAAGAATTACTTTAATTCTGCAGCATCATTTCATTTAGAAAATAATTCACTAAAAATCAAATTAAGGAAAAAATGTTTCAATGGTTGCAACACCTCTAAAACTACAATTTGAAACCACAGTTAAGAACTTTACCTGCATGGCCACAGGGAAGTCATTTTGAGCTTCTGGTGGAAACAGTACTTCTACAGCCTTTTTGGTGAATGGCTGATTTCCTGCAGGAGGAGTCCCAACTTCAATGACATGCAACTGTCAATAAGATCAAAGCAATCGTTGCATTATAGATTTAGGATACTAACAAAATACTATTACGAAGAATTGCATACACCTTCTTCCCACTAAAAATCACAGTACACCTGCCTGAGAGTGATTTTTTTGCAGAGGCTGGCTCCTAAAGAAATAATTAACCCTTATCAGAGATTAAAAGTGAAACAGGCTTTAATTAGCTATTGATAAGGATGGATATCAAGAGGGAGTTAGAGGGAGTAATCCACAGCCCTAGTATATTCTAAAAATTAACAAAAAATGTACCTATATAAACCAAAACAACCCTTTGGTAACTCAGAGGAAAAAAGTTCTCTAACATACAATTAACTCCTTAATCCCATTGACACCTGAATGAAATTGCCTGCAACCCACCTTAAATTTTTTGGAATATTTCAGAGCGAGTGAAAGCACAAAAATAAACCATTTGCACAGTAATCACAGGCACAAGATCAGGTTTGAAGACCTCATTTATTTCAAGCTGAGTAAATGATGGGCCAAAATATTAAAAGATATTAACAAAAAGAGCTCAACCTGATCTGTGCAACTGATAAATAAACAATAAATTATAGCATTTCTTTACTGCATGACCAAAATGTCCCACTGAAGCCAAGATAATTGAATATGCGAAATAGAGTTCATAGAGTTCATTGTTGACTTCGGAGAACTAAACAAAACGAAATACAACACAATTTCCATTCTTGTACTATAACAGCTAACATTTGAGAAAACAATTTAAAATAGGAGTGAAAGACATGTAAAGATCAATCTGAATGCCCAATTATTACTTGCACGTTTTGAGCGCATAATTTAAGACGACAAAACATCTTTCTAGGACCCCTAAAGTCTTCTAAAATATGTTCAGAAAGTTCATTCTTATTGGTTTATTTGTCCTTAACAACAACAGAACAATGGGAGAACCAAAAAGTCTGTGTTTTTTTTACAGCCAGGTATGGCTGGCTTAGGCATTTGGGGGTGGTTTTCACACAGCCAGTTATGAGCAGCTCAGGCACCAATTAGGTAACCAGGGTTCTCTGTGTGCACTGGTGAGAAATCAAGGAACCCTTTGCCTGAGCGAAATTCTATGAAAAAAATTTCTTTGATCTGGCAAAGGGCTGGCATATGACAAAATAATCAGCTTTCAATGCTCTATAAATACCAACTGAAGATGATAGTTTATGTACTATTATATAACCCATTGAAGCCTGAATGAATTTGCCCGCGACCCACCCCTTATTCCCTGGCATTTTTTTAGAGTATTTCTGAGCAAGCGAAAGTACAAAAATAAACCATATGCGCAGTAACCACAGACACAAGATCAGGTTTCAAGGTATTGTTTATTTAGAGTCGAATGAATGAAGGGCCAAAATATTCAAAAATATTAACAAGACCTCAACTTGATATGTAAAACTAATAAGAAAGCAAGAAATTATAATAATTATTTCTTTACCGTGTGACAATATGTCCAGCAGAAGCCGAGAAAATTGAATATGCAAAAATGATTTAATTACTGACTTCAGACAACAAAACGAAACCAAATAACACAGAATTTCCTTCCTTGTACTATTTGAACTGACATTTGAGAAAACAACAGAAAATAAAAGCGAAAAACTCATCAAAAATCAATCTGAAAACAAGAAATCGAATTATTTCTTCACCGCGTGATGAAATGCCATTACAGCTGAAGAGAAATGAAATTCGTAAAAAAGACAAAAAAAATCAAGCCAGTTATTTTGAGATCAATTGTATTTCAACTGTGTTAAATTAGTGCCCATTTAATTCTTTCCTGATTTGTTTTGTAGTAGCTGAATGAGACTTCAAAACATATTTGAACAAAGCGATTAAAGAAATAAACAAACTGGCTTGTGGTTGCCGTAAATTAAATATGCAGAAATCCAGTGTGAAAGTTGCTGTTCGCTTTTAAAACCTAAAATTCGCAGATACACGGGACCAAATCGAAGTTCAATAACAATAAATTTTCATTCAAGCTGAGGCAAAGAAATGTATTTAAAAGCAAAAAAAAATCCAAATTCGCAGACGTGCCTTGGATCATGAGCACATGTTCAAATTAATTCTTCATGCTAAAGTGCGAGCTTGAGTTCGGCTTTTGCTGTCATTTTAACACCCGTGGCTTTACCAATCGTTCTGAAAGTTGAATTCAACTTCGAAGTAATAATGTACATTACCATTTGTGTTTCTCAAATCCGAAAAGCTGCTTTAAATATGTGATCTGTCGTCAAAGCTTACTTGAAAGAGCTCCGATCTTCATGTTTCGCGGCGATAGTAGGAAGAAAAACTTCTTCACCAGAAAGGTTTGAGGACTTTGTACTCCTTGATTTTCCGTTCTGCGGCCACCTAAACATTGGTTTGTATTTTTCCTCTCTATTTTGAAAACCAAAGCAGTAATTTCTCCATGTTAGGAATGAAAACAAGACCTTGGAAGTTTAAGATTTGGCAGGCAACATGCCATGATTTACTGCACTTTTCAAGCGCACGATTTTAAGAAGAAAAAACCATCTTTCTAGGACCCCTAAAGTCCTCTAAAAATATGCTCAGAAAGTCCACTCTGATTGGTTTATTTGTCCTAAAGAACAATAAGAGAACCAAAGAACCTTCAGGGAGGGTAGGAAAGTCAATTGTTCCCATGCTCATTTTTTCGGGCGGTTACGGGCAGCACATGGAAATGGCAAGGTTTTTCGCATGGGCAGTTACGGGCGGCACAGGCATCAATGGGATAATATGGCAAGATACATCCAAGCGTTCTGATCAGTTTCTTCTTGGTCAGGATACTGCCATATGGACTGTTTCCATGGAAACGGTCATCGGCTGTGTATTTTTTGTTTTCGAAAGCTGGCAAATTCAAAACAAGCATTGCCCAAGTGCCATATAATAAACTACTAACCTAGCTAACTCGAGTCATACTGGGGAATATTTGCCCTCGGTCATTATTTTTTGTACGGACCTTGTTGAGCTCAGCCCGTACTGCCACAACATTGGGCCAATATTCCCCAGTACTGCCCTCGTGCTTGGTTAGTAGGAGGTTAATATTCATTAACAATTGTCCAGCAACATAAAAAAATGAAGTTTTGAAACATTAGGTGTGGCTTAGTCAAAAGATGGTGATAAACATTAATCAAGACGGCTTTGGTGCACAATTAACAGACCCCTTATACCTTTCCTCCTTGTGCTCCTCTTACAGCAAAGCTGAAAAGAGTGGATTCCTGAGCATTGCCCTCAACCTTGAACTGCATAAAAGCAGCAGCATGCCCCTCAATTGGTTGACTGACTTTTCGTTCCGTTGAGTAAAGCTGCATAGCACCTACCACTCGGTTTTGCTGGAATCAAATCAGAGAGCCATTTAAGCCAACAATTAAATTCATTACTTTACTGTTCAATGCCTCACAGAATTTTGCATTTGATTTCAACCTCAAAAACAGCATTTTTGCTATTTTCCTAAGGAAGGCACATATAAAGTTTTTGACAGGGGCGAAGTGTGAGTCTTTCTTCTTATGCAGAGTCTTTTTTCCAACTTCAGATTATATATGCAGGATACCATGCTTGGCTGAAATTTTTGACAAATGTCTTTGCCTAAAGTATTTTGTCTGTTTTCACATTTTACAACTTTCTAACTTTAAAAACTAATTGCAGTTCCTTCTTTTATTTACTGGACATTATATGTACCTGAGCTGAAATGCCAATCAGGAGGAGCCAAGTGGCATCTTTGTTTGTTCTGTAATTTATTATCTGACACCCAGCAAGACTTGAATGACGGTCAAACATCTTGTAAGGCTGAGAATCACCTGATTGTGAATTGTAAATAGTAACAAGAGGAAAGATAAATGAGTCACATGTCTTTATTTCTTAGTACACAAACTGTTTTCTTGGCACATTGCCTGAACTCACACATTAAACTAATGTTGTCAAGATAAAATAAACTTTCTTGAATCCAGCATGTTAACAAATGATCATCTCTAATACCGGTAGATAGTTATGGCTTAAAATCTTTAAGTCCTTTAATTTATTTGTCATTTTGATGTTGATCAGACTTTCAGTAGACTGCGCTTTTGACCAAAAATTAAAGTACCAAGGTTCAGGGCACTAAAGACAAAAATATTTCCTCATATCTCATTTGTGTACATGCATGTGCTTCTTTTCAAGCCTTCTTGAATCCACTCGATGTTACTGATTGACTGACTGACTGACTGACAGACACAGACAGTTGCTGAGTAATTGATTGCTTGATCCGTTGCATTACCTTCCATAGACCAGTGATAAACAGTAGTTTCTGTGACAAGAGCTAGGGTGTTGACATTAATCCACTTCCAGAAAGTGACATCCTCCACCATGGTATGTGCCTTCATCTTGCTTTTCATTTCAATGTTAAAGATCTGAAGAGTTCTTCCAGCTGAAAATGGAAGGGAAAACAGAGTCCTTGAGGCAGAGCACTTAAAATGATTTTCCAGTGGGAACCACTCAAGCTATCCGGTCATGAAATGTTTTTGGTTTTGTACATAATCCTTTATAATTTTACCCTGTTAATACAGCAACATGAACCACAGTCTGTTCTAGGTTCTCAGTAGTTGGGGACGACCAATAGAAAAAAACAAGGGAGGACTGAAGTGAAGAACAGTGAGAGAGCTCTTCTGGTATAGCAGGACCTGCTATACTTTCAAATTGGTTGACTTTGACAGTAATTTCAAAACTCTGTCAGTTCCCTCATTAATTGTCAATCAGATGGCAAGCACAGTCTGGCAGATGCAGTAAAAAACTGCATAAAAGAACACGTTTGGGGGCTTCAGGCTGATTTTGTCCTTATATAGTACCGCTCAGATATATGTGACCCCTCATGCGAAAACGTACACTAACGGATATCCATTTGAACGGCTAAAAGAGTTCGCTTACCGTTTTGTCATCCGTTCAAGATCAGTAGCAGGCCGTTCAAACGGCTGTGGTTATCCGTTCGAACAGCTGCTGCTATCCGTTCGAAAAAATTGATCCGTTTGAACGGCTGCTGCTATCCGTTCGTAAAAATGTTCATCCATTTGAAAGGCTAATGTTATTCATTCGGAAAAAATCCAGCCGTTCGTAAGGCTGCTGCTATTCGTTCACAAAGAAAAAAATGCCAAAGAGGAAGAACCGATAATGCCAAAAATACCACAACACCGCAAAAAAAAAAATTTAACAACAAACACCGCATCTTGTGTATTTGCTTCCCTGAAATATATTTTATTGAGTCTTGTTCAGCTTCTACAGAAGGTAGAAGTGCCTACTAGGTAGGCACTATATTTACACAGTTGAAAAGCGATTTATCTGAAATTAATTGGCTTGTTTTTGTCGTGTTTGATGTACAACTTTCACCTTTCTTTGGCCGCGCTGTATAATTTCGTCGGGCGGCGAAAAAATTATCGTTTTTTTTTATTATTTATTTATTTATACAGGGGCATCCAATTTAGCAGAGCTAGTTTAAATGGAGCCCTGACAAAACAAAACATTGAACATTAAAATTAGACAATTTCTTTTCTTGAATTGGTTTTTACATGTGTTTGTCACCTTTATGGTCTGGTGTTTTCTTAAATGTTATCCGTTATAGTGAAAGAATGAAAATTCTGTTGTATTCGGTTTTGTTTTGTCCTTTGTAGTCAGAAATTGACTCAATTTTGCATATTCAATTTTCTCAGCTTTTGTCGCGCGGTAAAGGAAAAAATATAATTTGTTGTTTTCGTACAAGTTAAACACATCAAGTTGAGTTCTTCCTGTTAATATTTTTTAATATTTGTTGCCTGCATTTGTTGTCAGGTCGGCAAGTGACCGCAAAAACAGTAATTTCACTTAAAATCCAACAAAATATTGATCTTTCACAACATGTTACCTTAAAAATGCTGATTTCAGGTTTTTAAACTGTTAGCATTCTGATTGCATGTTATGGCATGACAACAAGCATGTTGATTTCTTTTTAAAACGAGCAAACTGTTTATTTCATGCAGCACTTAAGCTCAAAAATGGCGATTTCAGGCCTAAATAGGTTAAAATGTTGATTTCACATTAAGGCGTTACAGAAGGATGTTGATTTCACTTAAAAAGGTGCAAAATGTTCATTTCACTCAAATTACAGCAAAATGTTAACTTTACGCGATTTCATGTCATGGCGTGGCAAGTTGATTTCAGTTCAAAACAAGCAAACTGTTCATTTCACGCAACGCATCAGCTCAAAAACGCCGCTTTCAGCCCTAAATAGGTTTAAATGTTGATTTCAAGTTAAGGCATTGCAGAAGGGATGTTAATTTCACTTTAAAAAGAGCAAAATGTTCATTTCACTCAAATTATAGCAAAATGTGACCTCTCACGCAAAAACATACACTAACAGATATCCATTCGAACGGCTAAAACGAACGGCTGACAAAATGGATGGAAACGCATGTTCAAGCCGTTTAAACGGTTTCAAACACCGTTCAAACGGCCAAGGAAAACTTTCGAACCGATGCTGTAAACGTTCGAACGGCAATGGAAAAATTTTGAACGGATGCCGTAAACGTTCAAACGGTTCAGCAAAAGTTTTGAACGGATGCCATAAACGTTCGAACGGTTCAGCAAAAGTTTTGAACAGATGATGTCAGCCGTTCGAACAGCAGAGCAAAAAATTCAAATGGATAATGTCAGCCGTTCGAACTGCCAGAGATTTTTGTCGAACAGATAACGTCAGCCATTGGAATGGCACAGCTAAAAATAATTTCGAACGGATGATACCAACCGTTCAATGGTTGTAACGGCTCGGCCGGTAAATTATCTTTTACAAACAGATGGCGTATAGAATATGATTTCATCAAGAATGTGACAAGCAAACTCGGAAAAAGAAATCCCGAGTTCTCGCAAGGGGAATCGAAAATATGACCTTTGACGCAATGGAATTTGCATAACCCTTGAGATCCCAAGATCTGTCCCATGGGAATACACTAGTCGCAGGTTATGCACTGCAAATTTCTTACAATACAAACTAAATTCGCTCATAGTCATGGGGGTTCTGAATTCTATGTATCATAGTCTTCAAAAGAGACAAATATCAAGATAAAGGTTATTCCCGAGATGAATATTTTCACAGCGTTGCGTGATGAGACCACAGCAGTTGGGAACTTACAGATGACACAAGAAATAAACGGGACCCTATAGACGACACTGACGTCTGTAAAACTCTGCACAAATTTACAATTAGTTGATTTTTGAAAGTACAGTTGAATCGAATTTTAAAGGAAAAATAGAACTTATTGTGGATAAAACGTAATTCAGCTTCTTTTGACCGCCTGTTGCGGCGCATGAACCTCCTGCGCCACTAATTGCGCGTGCATTATTTTTGGGCTCTACTGTAGTTTTTTGTGCAGTGTTTTGATGAATAAAATCACACCTTGCAGTGTGTGATATTTTATTTTGAATCTACGGTGTTCAGTGAAACGAAATTATTTGCGGCTTTGCGGTTTCTTGTTTGACCCATCAGAACTAATAAAATTTGGCCTAACTTCAGCTGTATCTTTGTTAATTCGTGCTGATTAATTTTATTAAAGGAATCTACCATTTTGACTTGTTCAATATCTGCATTCAATTGTTTGTCTTGCATAAGACTTTTATGATGTACGGACTTTTTCCCTTTTTCAAAAAGCCATTCGGACTATGCAAATCATTGAACTATTGTGGTGTCATTGTTTGGTCCACTTTTCTTGTGGTGACGTGGTGTTTGTTGTTAATTTTTTTTGTGGTGTTGTGGTACTTTTGGCATTATCGGTTCTTCCTCTTTGGAATTTTTTTCTTTGTGAATGAATAGCAGCAGCCTTACGAACGGCTGGATTTTTTTTCCAAATGAATAACGTCAGCATTTCAAATGGATGAACATTTTTACGAACGGATAGCAGCAGCTGTTCGAACGGATGAATATTTTTTCGAACGGATAACCACAGCAGTTCGAACGGATAATTTTTTTTCGAACGGATAGCAACAGCCGTTGGAACGGATGAAATTTTTTCGAATAGATAGCAGCAGCCACTCGAACGGATGAATTTTTTTTTCGAATGGATAACCACAGCCATTTGAACTGCCTGCTACTGATCTTGAACGGATGACAAACGGTAAGCGAACAGATATCCGTTAGTGTACGTTTTCGCGTGAGAGGTCACAAATGTTAACTTTACTAAATTTCATGTTATGGCATGACAGCATGTTGATTTCACTTCAAAATGAGCAACGCGTAATTTAAAAAACAGTGATTTCAAACCTAAATAGGTTAAAATGTTGATTTCATGTTAAGGCATTACAGCAGAGATGTTGATTTCACTTAAAAAGGAGCAAAGCGTTCATTTCACACAATGCATGAGCTCAATCAAAGTGGCTATGAGCCACTCAAAAAGAGATCGTAAGCTCAAAAATAGCAATTGCAGGCCTAAATAGGTTAAAATGTTTATTTCACGTTAAACTCATCACAAATAGATGAGCCTGGGAACTGGTGCCTAACAGGTTAGCAGGGAGCAAAAGCCATAAGCCAAAGGGGAGGTATCCAAGGCAACCCTGGACGCGGGAACGACCCCAACACGCAGCCGCTAACCGGCACCGTCACACTGAGAAATCAGTGGTAACAACTTACCTGACCCATACTGACCTAGAGATCACCAAGGAAACGGGAGGGATGGGAAGGGGCAAGAATCCGCAAAGATTCGCTAGCAGAGAGCAATAATCATACTGATCTGCAAAGATCAAAAGCAACACTGCACGAAAACAAGCAGCACGCCAGAAAAGCCCTGCAACTCCATAGAAGGCCACCCCGCAGGTCACGTATGGAAAAGGGAGAAACCACTGACTGCATTAGTTGAAGTCTAACTTAGCCTAAATTATATTTAGCCACATGTAACCCTTGATGGAAAGCATGTTGATTTCACTTAGAAAACAAAAAAATGTTAACTGCCTGCAACGTATAAGCCCAAAAATGTAGGGATGACAGATTAACAGATTAACCTTTCTGTGCAACGTACAGGTCTCCATACATGTGCATGGCCGCTGATCCCAGAAGTTTAAAACACTACAAATCATGCACAACCTGGATCACAGATCTCTGTTTCAATCGATTGCTTCTTGTTGGCCATTATTATGTTGGAATAAAAAAGGAAAAACAAGCTCTGTAATTAGTTAAAGTATGAGTTAATAAATATTGTCTTGTCTTGTCCTGCCGAACATGATCACAATGCATGCCGGGAAGGTTCTTTTACACTTACATCAGGGTTTTTTTCTTGGGCAAGAACTGCTCTTGGACTTTGCTGCCTGGATCAGCCTGACTTCAAATGCCGATAAGTGGGTTATCAGTTGCGTTGGAAGTTACAGAACACATTTTGCTTCTTTAAAACGTGTTGGTGACTTAAAGGTTTATCAAGGCTTTATGATGCCTATCAACCACCAGGCAGGCTTCAAGGTACTTAAAAACAATGCTTAAGATATTAGTCGAAAGAGCTGTAATGCAAAACATCTCTTTTCTGTCCAAATGGCATTTGCTTTTGACACTCAATCGAAATTCACGTGTTGTGTTTCACATCACAATAACCTGTATAAAAAATCTGTCTATAGATTTTGCTACATACCCGGTTTTTTTAAAAAGATATCTTGATTTTTGGAAGAAAAGGAACAAAACAAAAAAAAATAGGCAGTCTATGACTACATGTGCCTAGTGATATGAAAACTAGTATCATCTGCAATGACTACATGATACAACAACAAGGAACTTAATTGTGAAATAATTATCAACTGTAACAATTCATAATTGAACAGGATTCAGTTGCTCGCAAGTGTTGATAGTGCTGGTTGTTTGATTTTGCTGATATTTTAACACGAAGCCGGAATGTTAAGGAACAGATTTTACTTTTGCCAATGTTTGGTGATATTAAAGGAGAAGTTATATATCACTGTGAAGTCAGCATTTCAGATTACACTCTTTGCATAACGTGCTTTTAAGCGTGATTGTGCAATTGGATATTTTTGTTTCAGAAGCAAAAACTACTTGAAAAAGGTCATTTTTCTCCCAAAATGCCCTGATGCAGTTGAGTTAAATCTTAAACATACAAAACTTACCAACATCATTTAACAAACGCGCAATGTGAGCACATGAAGCAATCGTAGCAAAAGTTGCCATCTACATCATGTCTTCTCGGGATACGAAAATCAAACAAACATTGCTCGAAAGTGGTCTCAGGTTCTTGGTGAAAGAATACGTGAAAAACCAGAGTTACGGACACACACATGTACCGTATTTACTCTTGTATAAGTCGACCCCTCATTTTCCAGGTCACAAATCAGATTTTTCATCATTTATGGTTAAAGAAATAAAATTGAGACCAATAGAAATTTCCCAAAACGCCAATCTTTTCTTCCTGAGAACGTATTGAAACCACAGCGAATTAAAAAAAGAAGAGGTGTAATCTTACGTTGTGAAGTTTATCAAGACTTGTTTAATCAAGATTTAAGCACATATGAGCTCTTCGATTTCCTAGTGAAATATTTTATGATGTTTGGGAGTAAATCACATTGCATTCAACCAACCTTGATCTCGATGTTGATTTTAAAAGGAGATTAGATAAGACCAAAGGAATGCAGAAGAGCTTCAAAAGATCGCTCAATAAAAACAACGCCATCTTGGAAAACTTGGTAACCAAACTAGAGATTTGAGGAGTACAGGAAACTAAGATAACTCCATGTGCTTTCTGAAGTTTGCCACGTCACTAAGCTACAGTAATCGTTCAATGAAAACGAAAGTTTAGCACCGTAAACAGAAACGAAGCTCTATTAAAGAGACAGAATAGAAATAATCTCCAGTAGGTTTATGTTTAAAGCATTTAACATTATTATTGCACACTTTTTTGTTGAAGAAGACTGCGCTGAAAACTAAGAAACTCGACCACAAGGTTGACTTATACACAAGTAAATATGGTATGCACGATAATATGGTGCCTTGAGCTCTATGAGCACTAGGCACAAAAAGTGAAGGGGGGACACTTCATGACATATTACAAGTTGCCCAAAATAAAACATTAAGGGGAGGACACTTTATGACATATTACACGAATGGCAAGTGTTATGGACACATGTACGTACGATAACATAGTGCCTTGAGCTCTACAAGCACTAGGCACAAAAATGGACTGACCTCATATCGAGCTGGTGTCACGACAAAACAAATTTGAATCTGGCCCGTTCAGCACCTTATCCACTTGCGCTAACAAAGCAGTAGTGAGAGATAAAGGTACTACAGTGACTTCTGAGCGAAACAAAAGGTTTCTTTTGTTTTTCATTCAACAAAAGGTCCTGAGAGGATGCCCTTGAAAAATGTGTTTTTTCACATACGTAATATCTCAAAAACAAAGCAAAGCTCAGTAAGAACATGCAGAACATTGTTTAAGACACGTTAACAACTGTCTTGCAAAGTGGAGGTTGGGTGCCTGAGATATCCAGGAGCTTCCACTATTGGCAGCTAGATGGAGACCGCTCCCATGGTTGGCAAATCCAGGCAACCCAGCCATGAGCCCCCACACAGAAGGAGAAAAAAAACAGGCACCCATCACACTGATAAGACAGTGGAAAGAAAGGGAGAGACAGGGGATGGGAGACAGCCTCCAAGGAGTCCCCACGCTCAGGAGAAACGCTAACGCTCAGAAAAATGCTGACTAAAACGGCAACAAACCGCTTCAACTCCTAAGGAGCAAGGCCACGAGGAATCCTGGCGCATGCGCATATCCAACAAACCACTGACTGCACGGGTAAACCTTGTGCTCCTGGTTGTTAACTCCGTTAAATTGCATTTAACTGCATTAAACAAAACTGCATGCAAAATTTGGAGCATTTCTGACAAATTTCACTTTTGAGTAGAAACACCCTTTTTCCAGCAAACCCTTCATTTGATACTATGCTTTTCTTCTTACAACCTTGATATAACTATGCTCCTCAATAATTGTTAACTTATTTTATCTTCTCCCTCTATGTTTCTCCTCCTTGTTCACTATCTTAGATGTATTGTAATTTAGTAGAAGCATCATTAAAGTGAAAACCAACCTTTCAGTGCAATGACCTTAGACTTTGGATTCATAATAGCAGAGTCTGCAGAAATTGGTCTTCTTGTTGGATTATTTGCATCAGCTAAGTCTATAATGACCACTTGAGCTGTCTCGCCAACTTTTTCCCGCACACAAATAAATTTGTCAGACTCCATTGTGAGAGTGGAGAAGCCAATGTTAGCAGCATTGATGCCGACACTTTGCAGCTGAAACGGAAACAACACCAGAATGATTAGTAAAAGCAATTTCTCTTTCAGTTGTCATGTTGGTGAACAATGTTCTGGCTGAACAAAGACCACAACAGTGACAATGGTAAAGTAGCTGAGGTTAATTCTCAATCCATTCCTGCAAACAATTAAGCAGACAAACTGCTGTGTACTGGTTGATGGAGCAAGTGACCAAAGCCAAAGTGAAAGTTTTACTTTGGAATGTGTCATATCACAGGGATGAATATGTTTTCGAAGTTGCCTACCACTGCTGCTAAGAAAAAATTTCACAAATCAGGAAAATAATTGTGTGGCAAAGAAGGGGCCTTCTATTTACAAGAAAGCATGACAAGCATAATGTGGCATCTTTGACAATTTTAACATGATGTACACATGGTGATGCACATCAAAACAATAAATTTCCATCTTGCAACACCATTAAAAAATAGTTCCAAGTGCTAGCAATGCATCTTTTTGTTCTTCTTCAATGTTGCTGCTTACAATGGAAGTATTCTAAAACGTGAACACCAAAGAAGCTATCAGTGAAGCCAATATTCAGTTTAAAATGGTACTACAACCAAAAAAAATTCTTTTTTCTTTGAATTTCAACACTATGTTAACTAAACACTAACTGACCCAAGTTTTAAGTTCTAATTTTAAAAAGACACCTGTTTTTTTTAACTGGAATTTTCTTATTTATTGGTCCGCCATTACTTATTTTAAAATCTTGAGAGAGCTGGGTCGAGGAGAAAATGACGTCAAAGACTCACCAGTTTAAGAATGCAATGCGTGTGTACGCGGTTTAATTAATATGCAGCACAGGAGTTTTGGGCTTTCAGACCTTTAGCGCATGTTTTGCATATATAATAAATTGTGTTTACACGCTGAAATGTTAAGCTAGTGAGTAAATGAATAAATCACTTTCTCTAGATCCAACCCTCTGATGTCCTATCGGTCAGTTTTAAACGTGAGTAATGGCAGACCACCTTTTTTGTTCGATTGGTTGGGTGACACTAAAACAATAATTAAGACTATTCACCCTCAAGGGCTATGGATCAATAGCCTCCATGAGGCTACAGGTGTAATCTTTAAATGGTACTTCTTATGCTGACTACTTACAAGTTGCTAATTTACCAGTCTACATTGAAAATTACCATCATCATCATCATTTTATTTCTTTTCCAAAACCTATAAATTGTACCCAGTTGGTATAGCAACAATAACAAATGTTGGGAATGACATGCAGGCAGAAGAACTTTCAATTAAAATATGGAAAACTGAAGTCTTGAAAAATAAAATGAAAGAAAAATATTTGTTTGTTTTCTGTCATCAAGATTTCCCATGATAATTATATCTTTACAACAATGAAACAGTAACAATAACATTAACAAATGTGACCTCTCACGCGAAAACGTACACTAACGGATATCCGTTCGAACGGCTAAAACGAACGGCTGACGAACGGGTGGAAACAGATGTTCAAGCCGTTCAAACGGTTTCAAACACCGTTCGAACGGCCGAGGAAAACTTTCGAACGGATGCTGTAAACGTTCAAACGGCAAAGGAAAAATTTTGAACGGATGCCGTAAACGTTCGAACGGTTCAGCAAAAGTTTTG
>CM042753.1:19256382-19288882 GCA_022496165.2 Catalaphyllia jardinei
TTGCATCTATAACCGCAGTTCAAATATGAATTATTTCATATATACATGACATAACTTCACTGCACCGGAAAATATGAACTCAATAATTTGACCTTGCTCCCAATGTGTGTTGCTTCATAGCTAGTTGGTAGAGCATCGCACCGGTATCGCGGAGGTCATGGGTTTGAATCCCGTTGAAGCCCTGATTTTTTTCAGGCCCAAACAACCTCCAATTTTCATATAACCTGCTCCAGGAAAACATTTTGAGAAGGCCGATAGTAGTAGTAGTAGTAGTAGTAGTAGTAGTAGTAATTTATTTATCCACATTTCACATATGAGTACAATTAACTCGTTTTAACGTGAACGTGCTATATAATATAACTACATCATAAAATAAAATAGGACTGTCAGAGCAAATATACTGTGAGAACAGATACAAATTATTGTCAAATTTTCCTAGTTTAATGTCAAAGACCATAATCTGAAGCACAGTCTGCTGAAAAAGGATTTTAAATTTATTTTTTATAATTTAAGAACAGCCAGCAAATGCAATATTAATTCTAATAAGCTGTTTTTCAATAGTTAAAATAATTAATGTAAATTTTACACCGAACACAGGTGCCGGAACATTATAAACTTGATCATTATATGAATGACATGTGGCAAACTGCAAACGGAGGATATTGGTTTGCCTCCAATTCCCCGTTCTAACTTCTAAACGACCTTCCAATCAAAGAATGCATATTTTATTGGACACTGTGAAATTGAGAGCCGACACAGGTAAATCAACTGCTTTGATAGCGTAATCAAAATACAGGACCTGGACCAAAGGTAGCCAATCTCTAAAGAAATCAGTTACAACGAAGAAATCGCTTTAAGATGTTAGAGAATGTTTAAACTGAATGTACGCGAGATAAAACAGCGAACAACAGCTCTAGTACTAGGTTTGCTGTGTAAGTAGCCATAATCGTAGCGCGAGTTCCTGTTCCCGACACGAACACTAAATATTTCAATTCAACATGGTATAAGCCAACGCCAATCAGCCCCATTTTCCAATAGATTATCAGCAGCCGCACCGAAAGAGCGACAGAAATTCTTCTCCTAAGTTCAAGAAGCTTTACGGTCATTTGATTCAATGAGACAGAAACATGCGCTCAACAGAAGGAAAAGAATTTAACTAAGCGCTAAGATCAAAACCGGGCACTAACCTGGAGATGTTCTTGAAACCTTATTGGTAAAAGCTGCGCCATTTTCACTTAATTTATCCACACACCATCCAACTAGAGACTAAAGTACTAGGAGGAGCCAGAAGGCGCCAATTGTAAGAGAAATACACGTAGAAATCGAATCTCTGATCAGTGCTTGGTACAAACGAACATGGAGGACTCGCTGGCAGCCGGTGTGGTCTTTGGAACGAGGCTAGAGGGAGGTGCCACGTGAGAAATATGGCGGACATAGGGTCACGTGCTACATGCATGCCTTGTATATTATGTAGCCTTCAGCGTTTGATGGGGTCGTCGAAGATAATTATTATTTTTGGGTCTACAGGCTTCTGCGTCTCTCAGTTTGCTGTGTTTTTCGTAACAGAAAGTTTTGAATTGTTCTTCTCAAATTTGACCCGATTTTTACGTGTAATAATAACTAGTCTAGTCCAAAGTAAATGTGGATACAGGAGCATCTAGTTTTGGCAGATCAATACACACTTTAATTTAAACTCCTTTTTCCAGCCTTTTTCCATCAAATCTTTCGAAGACAACAAATTTATTCATCGTTGCAATGACTCAGGGGAAGACACCGTATACGTACTGGTACGAAATGAATCATGGGAATATTTGTCACGCGTGTGGTGATAGACGAAGATAATCATATCGCCGAAGCAAGGCTTAAAAAAGTGCAAGTTTAAAACATTGTAAACAAGATTAAATGGCAACAAGTAATTCCATGGCGTAGACGATGAGCGGAAATGTCCTATGAACCACCAGTTCTTTCAAGAAAACTTGGCTTTGGTGATGCGAAAGCCCCTGAAAGCAACAGTAGATTACAATCACGTCTCAGTCATGGAGAGAAGCCAGGCATGTATAATGCATATTTGTAGAGCGTAAACGGGCTAAAAACTGTGATTTTAAGCAATTGTCGTAGCAGTGGTTGTACTTTTGTAATGTGTTTTCGTATCTTAGTAGCTAATGGCCTGACAAGATCACTGCCCCGATTTGAAGAGAATGCCCAGCGAGAAGATTTCAAACTTCTGATAGATCCCGCCATAAAGAAAGGACATGCTAAAATCTACAGATATAATGGAGTGTTTCCAGGGGTAAGATAATCAATCGTGGATGTATGTGTGGTAATCATCTGCCACACTGTCCGTAGAACTTTTCTAAACTTTGTTGTTTCACTTCCTTGTAGCAACCACCGGTTGTGCCAAAGGATCCTCGCTCCAGGAGAACGAGAATATGGACTCTCAACAAAGCCGATTTACCAGTTCCCAATTTTAAGGTTTGTTTGGATTTGAACTTCCTTAAAACCAATTCTTGAAGTTCTTTCAGAACATTGCTGTCTAGTTATGTTTAGAGTAACAGATTTAGCAGTATGGTAATTATTTTTGCCTGGCCAATTAACCGATCGCCACTTTACAAATCTAAGTAATCCTATTGTTTTGATGATTCCCTTTTTATTAGGTGGACAAGTGGTATGTAGGAATTCCTCCGCAACGCGAAGTGCACTTTTCGGGTTTAAATGACAATGTAGACAAGAAGTTTTTACAAGAGATGTGCGAACGCTTTGGCCAAGTCGATGCCATAAAAATATATTATGATCCGCAAACAAAGAAACACGCTGGAAAGGGTCGTGTGACTTTTGCAACTACCAACGCTGCTAAAATGTCAGTTTCAAAATTGGATCATACTTCTGTCATGGGAAACATCATAAAGGCACATATTGATCCTAACATCAAAGGTAATTTATGGTTTATACTCGTTTTATTGACCATAAATGGTTTTTGATCAAGTTGAAAGTTTGAGCATTGTGTGACCACGTATGAATTGGTTTGTTATTGTTTCGAGATAAGAGTTGTTCATTTCAATCGTTGCATGCAAGTGCATTGTGGGAAACTATCCAACCCGTTTAGCACTGAACAGAAAAACATACACAGATGAAACAGTAAAGTCATAAACCTGTTGTGGATAAAGATTGAATTGAAATAGTCACTTCTAGTTGCTATTCTATAAAAAATCCCAAATAAGGCTTACTCTTGTTTTGAATTCTCTTATCTCTATATTTTAAGGAAATGGCTTGATAGTACACTGATAATATTGCTCGATACGTTTGCTGTGTTGAATGTAGCCTTCTCTGTCCAGCCACATTATTCCTAATGACAAACAATTTGCATATTATTAGTTCTCTACAAACACATGGGGTGGATGAAAATAATTGTCTTACTAGCATGCCTGTGCATGCCGGCTACTTTTGTGCTTAAAAGTACATAAAACTGTAAAAACAAACAATAAAATCCGACCTTTCGGAGTAGTCATGACTCCATTATCAAGGAGAATGTAAAAGAAAATATGCAAATTAGAGCATTTAAAGTGATTTTGGTGCGAAAAATTGTTCGTTTTTACAGTTTTATATTTTAAGAAATCTCTTTTTAATAGGAAAAGTACATAAGAAGTAATAACATTGTTTGTTTACCTTTTCCTGACCTCCTCAAGCAGTAAACAATAGAGATAATGCTTTTGGCATTAATAAAATGCCTCTGGAAAAATTATAGGTTGGAAGCTCTTTGTACTTAAGGTATCAGTGTACCCCAAATTTGATGATTTTTCAAAAAAATTGTTTTTCGCTTTTTCAGATAGATCTTATTGCAATCTTTCATTTAAAAAAAATTCTATGAAAAAAGATTGATTCTAAGCAAAGTTTTTAACGAAAAACGTTTCTTGCTATTAATTATCCCTGATTGATTGCTGTCAACACGCTGTCACAAGAAGTAAATTTGCATTAAAATGTCACGTAACAGACGCGGTGTTGTGCGATTTTGTGTGATTTCCACACGATTGTGTTTCTGTTAGTCTTGGTGGTTCTGCTTCAAGAGTTTAAAAGCTATATGACGGTATATATATTCCACGTTGTCGAAGAAAAACGCAAAAGTCGTTGTCCATTTGCAAGCGAGTTTGAAGAAACCTTCAAAGAGGAAAAAGCTTTCAAATTCATTCCATAAGAATCAAGCTGATGTGTTAGCTGCTAGGGACAGAGGTTCCCACGTTGAGCAGGAGACGTTGATTGCTCTAGACGAGGAAGAACAAAGTAGATGGGAGAACGAGACCGTTAGTTGTAGCCGGTCGAAAATTGAAGATAATGGCAAAGACAAA
The DNA here is from genome assembly GCA_022496165.2 of Catalaphyllia jardinei. Lineage (NCBI taxonomy): Eukaryota > Metazoa > Cnidaria > Anthozoa > Scleractinia > Caryophylliidae > Catalaphyllia > Catalaphyllia jardinei. The sequence continues at coordinate 19,260,723 of CM042753.1, forward strand.
CTGACAAGAGTTATTGCAACAGTTAGCCTGTGAAACAATTTTTGCCGAATTTGAGCGAAAATATCCTTACTAACCTTGTTGCGCGAGTGGCAGGATTCAGATCTTGCAAAGGATATTTTCCGCCAAGAGCAACATTTGAGCCCGCTTTGTAGTTGATATGAGCTCCATATTGTTAAAGTAACATAAGCCTTCACTTGGTCCATCAATGGGTAATTAAGTTTCAGACGTTTTGTGTAATTATCTCATTGCACCGGAAGAACGCCCCAAAGTATATTTTCCTTCATATCTTGAAAACAAAATTTCCGCGAGTGAAAGGCACATTTTAAGTTCGTTTCTGGCGAGTTTTCAACATTTTTCGCTGAAATTTGGAGAGAATGTTACCCAAAAATCAGGCAAAAAACCAGTGTTGGGGAATTTTCATTTTTTGCTTCTTTCAAAAGTTACGACTGTTTTAATGAAGAGAATGTGTGTTTTATTAACTACCAAAGTTTAACTGCATGTCAGAAACAAACCAGACAAATAATCAAAATTTCCCGACACCGTTTCTTAAAGAAATGTGTCAAGAAGACATAGCGATATTAATCGCATTCTCCCACTCAAATCCGACCGGAAACGAACTTGATCAGTGAACCTCTGTACTTTGAGAAATAGCGCGCTATACTTGGAAAACCTTAAACTTTTTTATGTTAATGAATATACCTCCGTAATCTACAATTATTAAGCTTTCAGAAAATATATACTTTAGTGGGGTTTGTATCATTTGGGGTACACTGATACCTTAAATTTCAGGAGAACCCTGTATTTTCAACTTCATTAGATTTTGGCATACTAGAAATGTTTATATATTTTGTTTATATGTTTTTGCAGATACATGCCATCTTTGTATAATTTAGCTGTAGTCAGTGTTCATTATGTTTGTAAATTATTCTTCTGGTACTACTTTGTTTGTGGTTTTAGGACATGAAGTTCACGGTAAACAGCGAGGATCAGAACATCCTCCTGCAAGAAGAAATTCAGGCCATGAGATTTGTACAGGAAGTGCTACTGCTATGTCTTATTCCACAACTCACTTACCAACTCCATCTCCCTCTTTAATGTCACAGTCATCATCTGCAGATGGTTCAGTATTGTCACCTTCATTGCTGCTGATGAAAAGTCCTGCATCATCAGTTCGACTGCCAGCAGATGTTTGGGGAGGATCACTAAGTAATTCATGGGACAGGACAACTGCAGGTGTCAACAAGTTGACTCAAAGTGGATCAGCCTTTATGTCCCCTCAAAGTGTGTCATCTGCACAGTCTTCATTTGAACCAGTCTCACCGCCACATGTGTTCCACAAGAATGATGAGCCCCCACCCCCTCCACCACCAACATCAAATCCACCACCACCACCAGTGGAGAGAGGTTCATCAAAAGAGCCTCCACCACCGCCCCCTCATGAGAAACTTGGTGCATCTTTCATAAAGTATGAAGACATATCGCCTGATCCTGTTTTCTCCCCTAGAGATGAAGATAAGTTAGTATCTTCTCATAGAGAGGATGATGTCCAAACAATAACCAAGCTCATTGAATCATGTAGAAGGGAATCCACTCTTAACTCATCACCTCCTAGCAAAACTAGATCACCTCGCATTGACAGAAATGAGAGTTACACCAAATGGGAAAGAAGGAAACAGTTGGAACGAGAGGAGAGATATCGCGATAAACAAAGGGACTCTGATAGGTACAGCGGATGTAATGATAGGGATCATGGTTATAAAGATGATCGAAGGGTTGACAAACATGGAGACTGCCGATATAAAAGAGATGATAAAAAAGTTGGTAAAAGGGACAATTACAGGCGGGATGATTATGATAGAAACAGAAGTGGAGGTCGCTGGGACAAAGATGATTACAAATATAGAAAAGACAGGTTCAGCACAAGTCCAAGGAGAGGGGATGACCGCAGATGGTCTGATTCAAGAAATAGGGATCCTAGACTGAGAGACAGGGATAGTGAGAGTGGCGATGGAAAAGAGATGCATAGTAAAAAACTAAATGAAAGAGATAAAGAAGGGCACAATGGGGAAGATGACCACAGTCGTGATCCCAGATTGAAAGTTAGAAATCTGGAAACCTCTGATAAGAAAGTGAAAGAACAGAAGAATGAAGGAAGTAGTTCCAGAGATGTTATTAACAAGGAAACTAGGTCAATGGACAGTGAAAATAGCATTTCAGACCAAGACAGAGAAAATAATGCTTCTGATTTAAGAGTCAAAGATCCCAGATTGCAGGGAAAGGATAGTGAACAAAAAAGTATTTATCAGTTTGAGTTTTCTCACAATCTCAGCTACAAAGACACTTTTGGTCCAGAACAGGAAAATAATATTGCTCAGGATGGTAATATTTTGTCCACATCTGATTTAGGAAAAACGGAAAGTGTCTCTAAAAATGCAAGTGCAGCAGAAATTATCTCATCTGTGGTAGCTGCTGCCTCATTGGGGGAAACAAAGACAAAAAATAGGTACTCAGAGGATGCTTATACACTTGGTGTAGAAACCTGTTCTGATGACGAACCGTTGCCTCCCGGTGATGAGCATGATGTTGCTCAGGAGGTACAGTTAGACATCACCAGAAGCAAAATCAAAGCTGCACAGAATGCTGTAAAGAAGCGAAAACTTTCCGAGACTGTTCAGGATGACAAGCAGACCAGTGGATCTAAAGCAAAAAAGATTCAAATAGTCTTAAAGAGTGTTCAGCTTAGTGCAGCTGAAACAGAACAGAATCCTTCATTGACCTTAGATAATACACCAAAGGATAATGAACATGGAGATGGAGCTCACACAGGTTGGAGAAGAGTTTTGCTTACCGCTGATAAGTCTATGCCTGAAGTTGCCGCAGATATTGCGGTGTCTTCTTCAGAAGCAGAGGTCAGTTCACTTGGAGTGAAAAACTTACCACTTACAGAGGATATATCTCCTTGCAATTCTCCCGCCATCGAAACAGCAAGTCAAGTGGAGTGCAGCAATGCAACAGTTTCCAAAGAACCAGTTTCAAGTGACCTTTATTCAGACATTGAAGGAAACGATGATGACAATGATGTTAATGATGATGACAATGATGTTAATGATGTGAAAAATGATGATAATGATGATGCCATGTCATTGTCATCCATTAGCTCAAATGAGGACACTTTAGAAGTCACTGAGCCAGATAACAAGCCTTTGCCAAAGCCAAAGGGTATTTCTGTTCCACCTCCAAGTGTTGTCTTTCCGCCTTATCCACCTCCCATATTCAACCCCAGCATACCACCCCCACCCTTCTTTAACCCAAGGGTACCTCCTCCACCCCTAGGACCTGTTTCTGTTCCCCCTCCACCCCTCCCTACAGTCCGTCCACCCCCCAATATTTGTCCACCTTTACCTGCAAGGCCCATTCTACCACCAGCAGTACCACCACCTATCCCAGTTCCACATCCATCCATACCTCATTCCTCATTTTATGACACAATGATGGCAACACCATTCTCTAGTGTCAGTTTTTCTAGCAGTGGAAATTATGGCTTCCAGAAAATAGAACAGAAAAAGCCATGGACAGCTGTGATCATTGATGAGGTTTATAGGAACATCTGTGGTGATTTGGACACTGTTCTTAAGAGAGATATATTTAAAAAGCTTGTTGAAGCATCTGCATTCAAAGCTTTGGAATCCTGGTGGGATAATCAGACCAAACCTAAGGTAATATTTTTTGCATGCACTTTAATATAGTTTATTGTTATAAAATAGTGCTGCAATTCACTCCTTCATTTGGTTTATTCATGAATACATGTAGCAATTATTACAGGATGAATTCTCGTACAGTTTTGTGTCAAAGCAGGTTTTGGTCGAGAGTGTAAACCTGCAACATGCCCCCCTTGTAGGATTATTTGTTCCCTAAAATTTAATGGCTGGGCCATTAATTTCCCCTAAGATCAAAACTATTCTGTTGAGTCTGAAATACATTGAGCCTGCTACTCATGAAGTCCCTTACTTCTCAACTGAAGAAACTATACCCATCAGATTTGAAAACACCTTTTGATGGTTGACATTTAACAATATATTTTTAACAATTGTTACTGTTATTACTAAAATATTAAACAAAAATTTGTTATGCCTTGTCAAATGTTTTAGAATCATGATTCGCTCGAGTCCCAATCAACATTCAAAACCTGTCTAGGAGCTGTGAGTGTCAAATGTTGGCGAAGATACATGTATGATGTTGTTTCATCCCCAGTTTTGGTGTGCCTTTATTTACAGTACTGGTCAAAGGGATTGGGGCACCTACTCACACATAAAATGCATGTAGTCTGCATGTAGTATTTATGGACAATGCATGGACAGTGCATGTACTGTACACACATGTAAAATTTACCAATCTGGTAGTTACATACATTTGGTTTGTAATTTCACTCGTATGCATGTATTTTAATTGGATGAAGAAACATTTGTTATTCATACATGCATTTGCTTGTACATATTTTACAAAACAAAAAGCCAATACCAACTCATATTCCAAACATGTGACTGATAATGTTCACAACAAAAAGTAAATGTAAGAGTCAACAAGCATTGCTAAGTTAGTGGTCGAGCTCGAGCACCTATCAAACAAATACTCCTTAAAATCTTTCTTAAAATCTAAGCATTGACTAATTTTCAATTCATCAGATTTGTGTGCAACCTTTTGACAACAACAATTCATCAGATTTGTGTGCAACCTTTTGACTACAGCAACCTGCAATGTTCACACCTAGCTCATTTGATTATTCAGCTTAAACTACCAATAAACTAGATATTTCACGAAAAAGATTCAGATTTTCAACCGCAGGTTAAGTCAGGTTAACTGTTCGTCTGTATATGTATACACATATAAAATAACCAATGTTTAAAAATTAATTGAAAATCTCAAGCAAAATAATGTGTTTTGCTATTATTTCGTATCCATCAAGCCTCAGCTTGTCAGTCACTGGAACCCTTGTTGCTTCTCATGAAAAAAAATGTGACAGGAAAAGCTTTTGAACATTGGTAAACACTGAGTGCTTCGGAGTACAAAATATTTTTAGTCAATCTACAGATTGAAGGCAAAATTATGTATTTATGTTCTGGTATCTCAGTGAATCCTAGCACGCCTCTGAGTCACTGGCAGAAAAATACTCTTACTGGTAAGCTGGTTTAAGGAAACTGGTTGATTCTGTCTGAAATGTTGAAGGGCCCATTAAAGTACTGTGTAGGCGGTAAAAATCTCGAGTGATGAAGAGGAATGTTTGTAAGGTAACATTCCTGTTTTTAGGGTAAGATTCCAATGATGTAGTGGAAAGAGGTCAATTGGCTTGCAACAGACCAATCGTAGCATGCAGAGATTGTAACGTCAAGGCCGCATGGTTCTGATTGTCAATGCTCACCAGCTTTGGCATTCATCGAGTGGAGTTGAGATCAAGTGTGAGGACATTTGCCGGCGACATTTTTTATCGAAGAAATGTAAAATGAAGGCAGAGTCGCTATAGTGTTGTTCAAATTGAAGTCAGTTTGTGTATACACGGGACGCAACAGCGATAAACTGGAAAAGATAAATATCTCGATCCTTTCAGGCTGTTGCCGCCTATGAACATTGCGTAACCATAAAACGTTTTAGTAAAAAGAGTGAGATGAGTTCAAATCTTTTATCTTTATTTGTTTCCCGGGGTCTGAGTTTTCATGACACCCAAACGCAGATCCCAAAAACTCAGACCCCTGGAAATAAATAAAGAAAAAAAGGTTTAAATTCGTCTCAATCTTATCGCCGAATCGAATATGTTTTATGGTAACACAATGTTCATAGGCAACAGCCAGAAAGAATCGAGATATTTATCCTCTCCGGTTTATCACTGCATGCCTGGTGGATACAAAACTGACTTCAATTTGAACAACATTATAGCGACTCTGTGTCCTCTATTTCCTCGGTAAAAAAATTGCCAGCAAATGCCATCAAAATATTGGCTGCTATTTTAAACCTTGCTAGAGATAAACCAGACAGCGATAAACTGGAGAAGATAAATATCTCGCTTCTTTCTGGCCGTTGCCCATGAACATTGCATGACCATAAGCTAGCGATAAACCGGACAGCGATAAACTGGAGAAAAATATCTCGCTTCTTTCTGGCTGTTGCTTATGAACATTGCGTGACCATAACAAAACATGATAAGAATTAATTGAGAAAAAGCGCGAGCAGGGAGACAATTTTACAATGTCAATCTTTTTAAAATGATCGAGCTAGTAAGCTCAATAATCAGCCAGCGAGCCAAAAGAGTACTCGGCCACCGTGCGAAACTCAGCCAGTGTGCCAATCGGCTAGCTTGCCAATTCTAGACAATGCAGTGGGCATAAAGCAGTCAAAGAAACTCAGAAACCTTTTAAAACTGAATTCAATCAAAGCAAAGCCCAACCAAACGACAACTGTGGCAAACTATTGGCCAGCGACCCACACTACACCACACGAGAGTAAAACTCAACATTGGCCAGCAGTCCGGGGGGGGGGGAGGGGGAGGGGGAGGAATGTCATATATGGGCCGTATAGGTATGTGCCGCTGTGAAGGGTATGGTTTTCAAGCAGTTTACTCTGGTATAGGGTATATAAATAGGAGCGTTTGGGTATCATTTTTCACGAAACTAAGGAAACTAGGACTTGCGACTCAAAAATGTAAAAAAATTAAATCGGCCGGCAACTTTAAATTTTCACGACTTCTTCTTAACTATCGTAAACGCTACTGGATGTTATGAACTGTCAAAAATCAGTTTCTGGAAAACAGCTAGTCTAGGATAGAAGTGATTTGAGGAGTTTACTCTAGTATAGGGTAGCAAAATTCAGTTGAACTAGCTCTGGTATAGGCAAAGGGTTCTAGGGTCCCAGCGGCACATCCCCACCCAGAAACTCCTAAAATACCTCCCCCGGGCCAGCAGTGAGCCAATTTTGTCACCGCCAGTGAGCAAAAAGCAATTAAAGCAGTATTTACAATATTTACATCAAAATTTAAGACATTTGACGTTGTTTTCAATACCTGACTACAAAAAAGTGATGTGCACAAAACATGACTCTGTGGTTTTAAGTTCCCAATTAGTATTTGTTTTGAATGGTTGCTCCTTGGCACTTAGTGAGAGCTACATCTAGTTAGTCAGGTTTTCGTTCAAATGGTTAGCATTTTTGATGTACATGTAAGAATGAAATTCTTGAGATAGAGCTGCTTTCAAGAATAATTTACAAGCCTCCTTGCTCAGCTCCATGCTGTCTTGGGAGAGTGGTTGCAATTTAGTGGCCTCAATAGCTTCATTTGTTTGTGTTATATCTAAACAGTAGATTCGGAAGGACAGTTCATGGACACAGGTTCACAGGGTTGCACAGTTTTATCGCAAAAGAGGTTAGGGAGTTTCGGAGCAGTCAAAAAGGCAGCGGGCACAGAGTTTACAGGTGATAATAGTGCAATACTAATTTCAGTTTGTGTCTCTGCAGTCAATGCTGCAGCTTTCTGTTTATGTCTGTATGTGGATGACATTTCAAACAAAGCACTAAAAAATAAAGGCACTCCTTGCATGTTGTAACCGTAAAGTAGAAAATCAATGAATAAAAATGTAACCAAAAAGTTTTTTGTGTTTCTTGCAACAAAGTAAAAAAGTTACTGGCGATGAGCCGGCACCAAAAAAGCGCACGAAAAAATTTTGGCTGACTGAGAGTGAAATTGCACCTGGGTAGCAACTGTGTAGCTTAGCAACAAAGTACTTTAATGTGCCCTTAACAACCAAAAGTTAGAATGGAACAGACTAAATTGTATCACAGTGTAGTCCAGTGCAGTAAATGTTACACAGCAAAAGTTTGTTTCCATTACACATGCTTTCAACATTTTGTTCTCATTTCACGCACTTAAGGATGGTGCCTACTTTTGTTACTGTGCACATGTTCTGCGCATCACACAAGGCATGTTTTTAGTGCCATGCATGCTGGGTTGACATTGACGCAATCAACTACGCTACCAAGTACACATAACAGTACAAGTCTAACATAAAAGCAAGATTTTTGTACTATGACCAAATCAAGTTTAATGAACCTGTGCTTAAATCAGGAACACTAGAATATCAGCATATCACCAACCACTAACTGTTAACGTCTTCCAGCTGAAAAACTAGCTGTTATCTGTCAAAAATTATACTGAAATTCAAATGTAAACATGAACCTGTAGATGGTGTAGTGTGCGCACAAAACGAGTGCCAGATATGTAAATGTTTTACTAACTTTGGACATGGAGGAAAAAATATAATGGGCACTGTAAAAGTTTTCAAAAATGATCAATAACTCTAAAAAAATGTGTGGTTACACCTACCTTTTGTGACATGAAATGGAAGTGACAAGCCTCTTCGACACTTGATTAGTTTCTAGTTCTGAGCTAAAGGTATTTCTACTGTATTTTAGCTGAACCAGAGGAAGGCTGTCATAGATGCTAAAAGTGCTGTTGCAATGATTTTGTCGTTAAAAACATACCAGAAACGATTTTTATGTTACCATTTACCATCTGGTTTTAAGATCGTTGTGAATCTGTTTTCTTTTCTGTATGTAAAGCTGAATTTTAACAGAATCTGGGAGGAAATATCGTCAGAAAAATGCTGATGTCAGCATTTTTTGAGATTCAAGGCTTATTATCTAAAAAAAAACTGCAAGGCTACCCCAGTTTTTCTTTGTAGATTCCAATACCCTTTGCAAAGATCTACTTTTTCTGCATGGTCCTAACCTGGTGCAAAAACCTTTGTATTTAGTAGGCACTGTCCTTAATTAAACCCTTTGGAACCAAGGTCTTCAAGTTGCAACAAAAAATTGTTGTAAGTTGTACCTTCAAATTTCATTACTCTTGTATACAAAGTTCTCCACAAAGGAGAGTGTCTAAGAAGACATTTCTAAATATTTTATATCATCATGAAGGCTTAAAAGGGTTTTTTCTTGCAGTAGGTGTTTGTGAAATGATGGAAGATTACAAAGAAAAATATTTTAATGGTGTGGGCAAACTATACATCTCCTTGCAACTCTATTGTTGGGCTATACTTAAAGGGTACTTGTGATGTCATATCACTTACCATAGCAACATACATCATCATCATCATTAGACCATAACCCTAAGTGGGTATAGGGCCAGACACTCTCCTTCGCCATGTCACACGGTCACGAGCAGCCACTGTTTCCTCTCTCCATGATCCAAAACCCAATGCTGTTTCTTTTTCTGCGGTTCTCTGCCAAGTCCCGTTCTGCCATGATTATGGCAACATGCAAGATCCACAAAAACGTCATCTAAGTTTCAGTTTTTGTAAATTATTTGAAAAACTAATTTGGTGAGCTACCATTTTTATTTCGTTGTTGGAAAGTTCCCTAAATTCTTTAACTTTTCAGACAGTATGGAGAAAAGTTATATAGCAGAATTAAATATATTTAAAGGAAACGCATTTTATGGTTTACAGAAAATTCTACTGGAAAATTTTCCCCGAAGCTTTTATATATGAAGTGCCATTGTCAATGGTATGTGCATGCAAAAAATCAAGTTAGGTCACCAAGCAAAATTTCAAGCTAAAAACAAATGTTTTCCTGGAGATTTTATTTCTGGTTAGTGCAATTTTATGCAGCATTTAACTTCTGGTGTGCTGATTTTGATTCGAGATAATTTGATTTTATCAACTGGATTGATAATGCAAATTGGCCACGATAAATAGATTCGGAAGCTGACGTTTCAAGCGGCAGCCCTTTGTCGGAGTGAATAAAGGAATTGTGGGTTGTGTGTGGTTTATATACTGAAATATGGAGCTACGCTTTTGGTTGGTGCTTGGCAATGTGAAAAACAACAGAATAAATTAGTTGAATGAAAAGTGTTTCTTGATACCTGGAGGATTAAGAGTGCCATCTTAGTTATGGGGTGTGTAGATTGTTCACTTGTGCAGCTAAAAAGCCTTTCCAGCTTTGAATGACTGCAAGTAATTTTACGCGCAATATCACATCTGCTGTGTGTAATAATTATTACATGGATGTAATGACATGCAGTTTTTGTGTATTTGCTTGTAAGGTGCATGGACACTGCATGTAATGTGCGTGTAGTACACACAGCTTTATGCACATGTAATGCGACTATCCCTTCGACCGGTACTGTAGCAACTACTTGAACTACACCCTGTTCTTCTCCCTATATAATGTAACTGTCTTGTTTGTGTGAAAGGTGTTGCAAAAGGTGAATGAACAAGTAAGGATTCTGTTTACCGTATTTGGAAGTAAAATGAGAGTCGGGTGGCTTAAGATATGCACATGTCACAGTACACTGGTTGTTCACCTGATTCCAAATTGGCCTTCTGTGGAGGTGATATTTATCAACCTTATAGTTCTTTGGAACAATGTCCAAGAGGAAAATCCTGAGTTGTTTTTGATGTGAAAAAGATAAAACCATCAACCAAGAAAAAATGGAAATAAATCTCATGTTGAGCAAAATGATGATGTAAAGAATATATTTTCTTTCCCCTGCTATTGCCTATTTGTCCCTCAGGCAGGACCATCGAGAAACAAATTGAGGCCACAAAGCTGGCTCAAACCCTGTCAAAGCAAATGCTTTTCTCAACAGGTTTTGTTCAATTTACAGTCGTTTCTTTCTTTGCACTGTGAATTACCTTGTACACCTTGCTGATGTGCATCTAGTAGAGTTGGAGAAATGCAAGTGGAAATTTAGTTGAAGGAGTAATACTATGCAAACATGAGCTGAATGGGATTATTTCTATGTCAATATTAAGTTTTCCTGAAATGTCATATTAAGTGCTTTTTTAACTTGTTTGCTTGTGCAATCATGTCAACAGCTTGTCTAGTTCTGTGTTTCAATCAAGTTACTGGATGAACAGTAGTTCGTATTTTTAGTATCCACTTGTCTTGATAGTAGCAGACAAGTCAAGAATTTAAAGAAAATAACAAAATATTTGAGTTTATAAAACATGTTTCAACAGAAACGTCTGTCATCGTCAGTTAGGAATGGACACAAGGTGTGATAATGTTCAGAATTTTGCAGATGTTTGAAAATATGAGAGGCCTTATCGCTGGCTAAATGCTCTTTCACATTGTCGTGTCTTGTGTCAGCAGATTGTTTCCAATGTTTGGATCATGCCTCCACCAGTTTTCAATTTAAGATGAAAGAGGCTGTCCATATTCAAAGAGAGAGCATTCTGTTTTTTATATATATCACAATCAGCATTTTCTACTTATTACAAATTCAGCTTCCATCACTTTGTTCTTTGATTAACTGAGGATGACAAGTTTTTGTTGAATCATGTTTTATAAACTCAACTTTTTAGACTAAATTCCTTCCATAGGAGGACATCTAAAAAATTTCTCTACATTTTAAGTAGAACTGAGCTATGTGTTTTAGCATTTTTGTGTGTTGGAAACTTGAACAATTTGAGGTACCAGCCAATTTTCATTCTTTAGTCTTTGAAATTGAATTTTTCTTGATGACAGTGACTCTAACAAACTGAATGGCATTGTTTTTTATTAGAATACTTCACTTACAACTGCAAATTCATCAAGAAACCTTCCTATGGGCCAAAATCCAACATCCACCATTGGACTTCCATCAAACTCTGGTACAGGACCTTCTACAATTGGACCAAGTCCTTTTGATAGATCTCACAGTACCATGCTTCTTGGGTTACGTGCATCACTGCCTAAGCTACCCTCCTTTAAAGTTAAAAGGTTGCCAGAACCTCCTAAAACTGAAAAATTGGGTAGTTTTGCAAGAAAGCGCAGTAACACTGAGTCCACAGATGTCCTTGAGCGGGATGTTAAAAAACGGATTTTGGGTGAAGGAGAAGTGGAAATGGAGACAGATTTGGAATGCAGTTCTGCATGGGACAGGCGACCACAAACTGTTAGCAGGCTGGATGAGGGTGAACGTAGTCAGTCACCACAACAACTTGATGACAGTATGGATGTTGCCCCACGTGCTACAATAGTGAGAAGCACCGAAGGTAGTAATTCCTTTGCAAAGTTCAAAATTATTACCACTCATTTATTTTCTTTCAATTACAGTAATATATTTGCAGTGGCCTGTCACAAACATAAATAGAATCTTGGATCAAGTCATATTCAAAGTCAACAATTCTTTAATATAGATAGGTGATAAAGGTGATAGATAGCTAATGAAAGAAGTTAAAAACTTCGTAGGCTGCATGGCACTTGTTACTACAATAAAAAATAAAAGTGAAGAATGTTGGACATTTGTTAAGATTTTGGCACTTCCATCAACATTCTTGACTTTTATCAATAGTTCTTTGCCTGTCATAAAAGCTGGGTGTTTTGCTTTAGGCTTTTAGATTTCCTGCACTCCACCATGTTTATTTTTTCAAAGCTTAATGGGAAATTTTGATGTCACTGTGTAGTTGGATGTTCTTCAAATACAGCATTCCGTGAATCTAGAGTTATTTTAAATGCTTCTAATTGTTTGTTATTTGTATTCTTGATGAACACTTACAGTTTCAACTAGAAGTTGACATTTCTAGCCACACAATGATGTCACAAATTATGACAAAGTAAACATAGATTAACAGATTAGTAGTAATATCTAGCACTGGGGATAGTAATAAAGAGAGATTAAAAAATTATACGTTAAAGAATAGGCTTTGTCAAAAGCTTAACTCTAAAACATTGCGAAACGACAAAAGTTAGAACCATCACGGTTAACAACTCTAAAACCTGTTAAAACTTTAAAAACTGACGACTTTTCGACGTTTACTCAACGTCATTTTCAAGTCAAAATGAATAAGAAAAAGTTATTTGAATATAAATATACAAAAACAATCCTTAGAAAATAAAATAAGACACTAGTAAATGCGAGAAAATATTTGCACGCAGTGTCACGTAAACAGTTTAGCACGAACAGAGTCCTTGGTATTTAGCCAAGGTTTTAGCTCCTTAATAAACAACATCTCAAATATTAAGCAGTCAAACTTCGTTCTACATTTTCTCAAAACAGAGAATTGTTTGTCCTTCAAATCGGACTTCGATGGGCCATGCTCTTCCAAGTGTCATCCAATTGCAGTGTTTATGCTTGCCAATGCGTTGGTGCAAGTGTCGGGTTGTGTACCCGACATAATCTGTGTCGCACAGATCACATTGAAATTTATAGACCAGGCACTGATTGTTTACTATGGGGGGCTTCTTCTCTTTCTTGGAGAGGACTTGGCTGATCTTCTTAGACTGAAAACACAGGCCTGATTTGCACTCCAATTTTTGCGCTCAGATTTTGCATTTCTCTTTTTACTCTTTTTACTGAGTTAGCTAATTCCTTATCTTTAAGGTACCATCACTTGCTTCATCAGGCGCACTAATATTGTTGACATTGGACAGAACTTCGTTAATCGAAGAATTGATCATATTTACAGGATAATCCAAGTTTAGAAAGGTAGTTCGAAGTTTGTCGCATTCCTCGGAAAACGCGTTAGGAGTCGATGACAGGCGATGATCGCGGTCGATCATTGTGGAAATGATTATAACAAAATTCATGCTGACATTTGCTTTGATGTCTCTTAATCTCATAATTGTCAAAGGTAGAAACATCTGGAATACGCTTGCAAGACTCTTTTAATTTCCATGAAGTTGTGCAGGGTTGATACCTTGGGTTTAGTCCAACCCGAGTTTAGTGCACTTTTGTTAACATTTAAATCCTCATTCTTTTTTTTTAAATAAAGCAAAATAAAGAAGTAACCCGTTTAAGTTTTGGTCCATTAGATTTTATGTTGTTCTTATTGCACAGGGTGAAGAAAGGCCTTGGTAAAATTTTAGGAATTGTTTCTCCCTTTCAGTTAAGGAACTTTTTTGCCGCTTTTTATTCATTTGAAGCTGATGAGCGGCGACCAAGCACAGGTTCATCATTGTACCACACACTTTACTCCAGTAGCAGCAGTAGCAGTGAATCAGGAAGTGAGGAGAGCGAGTCGGAAGATGAGGAGGAGGAGGAGAGCGAAGAAGGAAGCGGGGAAGAAAGTGAAAGTGAAGATGAAAGCGAATCAGAAAGTGAGGAAGATGAGATGCAAGGTGGGAACAAGCAGGAGGAAAAGCTGGAAGTTGAATTGGAAATTGAGCAACCAGTTGGTAAAGATCAAGAAATGGTAGCAGTGCTTGTGAAGAACAAACATGGTGATAAATTTTAAAATAATTGGTAGAGATGATACCCCATATTTAAGACCTGAGTATATAATACTCTATATCTTGTTTTATACCTAATAGTGTGCACTATGCCTAATCAGTTTTAAATCTTAAGGTGATTCCTCAGTATTGCATTGTTTATCCCTACTGCGCACGATTTTTGCGTCATCAGCTTACGCAAATAAACGCGTGCACATACACAACGACAGAAATTTCGATAACAAAATAAATGTTCCTTTTCTGTTAAACGAGCATGGTGACCTATATTTTTTATCGCTTAATAATAGTGTACACATTGTCTCCTTTAATTTAAAAAAAATAATAAAATAAAAAATATTTTGTCAGACGGAAAAAAGATATAGGTGAAAGTGTGCAAAAAACGTACTCTGGAATACAAATTATGACCGCGAAAACAACGACTGTATGGATGCTTCACGTCCATGTCGTTTTAAATGGTGTGATTTTTCGACAATTTTCATATGGTATTGTTTCATATGCTCGACACTTTCTACCTGTCAGGGTTTTTCCCAAGTATTACAAATATAAATTATGCTTCCAGCTACCTCAAAATATAAATTGGACCGATGAATGACGCGCGTGTTAAGCATGAGTAAGATTGCCCGTCACATCTCTTAAGCGAGAATGGTGACCTATTATTATTATTGTGTTTTTCGAAACAATGCTTGGTAGAGAACATGCAGGGAAAGTTAAAAAAAAAAGTCCTCGGTAACTTTAATTTCTGAGGAATCACCTTAACAAGAAACGTAAATATGCATGTGTACAGCTCATGTGTACTCCTTAGAGATTGTATCCAAGTGTCAAGTTAATTAATCACAGATTGTTTTCTATAGTTAGAGAATGAAGGCAGGTCTGTGTATTTCTGTCAAAATAGCAGACAAGTGTATCTGTTTTCTTTCTAAACAGGTGCCTTTCATGAACATGTCCCTGAAGATGTGTCAGAAAGGTTACATGGCTTCAAGGAAAATGAAGTTGTTGGACGATACAATGATAGCAAAGACCTTGAGAAAACAATGCAGTTCAGGAGTCTATCTCAAAAAGCTGCATCCACAGATTCATATCGATCTTTCCATATAGCTGATATTGTACCTGATTTGTTCAAAAATCATGAGGATTCTTTCAACAAAACTGCGGTCGCCGAGGAAGAAAACATGTCAAGTAGAAAAAAACAAGAAGTACGAGAAATAGAACCGTTACTACAGAGAGTAGCTACTCAGGAAAATAAGCAAGATCTAGAGGACAATCACAGCAACTCGGAAAATAAAAGTACAACTATAAGACTAGAGGAGGCTGTCGAAAAAACAGAGGTGAAAGTTCCCATAGGAGCTTCAGTATTTGGTTTTGAGGACAAAAAGACGGTTAAACCTGAAGATGTGGAGTTCATCAGTGAAAAGAATACCTACTCTGAAATGGATGAAAACTACAAATATTCTGATGAGCGAATGCCACTTTTGTCTCCTGACAAGCCATTGGCTGTGTCACTCATTGAGCTTGACCACTCGTATGGTTTAGCTGTTCCAGAGGAACTTTCACCTGTATCTGTGGAAGAACCTGAATTGTTGGAGAGCAAGGAGTCACTCCACCCTAATGATAGAGAATTAACTGAGTCACCTGTAGTGGACATAGTAACAGTTGACTCAGCATTGACTGTCCTTCCCCTCCCTGAACTTACTCAGGTTCCTAAGCCCCAGTTCCCTGTGCGGTCTTTTGACGCTGATGATGAGCTGGTCTACGAGTTTCACAAACTGGGGATCGATGCAGAAGATTGCTATTACTTGAGAGTCGGCTTTGAGCAACTTCAGCAAGTCGCATCCGATTCAGTCGTAGATGCACACTGGAGCAGTCATCCACATATCCTTTTTGATAAATGGATTTCAATAAATACTATAGTTACGGGTTAGAGACTGTTGTGAGTGTTTTGTTTTCAAATACACGCACGCGCTTACTGTACAATGAACGAGAAATTTTCAATACTGCACGAAGCTTCGCTTCGTGCAGTATTGAAAATTTCGAGGTGATTGTACCGTAAGGAAGTGCGTGTATTTGAAAACAAAACACGAACTTACAGTCTCTAACCCTTTTAATATTCAATCTGAGTTCACTGCTGGCGGTAGACTTGCAATGGCTTCTCGCCCGACCTGAACACTGTACAGTTTTTATGCGTTATTGTAATAATGCACTCTGTCACTTTGATGTCGTTAGGTAACGGGAACTCACGTGATCAATTTTCACCAAAGACCCGTGCGGATTTTAGACAGTAAACGAAGATTGAATATTAAAGTATAATACAATGCAACAGTTTATTGTGTAATACACTTAGCCCGTGTTTTCACGAGAGATGTTTACCTTGGTTTTGTTTTTACTTTACTGAAGTGAAGTTTTTAGTCCTGTAAACGCAGTAAGAAACCTCGGTAAGCAGCGGCAAAATCAAAAGTAAGCCATTGCAACCTAGGTTTGTCGACAGTTGAACGCCTTCATCAGGCATGGTTTAGCTCAGTAACCGACGGTAACCGAGGAAAAGCAGACGTTGTCGCGACATCTTAGCAGCAAGTGTTCACGCGTTCATCATGTAAAAAAGAGAAAAATAGACAAAGATTCCTCCTGATATAAAAAGGGTCAAAAGGGGAAAAAGGCTAAATTAACTCATGTTTACGCAAAAAAATCCTGGACTGCAGTTTCCCTTTCATCGTCAAGTACCGTAAGTGTTTCCTTTCTGTCAGAAGTTCACTGGCTCGGTAGCGGTATACGGACAGGCGCAACTAAAAGAAGACCTACCACAAAGAGAGAGAGAAAAAAAATCATAATTGAAATCTATGGAGAAGAAAAGTTAGAGTGCCTGAATAAGACGAAGTACTGTTAAACGTTTACATACAGCTATAGCCTGAGCTCCGCGGCAGATGCCGTTTCAGGTGTTTTGCGGGAAGAGGGTCGGCAAGATATCAAAATTTTCCTGCCACTATTCATCTACAAAGCTTTTCATTTCATGGTCGACATCACCGCCTACAAATTGACAGCGACCTGCCTTCGGCATTGGAGTCAGAAAATTTATAATTTTGTAATAGTTTCTGGGCAACACCGCAGTAGTTGCTTTCCGAGAAAACCTCAAACCGCCTGTTGTATGCGGCCTACTTTAGTTAATTAGTTCCGTGTAAACAGCGTCTCTAATAACTGCGATTTAGTTACGAAACCTCGGTAAGCAGTAACCGTAGTAAACCTCTGTCGTGAAAACACGGCATCAGTTATATGCATGCAACTTCGCATGAAAGATAACATGACACACCAGCTAATTTGCAGATATTCCACATAACTATTATAAATATTATAATATGTAAAAAATTATAAGTTACTATCATGAATTTCAATCTTAAATAATTGCACGTTCTACAGTTTATTACAGCAACTAGAACAACCACAATACAGATATTTTTAACCGTACACTACGAGTTTTCCATGTGTTATCAGTCAACTTGTCGAAGCTGAGGTGCCTGTTTCTCAAAGAAAACGTGGGCGGTACAATTACAATTTGATCTGGCGCTCTGGGCGCTCATTTGTTTTTGTTGGCTTGCGATAGAACATGTACTGTAGAAAGCCAGTGTTACGAATGAAGGGCTCCTTTTTTTCCGACAAACACATGGGAATGTTATATAGCACCTAGTGAACAACACATACTACAACTGAAGACTGACTTTAATCCCGCTCAAAATTACCTTCTGACGAGGAGAACTCAGACTACATTAGTCTTTTCTTTGAAAATGTCTTGACTACGTCACTCATGCAGTGAAGGCGCTTATTGGAAGAGGGCGAATGTTAAATAAACACTTATCGAAAAGTGACTTTCACGGAAGAGAGCTCATTAGAAAGGAGGGTGCTTACATCGAATTAGTACGATAGTCTAAATTTCACTCTAAAGAATTAAAGTTTTTAACCTGTAATTTTTGTTTTGTTTTTTTGGTCAAAAATATAATTTTCACCATTGAAAATAGTCGACGAAAAGACGACGGTCGCCGGAAGAACCAACCTGATTCGTGCGAAGACATTATCAAAGTGATGGATGTTTCTGCAACGTTAGAATTATGACAAGTGCTGACTATCGGCAGCCAAGCCTAGCTGACAACAACTGAGCTTTTGCTAGACCATGAAAGCTTTTATATCAGATAAACATTTCTTTCTACTCAATGTTTTGTTTAGTCATCAATATTTCGCTTGCCAGTTTTCTTTAACCTTGTTTACCAACTGCTCAACCTGCAACGAAATTGCGCCGGAAGCAGAGAACAGAACATGGTGTACGTGTGCACGTGACAGGATGTGCTCGCACTGAAGGGTTTTACAAGATTGACATCAAAGAGAAGGCCAAATACCTGCAGGCTCAGAGACGACAGCTACAGTGTCAGGCGAACGTCACTGGCGAAGAGCAGGTATTTAATAGCCTGTGGACGTCATTCTCCAGCAGAGTTTAATAAGAGACTTGGGGTTTTAATGACACGCCTCTTTTAATCAGTACAGGGCCAGGCCATGATAGTGTGTCTAGGGTTGGCCTGATTCAGAGCTAAACCGAAGGTTGATCGAGCTTGTAATACGTGAAAGCCGCTGTGTCTGTGTTTAAAGTAGTCTGTAGTTGAGGAAGAGATGAATGCCATGTATCTTATTTTACTTTTGTCATCAGAAAACAGACGGCAATAAGGCTAAACAACAGTCACGTGAGCACAGAGCGATTCAAAGAAGATTGCAGTCAGCTGTATGTAACGAGGAATTTGGCGACTTACTTAAATTTAATCAACTCATGGTAAGAAAGTCAATTTATTAAGTTGAAACATGACCTTCCTCTCATTCAGCTATTTTTTCATTTGTTTTAAAGAGTATGCACAATTCAGAAGAATGTACATATTTTATTTTATTATTTTATTTTTTTGAAATAATTGAATAAAAAATACTGGGCGTATTTATATGCAACAAGAGCGAACAGTTTTCCTGTTTGGTTCGCGCAGCCTGTTTCAAACGACCTCCAGATCTCTGGGGTATGCTTTACTACGCTTACTAAAACAGTTGCCATAGCGAAATCAAATCATGATCCATTTTAGTTTATGCGCTGACATTTTTGTCCGATAATGCCACGAAACAAGCTAATCAAGCAATGAAAAGTCTCGACAAAAACATGGCAGCAGTTTGATTACTAGAAGTTGATCAGAGGTACTAAAATAAATACAATACTGCTTATAGCAGCTTTCAATTACCCGGGAGGTTTGAAAATATGCAGGTTGTTCTTACATTATCAGTATGATAAAACGAAGATCACCTCATAGTTTTAAACGGAATGGATTTTCAAAATTCCTAGGATTCAATTATAAAGCTTCATGAGACACACCCTACTCCAAACATTTTGCTCAGAAATCTGCAAATGAGCGAGGGTCCCACGTGACCTTTTATAGGAACAGTATATTTTTACCTCTGATATTTTTGTTTTTCACGTGTTCGGCTGTCATTGTGTAGGTTAAGGTGATTCCTCAGAAATAAAAATTACCGATAATTTTTTTTTAACTTTCTCTGAATGTTTCCTACAAAGCACTGTTTCGAAAAATAAAATAAGAAAGATAGGTCACCATTCTCGCAAAAGAGATCTGATGGGCCAATCTTGCCCCATTTATGCCTGTACTCGTGCTAACCTGGCGCGTTATTCATTGGTCCACGTTACATTTTGCGGTAGCTGAAAGAACAGTTTATCGAAGTAATACTGAGAAACAAAACTTGACAGGAAGAAAGTATGGAACATATGAAACAATATCAAATAAAATTTGTGGAAAATATCGCACCATTTAAAACGAGATGGACGAAATGCGTTCGTCGAGACGACGTTTTCGTGGTCATAATTTACATCCTAGAGTAACGGTTTTGTGCACGCTTTCAGCTATATCTTTTTTTCCTTCCGATAAATTTTTATTTTTTTTTTAGATTAAAGAGGATAACACGGGCACTATTATTATGCAATAAAAAATATAAGTCACCATGCTCGTTTAATGTGATTCCCGAGTAAAAGAACCCACCGTAGATTTGCGGTGAAACTTGGAAGGTTGTTGTTACAAGACAAGGGGATATTAAAAACGTAATAAAAATAGGGGGTCACCGTGCTTGTTTTCACGCCACTATGCTGGCAAATACAGTTATTAAGGTGACTTTTGGTGATCTCCGTGCGCAACAAACAAGCGTGATTATTTTCCAATGGGGTGTGTTATATCACACAGAGTTCGACTTTCTTTGATTGTTTATTCATCTACGTCCCATAAAAAATGGCTTCAAATACCCTGCATTAGTAATTAATATTTTTATCCTTTAAAGGAAACATAATTTGGACTTGCTCTGTTGGGCCCGTTACGTCTCTATCTGTAGCATTTATTCCATTTGCTAAAAAAGTAGCCATAGATTTCTGCCAATATTTTCTCAGTTATTGAGCATATTGTATTCATTGAATTTATAAAATAAGAAGTGGGGGTCACCGTGCTCGTTTAAGAGAAAACGAGCATTTATCTCGCTATCGAGCTTAGTTTGAGGGAAATCTCTTACGTTTTGTACTCGCGCGCTAATGACGCAAAAATCGTGCGCAGTAGGAATGCGCAATGCAAAACTAGGGAAAACGAGCTTTTATTTCGCTCTCAAGCCTTGCTTGTGGGAAATTTCTTACGTTTTGCACGTGTAAGCGCTCATTTGCGCGCGCTAATGACGCAAAAATCGTGCGCAGTAGGGATGCGCAATGCAATACTAAGGAATCACCTTCATGATAATAATCACTGCTTGAAATTGAGTCGTCAATAATGGGGCCAAGTTTCAACAGTAGCAGTGGTTTTGCAATAACATAAAGTGGTTCATGCAATTTGCATGAACGCGTCTGGAATAATTTAATGTTTACTGACTACCAAAATAACAGAACTGTCATCAAAACTGTAAAACTTTTTGTTCTTGCACTTCTCATCATCAGGTGCGTAAAAAACAGCTTCGATTTGCTAAATCGGGTATTCATGACTGGGGTCTGTTCGCCATGGAGTCCATTGCAGCTGATGAAATGGTAACGGAGTATGTTGGAGAGGTGATCAGACAGCCCATAGCTGACATCCGGGAGCGTAGATACGAGGAGATGGGAATTGGATCAAGCTACCTTTTCCGTGTGGATCAGGACACAATTATTGATGCTACCACTAAAGGAAACCTGGCGCGCTTCATTAATCATTGTTGTGATGTAAGTCACATCAAATTCTTTTACTCAGTTGTGCGATTGGATAGGGAGTTAACTAACCCGAAAACCCTGCTGACGTTACTCCAAGGGGGGGGGGGGGGGGCCTTTGAATTTAATTAACCGATTTGAATGAAACATTTTCCTAATCCCTTAGCACATACTGCTGGTACAGTATCTCTTGCCACGTCTTTGTTGTGACAGATTTCGATTTATTGGACTGACTACTTCTGACCAAGCCCAGCTCTGAGTGCCAGAACCATTCAATAAGTCGTATACACTCATGTTTATAAGCAGTTCCAGAAATGCATATTAAAGAGAATAAAGGCGCCCTATTAACGTAACCAAAACAAGCTTGCTGTACCCAATCTCCACTTCTTTTATCCTCCTCCGAGAGATAATGTGTCGAAAAACAATAAAACACGCGTTTTCTATGTTCAATACTCTAATTGGTGAAAAACCGTGTTTTATCAGAGTCTATAAGGTAGAAAAAGTAACTGCCCCCGTTACTTTCGGAATTCTACAGTAGTTCTTTTAGATGCTACTTCGTGGTCGTTTCTGTCTTGGTTTTCCTTGTGTCTACCATGCACTAGACTCTATTACACTTTTTAATAATAGAAGTCGATAATATCAGCATCCTAAGAACATCTTATAGTTTGTTCCTCTGGTGAAGTAGAGTCACTCCATCAATAGATCCCACGTCTGGTGTAAAGTACTTTACTTTAGAAATACAATTTGAACATTATTTGCATTTTTTCTGCGCATTGTCTCTGTCTGATTTCTTCTTCTTTTTTATGTTCCTTTTCTTCAGCCCAACTGCTACGCCAAGATAGTCACATTAGAGAATGCCAAGAAAATAGTCATCTATTCCAAGAGAGATATTGGAGTCAACGAAGAAATCACTTATGACTATAAATTCCCCATCGAAGACGAGAAAATCCCTTGTTTATGTGGTGTGCCCCAGTGTAGGGGCACTTTGAACTAGCGTTTCAACTTTGCATACTGTCTATATTTATATTAATTTCGTATGAATTTTGTACAAAGGTCGAAGTCTTCCTTGGCGTATTTTGAGAAAAATGTTATCGCTTTGGTAGTCACGTTAATCCTTACGTAACAATCAGAATGTGCCCCTCCGTCGCATCTTAAACTATTCAACAAGGATCACAAGCGTTTCCGCCGGGACTTCAGTTTGGTGTTGATGTCATTTCCAAAGGTGTTCGTAGATTGACGACAGCACCTGAAGCTTTCATTGCACTGAGCATAAGTTGTGTTCCTCCTTCCACTGGTCTTCAGTTGTTCTCCACTCCCGCATACTACTGTGGCTGTATTCCATTTCGTTATCCAAGGAGACATTTTGTCTCGCCTTTTGTCAGAGTGAATTAAAGTAACTTCTTTACTAAATATACAGTTTAGTGGAAAACTGTCTGTAGAGTTCTCGTCAAGATTTAATCATTGCTCATCCTCTTTTGACATGCTGCTTGTATTTACCGGTAAATAATACGTCCTTGTTATCTTCTATCGTGGGCTGTGTTATGAACCATAGAGTATGGATGAGGTTCTACTGATAGCTGAGTATTACACAACTGTAAACTTTCAACTGATTCCAGAACCTCGCAAACGAGCTGCCCTTTTTCATTTGTTGACGCCCAGGTATAAGTGTTTTGTGACACGGGGGATACACATATCATTAGGGGCGTTTTCCGTTATGTAAATCCGACCGAGAAAAATGGAACGGCATTTTCCGATAAAACAGGGTCAAACGAGAGGAATGGCTCTTGCCATTTTTAAGTCCTTTTTTGAATTCCCTACTTAAGTGAGGAGAAGTAGGGTAATGATGTAATGTATATGCAAATGTTGTGGTTTTGTCCTTGCTACACGTCCTTTCTACATGTCGCCTCAGTTGTACTACACACGTTTTTTGTCGCTGCAACATGACTCCCGGCCTCGTGTCCGGCCACCTTAATGGGTTTTATTGAGTCATTTAATCATAACCTGAATCTAAACAATCGTCGAGGAAATAACTAGAACAGAAACGAGGGTCAAACAACTAACAGAAACATTTTGGGCTTTAACCTTTCTTTGCCAGTTTACGACAGCGTAAGAAGCTCAGCCCAGAGTTGGACCGTTAAACCCTCGATCCAGTCACTTTCGTAGTGTCGGAAAGAAGCAAAATAAACAAACATCAATTATGTTTGCATTAGGAAAGAAACGGTCGTGTACGGTACCCAGATATTATTTAACACATTAACAAGGCCATCTTTGAATAGCCAAAAGCCTCCATTTTAAGCCGGAATAGGCTGGGATATTTTTCCGCGGACAGTGGATCGGGTAGCCAGACAACAGTGCTAACTGCTCTTGTTCAGTACATGAAGAATGTGAAGTTACTGCTTTCATAAATGAAAATTATCATACACGGAACAGGGTCACGTGACGTGTTTAGCAATCGCGCGCGAGCGAAAATATGGTGTGTGCATGTGACGTAATCGAATTCTCAAATTATATCCTCATCAGGCATAAGAGGTACCAACTTTATACCTGTTTACAACTTTCCAGCTCAATGGCATCCTTCGTTTGGAAACCAAGTTATGGCGGTGCGTGACATAACAGTCGAAAAATTTACACATATCTCGTGAGTTTTAGCCATTTTAGGAGTATCAGGAAAAGTACTTTTGTAAATATTACTTAGTTCGGTTCAGATAATCAGTCGACTAAATAGTCGAAGTAAGTTCCAGGCGTTTACACTATTTACTGACCGCCGTATTGGAGGACTAAAGAGGTCCTCCAACATGGCGGTCCACACTAAGGCTCTGTAATTTTGTGCGGAACATTTCAACGAATATCTCAACTTTGGGACAAATCACACACCTTAACCTTGGAGGACTGTCTTCTTTATTCATCGTCTACAATATCACAATTTGTTTAAATTTTTCCAGTGCATGGTTTTTTATTGTTTTTTTATTGCGTGACAATGCACACACACTATAGCCTCCCACCCAGACGTTCTTAGGTTTGTCACGTGTTCCTCCCCATGAAGGGCGGAACGCAGGGAGGGTTTGGAAGCCCTTCCCATGATGCATTGCGAATAAACTATATTATCATCCGTCGATTGTCACGTGACCTGTTAGTTGTTAGTGGCGTTCATGGAGTCAGGTCCACTGTCTCTTGAAAGTTTGTCGTTAAAATTATGCGCTTTAGTCCGTGTGTTGCGCTGTAAAGTACAGGGGATCTTTTTCCAAATCCGTAAGTTGATTAACAATAAACAATAAATTACCCGTTGAAGTGATGAGGTTTTCTTTGCTGTTGTGCTGTTATCCATTTACTTCATACAAACACGCTTTAAATTATCAAACTACACTATATTGTCGTTCACAATTATTTCGCTGTGCATGAACTATTTAGTGGAGCATTCTTCGTCCAAATATATAATTAAAGATCGCGATAATTATAGTATAATTTCACCGGGCTGGAAGATTGGCAGCTGGCCTGTGGAGAAGTTGCCTAATGGTAGTCTGATTCTTTGTTGCCAAAAAAGACCATTTTGCCATCATCTAAACTACTAGATCTTGATGTTTGTTATAATGACAACAAAAGTTTCATGGCTGAAGCCTCTGATAATATCCTTTGGTCTGTTTACTTCAAAGAGTGCTGTGGATTTTTGTCATCCAAGATTAGTTGAATGAAAGATCTATATGTTGCCTATTTAGTTCAGGTTTCAAGTGTTTGAACAATCATAATAAATTAGTTCTCCAGACATTGCATTTTCTAATTTGAGTTTATTAAGTTTTTGAATTTCCCACAGGTTGTTTCAAGAACTCCTCCCTAACTAAGCTTCCACACCCAACTGAAAATATTCTTCTGCCTCACTTAAGGACTTTCAACAACAACAACAACAACAACAACAACAAGCTTTATTACCAAAATAAAAAAGTCAATTATTACATTAGAATATATTAATACGCAAGAAAAGGTAACTTTCACTCAGGATAACTAAAAAGCTAATCGAGCTGAGTAAAACTAAGTACTGTTTAAAATAGAAAGTAGGTTGGCAGTAAAGCTAGAGCAAAGGAATCAAATCACAATAAAAAGAGATGAAAAGAGTAAATAAATAAATAAATAAATAAATGAATAGATAAATAAACAAATACCAGTTGAAAACTCATGAACAGTAAGACTGTAAGATGTCTGACTTAACTTTGTCAGTTATCTGCATGTTAGTCATAACTCTTGATCAAATGGAATATACTGAAAGCAAATGATTTTGTCATAGCTATGTTTCAAGGGCTGGTACCTAATATACCTGTAATTCAAATGTATTTTCCATGAAAATATCCATTCTCCTTTTACTGTCTGAGGGTCTTTGGTTTGAGCCACTGTCATTCTTCTGGATTCCTCTGATGGCACTTTTACATTTTTTAAAACTTTTTTCAATCATACTTTATATTAATTTTAAAATAATGCGTTCTATGAACAAAGATAGCTATTTTTGTTATATGTACAAGGTAGTTATTTGGGTCGTTCCTCTGGTGTTTAAAATACACAAGGCTCTGCAATGATCACTTTATTTCAAATATTCAATAATTAGTAACATGGGAGTATTGTTCCAGGTATACTAGAAGACTTCATTACAATTATATACTTTTTACTATCCTTCACATTGTCAGTAGTGGGAGGTGCAATGGCCTCCTCCTGAGTGCACTTGTTCCCAGATCAAGCAGCCTAGTTTCGATCCCTGACCAGGACATTGTGTTGTGTGATGTATATATGAAATAATTCATATTTGAACTGCGGTTATAGATGCAAGTGAAGTATGATCCTCGCAGTAAATTTTCCAATTTAAGCAACTGGAAAGAAGAAGCCTGAAAAAAATCAGGGCTTCATACTTCACTTGCATCTATAACCGCAGTTCAAATATGCATTATTTCATATATACATCACATAACTTCACTGCACGGGAAAATATGAACTCAATAATTTGACCTTGCTCCCAATGTGTGGCTTCATAGCTCAGTTGGTAGAGCATCGCACCGGTATCGCGGAGGTCATGGGTTCGAATCCCGTTGAAGCCCTGTTTTTTTTCAGGCTTCTGTAACGAGTACGCATACATGAAGTATCGAGCTTCATGTGGCCGCAAGGCAACCTGGGCAGTTCGTACCTGGTGGTCGGCCATGTTGTATCTTAGTAAGCTGTAGCTATATGCTCTTGTGTTAAATATAAGTTGATGTTTTGGTACCTGACCGCCTGATTACTGATCGTTACAGCTTCTTCTTTCCAGTTGCTTAAATTGGAAAATTTACTGCGAGGATCATACTTCACTTGCATCTAGAACCGCAGTTCAAATATGAATTATTTCATATATACATCACATAACTTCACTGCACGGGAAAATATGAACTCAATAATTTGACCTTGCTCCCATTGTGTGGCTTCATAGCTCAGTTGGTAGAGCATCGCACCGGTATCGCGGAGGTCATGGGTTCGAATCCCGTTGAAGCCCTGATTTTTTTCAGGCTTCTTCTTTCCAGTTGCTTAAATTGGAAAATTTACTGCGAAGATCATACTTCACTTACATTGTGTTGTGTTCTTGGTCAAGACACTAAATACTCTCACAGTGCCTCTCAACATCGCTACAGCTGTATGGACTAGCATCCCATCCAGGGGGCAGTAGAAGTACTCATGGCTGCTTCATGTTAAAGAAACCAGGATAAGCTCCAGCCTGATATGAGCCACTTTGCTCATATGCAGAGTTTATCTTCACCTTGTCAGTAGTTATTATTGATTTGTTACATTTAGCTGGGTCTTGAAAGGTATTATCAGGATCTGGAATTTGACCAAACAACGGTGCAGGATTCCTGGCTAAATTCAACATATCTTGACAGGATTTAACTTCGAAAATTTGGCATAGGATGTGGGATGTTTTTTTTAATGCATCTGAGGAATTTGGGAATTCATCATGACCCAAAAAATGTTTTTAAATCAACCAGGAAAGTGCTAAGTGGTGTCTTCTTTCCTGTACCCTTCTTTCCTCCATGTTTAAGGGAATTTCAGAGAGACTGATACAAATACTTTGATCTTGTCCTAGAGGGTGTGAGCTACATGCTTGCTATGCTGAAACTTACAGATGTTTAAATAGTCAAATTGCCTTAGTGACAAGGACCTCAAAAGAGGTTTTACTTGTTTAAATGTAGTACAACATATGCAATTTTTTCATATGCAATTTTTATTTGAAGGTCAAAAATATATTTGTTATTTCTCCATCTTCTTTGCATCTCTGCGATATTTTGCGAGCCAATAAACTTCCATCGCACTAGCCTGTCGGGCTGGTGGAAGTCGTGAGCAAGTGATTTTTCTGATTTTTTAATGACTGAGCATCTTCGATTGATCAGAAAATGAGCTTTTATTAAGGCTTATAGCCTTGAAGTTAATTTAAGCTTTTTGACATTTGGGGTTATCAGACATTGGAGAATTCGTTTTTAGTATTTGTTGGTCAACAGCTCCAACTCTATTTCGCCTGTAAGTCATTGTTTACAGGCGACTTTTCAGGATGACGGCCATCTTGAGGAAGCGAGTGAAATGTTATACCGTAGCGCAAAAATACGAAAAACCACAATAATGTTTCACTTAATTCCGTCTAAAATTATATGTCTCATTTCCTTGGGGAAACTGCAGTTGGTTTCAGCAATATGTTACCAAAGCCTAATTTAAAAACTCATGTACAAGCATCAAAGTATAT
>CM042753.1:19291382-19316623 GCA_022496165.2 Catalaphyllia jardinei
CCACACAGTCTCGCAATTTTGTCGAGGACATTATGTACTTTAAAAGGGCATATTCCAAGGCGGTCATTTCTTTACATTCCTGGGAACGACGAACGAAAAGTGTCAAAAGCCAGTGGTTTGAATTCTGATTGTGTCGTGTTGGATTGTGAAGATGGAGTGGCAACCAACAGGAAGGTATAAGGACTTAATTGAAATTTATGCCAGTTATTTACCGGCTCTGCAACTAAAGAAATGAATTGAGCATCGAAGCCCTCGAGGGAAGGGAGAAGTAGAGTGTTTGGTAAGAGAGCGAAGCACACAGTGAGTTGTGATCTCTAGTACGATTTTATTAAGTTGCCTGATTGTTCTACTCCGATTACATAGTTATCGATTAACTAGGTATAAAATTAGATCTGCGATCGTCACATTCTCCCTTGTTTGAGGAAGCTAGCAAAGGTTCGGAATATAAGCCAACTAGTCTGAATGTTGATACTCAACGGTTTCATTAATGCAATTCACTAAATCACTAAATCACATTAGTCAAATCCGGTTCAGTGTCATTGTTTTAAAGTTAGAGTACAGTCCTATGTCATGACAAAGTCCTGGAATCTCTTGGGACTTAAAGAGACCTGACCGCTTCAGGTCTTGATTACTGATTCGTTGGTTCGCGTTTCCCTTAGTGGCAATGCTCTGCGTGGCGGTCACGGAGCGCTTCATGGCAACTGGGCCATTCGTCTTCAGTACTCTGGGGAGGTTTTGGTGCTGCTAAACTGTTATGTAATTGTTCAAAGTGGATATCAAGAAATCCTATCTACTGTGCGGCTTGGCTCCCAATGAGGTTAGCACAGGTTTCATCTGGTATGACCATGAAGGTGACTTTGTGCTTTTGGTTGGTTTGGGGTGGCAAACTTGGATTTTGCATTTTCCAATAGGATGCAAAGTAGTGGAATTGAACATCTTCAGCATTTGTGTCATCTGCGGGACTTGATTTGCATATTTGGTGCCGGTAATTTCGCAGGCTTTTATGACATTGCACGTTGCTCCAGTATCGATTTGGAATTTTGCTTCCCTTCCGTCCTTTATTTTCATCACTGTTTCTATTTTCGCTGGGTATTCAGCTTGCACTGCATTGATTTCGTCTGGGGTTAATGAAAGGGTCGCAATTGATTCACCGGAGTCACTTGATGTCTCGCATGATAGTTGGTGTATTGGCGTCTTCTTTAGCTTAGTTTTCGACTGACTTCAATCTTTCCTTTGCAAGCAAACGCTGGCGAAATAATTTGGTTTACTGCAACTTGTACAAGTTTTCCGGTATGCAGGGCACATGGAGTGGCTTCATTTGTGTTTACCACCACAATATTTACATTTGTCCGTCTTGTGTTTTATGTGTCTTTTATTAAAAAGAGTTTTGTTGAATTTCCCTTTCGATGTGCTGTCGAATGCGAGGACATCTTCGGGCTTTTCTGCCATGGTTTTCATCTGCTGAGATGTAGCTTTGCTGCTTTTACAGACATCGATCGCTCGGCTGAGTGTGAGTTTTTTTCTTGCAGCAACTTCTTTCAGGTTCGGCTATTTCTAATGCCAAGTACTAGACGGTCACGTACCAGTGAGTCATGTAAACACGAGCAAAAATTGCACGATTGCACCAGTGTGCGTAGGGCGTTCACGTATTTGACGATGCTTTCACCTTCTTCTTGGTTTCTGCTGTTGAATATGTATCTTTCATAGGTTTCATTTGTTTCTCCGATGCACAGATCTTCAAATTTTGTCATCATGGCGTTGAGTTTCTTCCTGTCATCTTCTGGGTCAAAATTCATTCCTTCAAATAATTCCAATCCATCTTCACTGATCGCCGATAGAAAGGCAGCTGTGTGGAACTCTTCTTCAAATTGATTTATTCTGGCGACAATCATGTAATCATCCCATGCATGCTTGAATATTTTCCACTTTGTGGCTAGATTTCCATTGGTTCAAAGCGCTTTGGGCATTGCTATGCCGCTAGGGAGTTGTCGCTCATCGGCTGTGGCCGCTCCAGTAGCTGCATTTTCATCAGTGCCAGAGGTGTGACCCTGCAAGTGGTGTCTGGGGGCATGCTCCCCCACAAATGTTTGAAAAATGGAAGTAGCCAGGACATGATTTCCTTCATTCTGAGCAGAAATATGATGTGACTCTGAACTGGAAACCACTACTATGTGTGGAGAATTGCAGTCAGCATAATTATGTGAACATGTGCAATAGTCATTAAACGCTGGTTCTGCACAAGAATAAAGTGTTCAAAGGGAGTACAAACCAAACAAGGATTAAGCTATATTATAAAAGATAGTTATGACGGAACTAAAGCAGCAAGGAATGTCAATTGCGTGTCTGAGAAATAATAGTTTCAGCGTGAGATCGTAAGATTGACTTGGTTTGTGTGAGTCTCACACTCAATACACGAGACTTGAGAGCTCTGCAAATGGAGGTGGTCAGGGTATGCTTGACAAAACCAAAGAGTACCTGACAGGCGTAGAATGTTATAGTGGCAAAGTAAAAGGCAAGATCTTTCAATGCAATTTTTGCAGATTTCGGAGATTTTCAGCTTGGAAATGAGCCAAACTAGCTCTGGTCTACTCAAAAAAGCATTTGCAACATGGCAGCATGCTTTTCTTTCCACTAGCACCATGTTTTACAACATTTTTGCTCAGGCATATGCAGAAATCAAAATTTTGAGATGGATGAGAAAGTGACTTGCATCTTAGGCGTTTCATTTTTGCTCATGGATGTTACATAACATCCATGAGTGTAGAAGACAGTCGGATGGCGCTCGATCTCTCACTCACTCACTCAATTCTGATTAATTTATTCACTCAAACCGGATTAAATCGTTTCTCCTAACCCTCCCCTGCTTAGTATGGTTCTTGTCCTAGGCACTTTGTCTTGTAGGTTCAGCAGGTTTTAGCGGGGTACTAGAAAGGCAAGTTTTTTGTCCAACAACATGGAGTTCATGTTTGCTTTGAAATCTACGATGCTAAAAGGTGACGATGTCACCACCAAAAAAATGCCTGGTAAAATGTTACCTGGAGGAGGAAACAATGCAAAGGCGAATGAATGGAATTTTTACGGGTGAAGGAGATTAAAGTGTATTGCTTATTGGAAACAGTCTGTTTCTCACTATAGGTCAGTGTCTCTTGCCTTTTTCTTTACATTTTTGATATTTTTACACCACTTTTATCATCTACCCTGGAGTGTTACACTATATTTGTTAGGGATACACTTGGCCTTGTTTTAGGAAAGTGTTGTAAAGTTAGGCATAGTGTAACAAAGCAATTTCGGAATTAAGAAGCGTGGTTACATATTACAGTTGGAAATATAACCTATGTATAAGCCTTTGTTGTTATGTAGCCATGTAAATATCTCTACTACATGTCGCTTGGAATATAGAAAACTAGTTCTTGATAACCGTTTTAAAACATGTGGAAATATTAGTTCCTCACTCACTTTTTGATGGGTACAGAGGTAGACTGATGCATTAGAGGGTGTAAAATATCAAGTCTTTATCAAAGTTAACGGAGCTTGGGAGAAATTCCGGTGAATAGAAGGGTTGTTGTATTTTGCACGAACTAACAACCTACCCCATAACAATTTAAATTAATTTCCCTCCACAAAGCTTTGTATTAAATACAAAGCATTATTATTATCGTATAGTTTTGACATACTTAAACAGTTCTCCCCTTTGGCAGTTATGCCACTGCTGTTGAATTAAATTTGATAACATGTTCTAAGGATACCATAATTTAGAAGCAAGGCAAGTGTTGTAGCTCAGCATTTGTTGAAGCAAGACAAGATAGTTATTTTCGTAACCACGCCAAAGTAATATTATGTCGCGTCTGGAGATACCTTTTTAGCATGAGTATTTCTGCTATGCTCTAATGTGCAGAGAATGGCATGTTTTTTGGCAAGATAAACACATGTTTAACCTGAGACAATATGTTATTATATTGAGCGCAAATTTCCACTAAAAAGCAATAAGAATTGTTAGATCTTTTTCATAGGAGTAATATGCAAGAAGTGGAGTTCTTTTATATTTGGTGAAATAATGTAATAGGTGAAACAGAGATGTTTGGGAAGAACGCATGTGTTGTTGTGTTGCTTAACGATAACCAGCTGGTGATGTAATTTTATGGGGGATAACAAGTTGTTAAGTGAATTTGTCATCATATGTCACAGATGAAATCATGCGATTGTAAAACATGTAAGCTAAAAGTTGACCTTTTAGTGAAAGGGATAAGATTTGCCAGTTCTTTTATTTTTGCGAGGAAGAGCTGTGACAAAGTTTGCCTTGAGAGCAGCCGGAGCACTTTAGAAAGTACTTGTAGAGATGGCGAGCAGCAAAAATATTTTTAAATTTTTCTTTAGCTGATTTTTTTTCCTTTAATACAAAGAAAACATTTTGCACACATTCCAGTAGCTTACAGCCAATTAACGCCTTAATTGCTTGATGCCAAATTACTTCAGGTGGCTTCACATGAGCTTTAGTGTTGATAGACTTGATATCTAAAGCTTTGTAATCGGACATTGTAAACAGACCATGAGAAGATGTTAAATTGCTTTTTTGTTAGATTATTCTTACCAGTGCTGGCCTGATGGGCCACTTGGCACATATCTAGACTTTGACTTCCACAGTCTGAGTTTCCATTTGCAGAATGAGTGCTTGTGCAAAACGTTGCCCATGAAAATCACTTAATTTTCATGCGAATGACCATACAGGTGACATATTTTCATACCGTCCAATAGTTTCACTCAGACTCTTTTTGCCACAGGGGCAAAAGTAAACTTGGGATTGGGCTATTCATCCATGAGCTGCTCAGGGAGCCTTTGATTTATAGTGCAGAGTGCACTATTGGATGGTTTGGGGTTTGACTGCGCTAAAGCACTGTGGCCGCAATAAGGCACTATGGCACTATGGCACTATTGCACTAAGGCAATAAGGTGTAAACTTTAACTTTTGTTTGATTAATTAATTAATTCCAATTAATTAATTTGCCATCTTTTTTGGGAGGTGGGGTAGATGCCTTTGTTTGCTATGTAAAACATACTACAGTTACATTACTTCTTGGATAACATTACAAAACTATGTATGGTTCCAATATTCTCTTGTTATCCTAGTGGTACTATTCTCTTAAGAACAAAAGCAATTTGCCCAAAGTGCATGTGCAGATTGATTAGCATTAGTGTAACAATTAGTGTATAATTATACACAAACGTTAAGTGCTTTTCCTTGTGGTAGAACACAGCATGTAAGACGCATGCGCTCTAGCATTGTCAGGATGATACAATCCGTTCTAGAGTTCAGATTCCTTCGTGCGATACCACACTTGTCTTAATGGGCGATAGCAGTTATATAGTTTCAGGTAATATTAGTTCTCCCTTTTAGTGCAAAGAACGCTTTTGTGACAGCATATCTTTTGGAATCATCCCTAGCTCGGTTCAAAATTGTTGTGTGCTGTTTTCAAACTAATTCATGTTTGCTATGGTTTAAAAAGGGAAATGAATGGATCTCCTCAGGGGCTTGTTTATTTTCTCCCCTATGAAAGAGAGCAAGAAGTTTACAAATGTATTTACCTGAAACATTTCCAAGTTAACGGCATTAAAATCAGTAATGTTGTGACCAAATAAACTTCTCAAACATTGCTGCAGACACTGTGGCACTTAAAGAAACGGCAAGTAAATTCAGTCAGTCTTCGAGGGGACTCATTCAATGATGTAGGAAATACATGTAATATCAGTCAAGTTGAAACGCTTCTCAGTTGTATTAATCGATATCATTGCATATTTTGAACTGGTTTATTGTTAACACCAACGGAGGCAATCTAATAAGAAGGTGCTATTCTGAGACACGACATGACTATTTGATAATTAAATTAGTAATTGTTTATCAATGATATGAAAATTTGCCTCTTGAATGAAACAAAATCATTCCACTTCAATTGTTTTCATAAGTTAATAAGGAAGCAGGAAAAAAAGCGAGCATATCCTCCTTTGTATGTTTTTTAAGAAAACAAGTGCATCATGTTACAAACTTTGCAAGGAAAGCAAGAGTATCAAGCTACAATTGTTGGTGTTGAAAAAATAAAATTATCATGTCTGCTAGTTCAACATATTAATGAATTTAAAATGAACAAAGTTCAAGGTAAAACACCACAGTGAAATTTAAAACCACCTTGACAAACAGTGATATTATTGTAAGTTATTTTTGGGCCTTGAACTAACAAGTTACATACAGTCAGCAGATGAGTCAAAACAATCTGACAGTCCTGCATAACACTCTACACCATCTGAGATTGTCTCACTAGTTTTTATATATTTATTTTTTTGCACCTTTCCATTTTCTTCTTTTCTTATCTTTTTGCTGCAGTGATTGACCTTCTACTGGGCTTGTTTGAGAAAGCATCATCAAGACAGACAAATTTTACCATGGAGTAGCCACGTGTAGTCGCAAGCAATTTACTCTGAGTTTTTCAATCAAATTTCTTAGCATTTTCATGGATATTTCAGGCTACATTTAGCCAATCACTCTGATCTGGATATCATTAGAAAGATTGTTTCCTCCTGCAGAAATTGAGTACAGATGATGCTTATTTTGGTCAAAGGGGGATGATGTCAGAAGTGGAACAAAGGTCAATGCTCATCAGGGCCTGTCACGGTTATGGCCGGCACAGGAGTCAATGTATGTACATGTGGACCTCACTTACTAGCTGAAATATGTTTGCCTGTCATTTTTCACAGGAAGAAGCAAGGAATACCATCCATAATCTTCTTGGTCAGTTGAATTTTGGTTCCAGTGAAGTATGTGTCCGTATCAACTCTATCGAGACTGGCTTGGCAGAAGATGATCTGAGAGCTACTTTAACAGCAAAGGCATTCCCTCATTCCATTGTGTTACCCAAAGTTGAGACTGTGGAACATTTAGATTGGGTAAAGAAATATATTCCTCAAGTTGCATTAAATCATAAACAATTTTGTTAAGGTTATCATGCATCTTTGGAGTAAAACATTTCGTGTTTAAAGGGGCATCAAAATTTCAGAATTTTCTTGAAGGCAGTTCCAGCTGGCAAAAGTTGGATTCCCATCTTCTAAATCCTGGCTAAAAGCCTGTTTTATAGTGGTTTTACATAAAAGCAGAGTTCTTATTTTTCCTATTGGCCTTGTTATTTTTTATCAGGGCTTCCAACTGGGTTACCTAGGCTAACAGCAAAAGGCTGGTTTCTGTTTTGCAAACATTTTTCTCACCCATGTGACAAAGCCCCTTAATTAGGAAAAAAAGGTACAGTAGAGCCCGGTGAGAAGTTTCAGCAGACAGATGATTTGCACTTTTTAAGATTTCCGGATATCAGGATGTGTTTTTTTCTGTTGATGCGTTGACTTGCCTTAACATATGGTTACTCTACATGTAAGTTACAATTCATCATGTCTTGCTATTAAGAAAGAAACAAAGTAATCACTCACTAAATTATAAACAAGACCCTGCCAAGCATCATAGTTTAAGCTCTCTAACATTTTTAAGCGGTTTGACTACAGCTGTAATAGATTTATCTTAGCACTGAAATGAGAATGTCCATTTTATGAACTTAGTCTCAGTTCTATCAAACTTTATTCCAAAATTGTTTATTCAACTTCCAGATAACTGACAGAGTTTCTTCCCTGTTACATCAGAGAACTGAAAGGCTTGGGCTTATCACTCAAGTTGAAAGTGCGCTAAGTCTTCTTAACCTGCGTGCTGTCTGTGAACATGGCACTTCTGAAGACAGTTCCCTTAGGCTTGAAGCTTTAGTCTTTGGATCTGATGACTTCCTTGTCAGTATAGGTAATTATGGTCTTAATTACCTCTTTTGGTGCAATAATGAACAATATTTGCCTGCTTGAAAATGTAAAATAATTATTGTTTTGTACTGTTGTGCCAAAAAGAAGAGTCTTAAATGGAAGAAAAATGGTTGAAATTACAAATTAATAGTGAATTTTCAGCACATTTTTGTAAAACAGAAATGGCCGTTGTATACCTTGATTTCTTCTTGGTTGAAATATGAAATTTAAAAAACCTGGCCCTTCACTTTTCTGGACATTGTTCAATTATGTGGGTGTTTTTCTGTGGTGGTGATTGTCAACCAGAAAATAAGGTGTGACAAAAAAATTATGTTCTTGTCTTGACTTATTCCTTTCTTGTCCATACCGCTGTTGCATTTACGTTATCATACCATCTACTAGCAGCAGCAGCTAAGAGATCTTGTGTCATTAGGAGTGGAGTCTATAATTTATAATAAATGCTTTACGTCAGTTACATCAGTTATCTTTTAGGAGCTACCCGTACTCAAGATGTCAAGGAATTGATTCATGCACGCCAGAGTGTAGTCGTTCATGCCAAAGCTTACAGACTGCAAGCAATTGACATGGTATATATAAACTTCAAAGGTATAAGTCATGCACACATATGTGATGTTGTCATTCAAGAAGGGTGATTCTGTATTGCTTTTGTTGTTGCTGTAATATATTGCACTTGCATTTCACAGTGCTGGAAGTACAATCTTTGTGTTTACACAATAGGTCTTGTAATGGGGTGCCATTTGTTAATTTGTCATGTACTTTACTTTTGGTAGTTTTTGTCATTGTTGGCTTATTGATGATAATTCATTATTGACCATCCATTGTCTGCCAACTGCCTAAGGGTTTGTGCCCTCATTCATTATCTCTGGGTGTGTCCACCAACCACCCAAGTTTCTGCTTTGGGGTTTGTGTCCGCTAACCGCCCCACTTGTGTTTGTGCTTTGGGGTTCAAGTCCCCTAACCGCCCCACTTTGCTTGCAGGGTGTGTCCGCTAACCACCCAATTACCTGACCAGGGTGTGTTGCTACCACCCACTCTCGTTGCCATCCCAGGGAGCAACCAGTGTCCATAGTCCCATTTACTGCCAGATATGTCTTGTATTTATTCATACTATATTATTAGAGAGCGAATTGTTGTTAACCATTCCTATATCCACTGGTTATTTGATAAAATTTCTCTTATATCCATTACCTATTTAAACAAGACGATTTTTTTAAATCGTGTAACCGCGCTTTAAAATTGACTTGTTTTAGTCTTAGCGATATGTGTGGCACAGGCAGCCTAAGCTTTCGCTGTGAGGATTATTATGCGGAAGTTCAGCTCGTGAAACGTGACATTTACTCTTTATGGGAATGTTCAGCTTGGGAAACGTGACATAGTTACCGCCGTCATCTACTGTTACATAACCGAATTTCATTACGCGAAACGTGACTCTCGCTGCCTTTCAGCATAATATGTGCTGAAGGGCGTATCCGATTACATTCTGCGTGTCAGTAAAAAGCGGGGTAGGGTTTGGGGTTGGGGTCTCTTTTTTTACATACTTTTTTACATACTCAAATTGGTCACGCCTTTGCTGTTACTGAGCAGTCTATTTCCACCGGTCACAACATTAAAAGGGATTTACATTGTAAAATCAAAGAAACATTGTTAATACGGGACTTGAAACCCGCCCTAAATGAAAACGTCGGTAGTGAAAATCTCCTTCCTTCTTTATTTATTCACACTGGATGTAGTTTCTTTTTCCATTGTTGTCTAGCAAGTTACCAATACCTCGCTTCAGTTTTTGTCTTTTTAAATCTCGTCATATTTTGTAACCGTCACTTCTGAGGATGTATGTTGTAGCATACGAAACGTCAAGTTTAATATACCATGCACAACCTCATTGTTATGTTTGTAACCGCTGTTTATTTTATCTTTCTCTTGAAATTGAGATGACCGAAAAACAAGAATTTTTGTGATGGTACTTTTTTATGTCTAAATTTCTTTGAACCCAAATTCTAATGTCTCGCGACTTTATAAGCTGTGTATCGTTACAATATTTTCAGATATAAAGAATATAAAAAAATGTGGTGGAGCTTATCTTAAACAGTCGCGTCACATTTCAGTCAAGACAGTCGAATATAGAAAGCGCAAATTTCTTTTCCAGTTCATCGTTTTCTGCAATAGAAGGCCCTAAGTAAGTCGAGTCATTGGAAAACGGAAACGGAAGCTGAACTTACCATAAACACACCCGTTGCCTTCGATGAGACCTCCCAATTAAATATCATATATAACATACTGCCCCAAACCAAGACCTTTAAATTACTAAAATGCAAAAGATTGATTGACTTTCCTGTTTATTTTTTCCCTTAGTTAAAAGCAATGAACGTCAAATGAACTGCTTGTTCTCGCTAAAAAGCCTTTCGTAGTGGCAACAGAATTGGAACGTGTTGTTCCGTGACTCGGCCTGTCGGATGTGATTATTTGATAATTGGATTAGTTTTTGTTTGGATTAGTTTTTGATTAAAATCGTGAAATGATAATTAGTGTTTTGAAAAAATTGTTCTTCCATATTTATATTTAACTTAATACCACCTATCTCCAGCAGTGAAAGAAAAGAACATCACCCTTTAAGTTTTCGAGAAAACAAGGAGAAAAACAGAAGTATCAAGTTACAAACGTTCGCGTGAAAAGTAAGATTGTCACGTTTACTAGTCAACGTATAATTCAGTTTATAACCAGATCCAATGTTCTGATGCCAACAATGATCGTAGATTTTTTCGGTTTTGATATTGCAGGAAACCATTTCAAATTAACATCAACCAAGAAGACGTTATGAAAGGTAACCCTGAACTTGAAACAACCAGACACACAAACTGTATAAATTTTATAAGGCGCCACGAAATCTGCAGAGTTTGGGACGTTTCCTTGTTGCATTACCCTTCCCAATGCCTGAGAGTTTTTTGTTCCTTATGAGAAACTGTATTTCGCGAAGCGTGCAACCACTATGTCACCTCAAAGTCTAATCGAATTAATTTGCGGTTTACCTCGCCGCCAGAAGTCTTCGGGAATACCATAACCCTTAACTTTAAAGAAAATCTCCGCTAAAAATTCCCGGTTTTAACAATTGCCATTAATGCGAAATATTAAAATGCCCCTGAATACATTAAGAAATGATAGGTCTAAACATTTTTCTGGGCGTGCCGCTAGATTGGCTTCTTGCTTGCCAGTTTATTCTGACCGTGGAAAAAAAAAGTAAAGTTAAGATGGAACGAATAATTTTTTTCGTGAAAATCGTGAATCGGTAAAGCAGGTTATACCGGGAGGTTATACAACTACAAAATTGGCAAGACAAAAGTCCTGATGTGGACCTGCCTTGGAGAAGTCGTTTGCAAGGCACCTGTACGTGTTGACATCTGTTAAAGGCATTTGTTGTAAGTTAGTGTACCAGCTTTCCAGAGTCGGTCGTTGAATAGTTCATACTGTAAGTTCTCGCTGAAACGCCTTTTATAATTTGAGGTGGCACCAGAATAAGAACGTATTGTTCTGTGACTCGACCTGTCAGATGTGATTATCTGATTAGTTTTTGTTTAATTGTGAAATGATAATTAGTGATTCAAAAAAATTGTGCTTCTTCCAATTTTTTCGTAGATATTTAACATTATACCATTTATCTCCAGCAGTGAAGAAAAAGCACATCGCCCTTAAGTTTTCGAGAAAACAAGGGGATCGTGTTGTATAACTTTATGAGAAAAACAAAGTATTAAGTTACAAACGTTTGCGTGAAAAGTAAGACTGTCACGATCGCTAGTCATTTAACTCAGTTTATAACAAGATCCACAAACCTTAACTTTAAGAAAATCTCCGCTGAAAATTAATGCAAAATATTAAAATGTCCCTGATTACATTAAGAAAAGATAGGTCCAAACATTTTTCTGGACCTGCCGCTAGATTGCCTTCTTGTTTGCTAGTTTATTCTGACCGTGAAAAACAAAAGTGTCAAGTTACCATTTGAAACTAAGAAATAAAAATATCATGTTACATGTATCTGCAACTAAACAAGAAATTTGATTGGCTGTTTATAGTACACTTAGATCCAATCTGATTGGTATGACATACATACATCTCTCACTCACTCACTCACTCACTCACTCTCTCACTCACTCACTCACTCACTCACTCACTCTCTCACTCACTCACTCACTCATTCATCCATTCTTATATCCTAGTTATTTAATAAAACACTCTTGTGTACACTGGTTATTTGATAAACCTAATACTGTGTTTCTTGGTTATTTATTTGATGAAACCATTATTTGGTTTAGTGTTTGAACATTGTTTTTGAAATTCATTGTTAAAATCCTTTGACAACGCTATTACTCAAATAACCAAAAGTATCAAATTTGATGAGTTCAAGACCTGATGGGTTCTCCTTCTTGGTAGTTTTATGGGCCAGCAAACGCTGCGCACCAGCAAGAGTACTCTTCACCCAGCAGGTGAAACCAGGCAATGCTGTGAACTGCTGACTCCAACGGAGATGCTGTTTTCGCCTCAGTCATTAAATGACGCAGATAAATAGCAAAGTGAAACGGAGAAGCGGGAAAAACTGTCAAGCCATGTTCTCGTGCCTAAGACCTCCATCTGATGTAGGAAGAAAAATACTTGGAGGAAGTACTGGGTGCTCTGCTAGCCAACGCAACATCCGGAAGAGAACTTGCAAGAGATTGTAAAGCACTGGATCCCTGGGGAACCGCGGCTCGGAGAACCGACCACATAGTAGAGCTGAAAACATCTGGAAAATAAAAGCAAAAAGAACACACACACCCCCTAAAAAGTCAATAATAAATACCCTGAACGCTGGAACAGCAAGACCGAGATGAAAGACAAAACCAGCACGCCCAAATATATACCCCTACTAATTACCCACATACCAGCGCACGCACCTAAATAAACATAAGATACCGATGAGAGCATATTTTCCTGCTAATTACCAAGTCAAACGCAGGGAAATACCATTCCATACTGAGCTCCATAAATTTGTGTAAAACATTTTGACAGCCAACTTTAGTACGAAACATCGCAAAGACCTGAGACTCGGCAAAGTAGATAAGCTACTTATCTCCTATAATATCACCAATTCTTGACTGTTTTTATTCAATA
Organism: Catalaphyllia jardinei; assembly: GCA_022496165.2. Taxonomy (NCBI): domain Eukaryota; kingdom Metazoa; phylum Cnidaria; class Anthozoa; order Scleractinia; family Caryophylliidae; genus Catalaphyllia; species Catalaphyllia jardinei. The sequence goes on from CM042753.1 coordinate 19,304,358, forward strand.
GTTTTGATTTTATTTTTTTCGTTGCATGACAGTGAAAACCAGCAATAAACAGCAGACCAGGTCAGAACAAAGCTTGAACATGTTCATGTAACATTACCTTTTCATCACAAAATCTGTTGCTGTTACCTCATAAGGCGGCAGAGGATAGTGCCGCGCGAAGAATGGCTTATGCAAAAAATTCTCGATCGGCCTTTGAAAGTGGGTTAAAATTGTAATTGTAAGGTGTAAGATGTAACAATGGCTCAGTTTAAGCCAATTGCAAGGACGGAACTATTCGAGCCATTGTAGTTTTTAGTCAATCAGGAGACGCGTTACATCTAGACTTGTCTCGTTGAAGGTGATTGTTTTCTTTGCTGTTTTGTTTATAGCTTGGTTTTCACTAGCGACGCAAGCATAAGCGCAAGCATAATGCTCCGTTTTCACACAACGCAAGCGAATGCAAGCATAAGCGCAAGCACAAGAAAAAGGAAAAGTTTTGATCCTTGTGCTTTCACTTGTGCTTGTGTCGCTTATCCAACTGTGAACAATTTCATAGTCTCAAAACATATCGCACTAGCGTGTTTCCTCTCTCACTTTATCGAACGGAAACTTCAATCGGGGAGCGTGCCCTTTACAAAACTCTTTTTCTAATTCGAATATTGAGGAAACCGGTTAGATAAGAGCAAATCCAAGACACAAAAATCGACACGAAACCGAACCAGCGTGTTCACCACAGAACTGAACGAGCGTGTTCATGGATCGAAACAGTGTATTCCTTCTCTGTTTACCTATATCGAACTAAACGTTCCATCGGGCAGCGTTTTTTTAAAAAGAGTGTGTTCACCAGTCGAACCCTCAGAGCAAATCCAGTGTTCAAATCTAGCATATCGAACTGAAGGTTCAGTCGGCAGTGTTTCCTAACAGAACTGAACGAGTGTCTGGGGCGGATCTAGGGGTGGTTTGGGTGGTTCAGTCGAACCCCCTAAACTGACCGCAAAAACGTATAACAAACGCGTGGTTAAAAAAAAGTGAATCAACTCAGCTAATAAATATATCTTTTGAAAATGATAGATAAAATGGAGGTGACTTTAGAGCAATTAAACCACTTCAAATTGCCCCTGAAAACGCTGGAAATCGCATTTCAGAGGCCCTACAATTAAACTTTTTCCGGGGGAGCATGCCCCATGCTCCCCCGGACCCCCCTAGGGGCTACCGCCTTCGGCGGGCGTTTATCCGAACCCTCCTTCGTCAAAACCTGGATCCGCCCCAGAGTGTGTTCATCATGCAGTCGAATCCAGTGTGTTCAAAAACACAAATCCGACTTGTTTGCCACAGAATGCAACGTGCTTGTTCACCAAGCAAACTGGCGTGCTCACTTTCACTTTGACTTTGCCCATCATATTGAAGTGAAAGTTCAACCGAGCAGCGATACATTGCAAAACTCTTGACATTCAGGGTACTCCTCGAATTCTCAATATCTGACTGGATTGCGTGACTAACGTTACCGGCCGGTAAACCCGTTATAATTTTCTCTTGGTAATGTTTGCAACAGAAGAGAACCAAAAATCCCTCATGTTGTATTAATAAACCCCTTATTATACCACTAAATTATTTGCTCGTTGGCACTCTATCGATAGGTATACCAAGTTTTAACACTTACATTTTAGCGCTTGTATTTACATATTTTATCGTTGGACATTCTGACACCCTGATTTGTACTTATATATGTATATTTCATTCGCTTTTTCTACAACTTGAAAATGATCTCAGAGAGATCGAAACATCGTTTTTTATCGCTTATTCTGAAAGATATAAGAGTGGTTTGATTAAATGACCAGTGGATCTAAGAATGGTTTTATCAATAACCAGTGGATATGAGTATGGTTTATTAAGGGAAGGTACGTTTTTTATTGGGGGGGGTGTGGGCCGGGGCTTCGGAGGGGAGGGTCATTAGTAAATATTTCACAAATTGGAGAGGGTCAAACCTGTTTGATACGCAGTCAGGGGAGGGTCATAGTTCTTTTTGGCAAGGAAAATGTAACTCCATGTCGGTTAGTTGACTTCAATTTACTAAAAAACACGCGAAGTGTATAAAAACCTAAAACTTGTATATACAGGCAAAGCTATCAGTTAAAATTAACTTCCATTATTTCATACAGATGTCGAAATATTCTGTCAAAAAACTATTTTGTCCCAACTAACATAATTGTCTCTCTCGACCCGTGCCCGTTTTCGTCCTTATTTTGACGTCGGTAATGTTTGGTCAGCACTAGTTTCCATACGTCAAACTGACATTCCTCTTTCGGTTACAATTACACGAAGTGAATCTCGTTTCAGACTTAGTTTTATTATAAAAATATTTTTTTTCTTATAAATTTCGTTTTATTTAAAGAAAAAGAACAATAATTTAAACGGACCCCGAGAGTAGAACCCGGGCCAGTGGTAGTTCATTAACCACTACACCAACCGGGTGCTGGCCGCTGGACCCCAAATTTTTTAACTATCTATACTGCAAGCATAAATATATGCAAATTATTCCGGATTGATCCCAAACGAACGCGCCCTAAGGCTTAAACGTCATTTTGACAGATGGAAAGTCAATAGAGTAACTTCCTTATGTAAGCATCACTAAAGTGTCACTAAGGCGTAAATGTCAGTTTGACGGATGGAAACTAGCGTTGACCGTAATGTTTCCACGCAGGGTTCTGGTATAAAATCAGTCTCCGGCGACGATTCGTTACTTGAGCTACTTGGGCTTGAACCGACAACTCGATCTACTACGTCACTTTGTGAGTCGGTTTCCACCTCGGAAAGTGATGAGGTCACTTGTTGCTGTACATTTCTGAGTGGGGGCTGCCGAGGTTGTTGACGCTCCATTGAATTGCACAGCAAGCTGCCAATGTGTGCTTTAATAATTGCGACCTTTTCAGCTTTCTTCCCTTTGAAGGCGATCTTGTGATGGGAAAAGTACAAGGATAGCTCGTCCACCCTCAAGGACGCCAGCTTATCGGAGTTGTACAGTCCAACCCAGTCAATGTCATTGTACTCCCGGTTCAGCCGTTCCGTTCGCTTCCTTTCAGTCTCCTCTTTCTTCTTCTCCTTGCGCATTTTTTATCTCGGAAAGGTGCTCAACATATTCTGCTACAAGCTTTTCGGGGACAATGTATTTATCTGAAAACCTTCGAATTGCCTCACTGTCCCCACTGACTAGTTCACTCTCCTCAAACAAAAGGACAGCTAGAACTTAGGCAGAATACTATTAGAGAACTCAGTATATTCGCCCTTTGGGTTCGGGAACCACCCCAGATCTTCATCTTTCCACTTCTCTGGACTAGTTGCACTTTGACTTGCTTCTGCACCAGATGAGCCACCAACAGAGTCAGAGGAGTAGCGGGCATCCTTTTTACAATGGCGAGTCGGCAGACAGCCACAATAGCCACAGGTTGCTCCATCTGACCTCATGAAATCCTCGCATTCTCCACAAGCGCATTTCCCTCTTTCTATTCCTCGCACATCCTTGCCCATTTTCAATTTTTCACTGTGCAAACCGTGCAGCGCCACACAATTAACTGCTTTGCGAGCAGACACAGTTATGTGAGCAACACTTCCGGTCAGTTATTTTCACTTCCGGTTACTTTTGTCTTGGAGGAGGTGGGGGGAGGGCCACATGCTTTTGTTTAGGTATTTATGAAGGGTCATGCATTAATCCAATCTGGGAAGTGGGAGGGCCACTTCTTTTTAAGCAAAAAAATTCTAAAATACCCCGGCCCACCCCCCTCAAATAAAAAACGTACCTTCCCTAAATAACCAAATCCTGGATGCTTGTTTTCTTTAAATCACCAATTACTCTAAAACCTTGAATTAGCGCCCAGGGTGCTAATATTTCAAATTTAGGAGAAGATGGGTGAGTGGCTGCTTATTCGAGGGAGGCATTTAATTGAGTGGGGGGAAGGCTCATTTTGTTTCTCCCAAATTGTGCTCACTTTTCAATATCACTGGGTTTTTTGTAATATATGTTTGTGTTAGTCTCTTAGCAGGACAATCCACTCTATATTCAAGAACTACACTCATAGCACAGTCCCTTCATAAAGTCTAGGCCTGCTGCTGCAATCAATCAGCAGATCTTCACTACCATCAATGGTCAATGTGCAGTGCTTGGATTAATGGTCATCACTTGTGTTTGAACACAGCCAAAACTACGCCATCCTTTGGTCTCTCGTCAGTACTCTTCCATAAAACAGGGGGAGGGGAGAGGGGGCGCTTATTTTAAACTTTGGCAGATAGGAGGGGCTCTTTTCCAAAGAGGGCGCTTATTTGAGAGGATTTTAATTCGAGGATTTTCGGTATAGTAAAACTGTTTATTTGTGACAATGGACGGTCAGTAATGAATTATCATAAATAAACCAACATACCACGGGAAAAAACACCACAAGTAAAAGATATAATGGATATACAAACCACGCCTCAATAGGTCTTGTAATAGTTGTAATAGGTCTTGTTTTTTCCAATATATTTAGCTTTAAGTTGATAAAGGTCAAGTTACCCCTGTAGGGCCCCTTGTAGGGCCCCTGTAGCGATTTAGTGAACCTGACATTTGAGCTTCAGCTCTTCGTCCGAGAAAAGCATGACTGGGGGCCAATGCTGGTAATATCAGCTTCACAAACTCGCTACTTCAATTCATTTTGTTTAATATCTGTAAGTGTTTCACTTGCCCCTCAATGCAGCGGCACAGTTTCTCTTTATGTTTTTCTGTCAACTCTCTTCCACTATACGCCCAGTCGGCTCCCAGTCAGAATTGCGCACTTTTTTCCAGTCCCTGATTGTGGCATGAACATTTTGAGTTGCGTAGTAATCTGTTATTAACCAGGCTTGTTCATGACCATCCTGGGAGACTATGGGCCTTCGGTCTTTTTATTACAGACCTTGTTGTGCTCGGTCCCTCTTGTCCTGTTAAGATTTCGCGTCAAGTATTAAATATGGTCTATTTTAAATTCCAACAATTCCAGTAATTCCAAAGAAATGTACACCGGTTTTATTGTCTCTCGAAAGTTAACAACTAGCAGAATTATTGAGCTGGCTGAAATAATTTGTTTCAGACCCCCAGGGTTTACAAGCACAAGCCGAGGAGGGTGCAAGATTTGGTTATACTGGTATGCCTTTATAATTTAAACTGCCTTTCTAAGAGAGGGAAGTCTTTTCTGAGGCATAATGGTAAAACAGGTCATTGCTTAACTCGGTTATCTATAAATGAAGTGGCTGCTAGGAGTGTTGCCAATCGTACGTACTACGGTGGCCCACAGGGGACACCGCTTTAACAAAGAGAAAACACTGCGAATGAAAGAGTTTCTTGCAAACATAAAGAACACGTCGAAAAAAATCAACTCCTGCACGCTGCAAACAAAAAGGAAACTGTTTAAAAAATCGGCACACTGCAAACAAAACTCCCGCACGCTGCAAACAAAAAGAACCTAACTGTAAAAAAAATATGCACGCTGCAAACAAAAGAATTACACACTGCAAACAAAACTCCCGCACGCTGAAAACAAAAGCAAAAGTACTGCAAGCGCAGGATGACGTAAAGGACTGGGGCCGTGTCTCGCGGTTTTCGTGGTTCACGACTATTATGGCGGAGTTGTTAAGGAGAGAGATTCACGCGGGTGTCACGAATACTCAGACCCACTCGATTTGTTTTTTTTTAAAGATGGTTTAGTAACTCTTCTCAATTGTTATCACCTAATGTTTTATGGTCACGCAATGTTCAAAGGCAACAGCCAGAAAGAAGCGAGATATTTATCTTCTCCGGTTATCGCTGTCGCATCGATCAAACAGTGAAAAACTTACAAGGTCTTAAATAGCAGCCGATATTTTGATGGCATTTGCAGGGGAATTTTTTACCGAAGACATAAAAGACACAGAGTCGCTATAATGTTGTCCAAATTGAAGTCTGTTTTGTATCCACCAGACGCGACAGAGATAAACGGGAGAAGATAAATACCTCGATTCTTTCTGGCTGTTGCCGCCTATGGACATTGCGTGATTCAGATTCAGACGATTCTTTATTATGTCCAGGCAGGTGGGGTATGTGTTTTCGGGGTCTGAGTCTTCGTGATCTGAGTTTTCGGGAACTGCGTTTTCGTGACATCCAAACACAGATCCCGACAACTCAAACCCCTGGAAATAAATAAAGAAAACGGTTTAAACTCTTCTCAGTCTTATCACCTGAAATATTTTAAAGCCACGTAATGTTCACAGGCGGCAACAGCCAGAAAGACTCAAGATATTTATCTTCTCCGGTTTATCGCTGTCGCGTCTGGTGGATACAAAACTGACTTCAATTTGGAAAACATTATAACGACTCTGTCTTTAATTTCTTCGGTAAAAAATTCCCCAGAAAATACCATTAAAATGTCGGTTGCTATTTTAAACCTTGTTAATTATTTTTGTTTCACTGTTTGATCGATGCGACAGCGATAAATCGGAGAAGATTAAATATCTCGCTTCTTTCTGGCTGTTGCCTTTTAACATTGCGTGACCATAAAACATTAGGTGATAACAATTGAGACGAGTTTACTAAACCATTTTTAAAAAAGAAAAACAAAACAAATCGAGGGGTCTGAGTTTTTAGGGTCTGAGTTTTCGTGACACCCGCGTGAATCTCTCTCCTTAACAACTCCGCCATGTTAGTCGTGAATCGCGAGAACCACGTTTTTTTTTTGTTTGCAGCGTGCAGGAGTTGATTTTTTCGACGTGTTCTTTATGTTTGCAAGAAATTCTTTTATTTGCAGTGTTTTCTCTTTGTTAATGCGGTGTCCCCTGTGGGCCACCGTACTAATCCACCCCAGACTACTCCCCATAACGGACCGGGTAACTGACAGGGACTTGTCAGTGTCGGAAGTAATGGAGTAGTAAACGAACTAATTGACGCTATTACGGTATCCGAATTTCTTTCAAGAGGGTGTTGTAAATTCCAACGAGTACTTGTGTTTATTGTGTTTATAAAGTGCACTTGGTTACTCCTTTATAGGTAAACAGATAATACACCCAAGACAAATAGACATCGTAAACAAAGCATTCTCACCAAGTGAAGAGAAGATCAAATGGGCAAGAGATCTTCTAAAAGCTTTTGAAGAGCAAGAAAAAGTTGGAAAGGTAAGTTGAACCAATGTGTAGGATTACCTTGGAGCATTTTACTTTGAACTATGCTTACACAAAACACACGCAGTGGAATCAGTTATTTCTTCTCTGATAGGTAGCAATTATATATATATATATATAGCTCTTTGGCATACAAAGCTTTGCTTTCATGTCCAAATTGAGCACTCTACTAGGATGAGTCATTGCTATTAGCATTGCGCATGCTCACTAGTATTTTCTAGTTTGAGCACTCTGGCATGGCTTAGACGGTACCACAAGTGTGGGATCGTTTGGGGAGACCGTATTGGTTCTCCTCCATCCTAGCATCAGCACTGCACTGATGAGGCCCAGAAGGCCGAAACAGTAATGTCTGCAGTTATATGTAATATATATATATTTCATACTCATTTATTTACATAGCGGTTTTGAGTGGCTTTTCCACTTTTAGACACTCGTAAAAGTTACGAAAGTAACGTTTGTTGGCAAACCCTAATGTAACGACCTCCAAAGTGGCGACCTCAATCACTTTTAACAGTTATTAGAAACACCGGAAATGGCAGATAAGACACGCTCGACCAAAGACACTTTCTCTAAAGGCTCCGAAAACAGTGACAAAGAATGAGATTGGTCACTTAAGAACAACTGTTTTAAACATAGAAGTATTCATTTGGGTGAAAGTTCCAGATACACTTTTAAATGCAATACATTAATTTTACAAATGTGAGAATATTTAGCACGAAATTTGAAGGCCGGTGTAAATATTTTAGTTCTATTAAACTTGTGAGTCTACGGAAACTGGCGCCGTCACGTAAGGTATTAACGAAACGTGGTTTGACAGGAGATCTCTTCACTGGCACGGACTTTGACACTGATATATGTCGGTAAAACCTTGGTTGATGAGAAATGTTGATTTTAACAATAGACAGAGGTTGAAAGTCATTCTTTTTGTGAAATCATTCATTTAAGGTATATATATTTAATTGGCGGCCTCGAACGCACTCATAAATTCTTTGATTACTTCCAGTTTTATATATTTTTCTCCTACTGAATAGGGAGCCATTGATTTCCATGGTAATATGATTGACATGCCAACAGTCCAGCAAGCGAGGAATGTCCTTAGACTGGCAGAGGTGACAGTCAGGAAGTGAAGACCTGAGAAGCTTTGTTTACTTGAGACTGGTAACGCATTCAGTTGACATCAGTGTCCACAAATGACGATGGATTTCGTGGTTACAGGCTCCCATTTTATCTGTTTCTGATCGCGACAAGTGATTCAGGTCGTAACAAACTGGAAACAACTATGGAGCTTTTTTGGATCGGTGGCAATCGGTAGTTTAGATACTGGACTTCATATTTGCTACTACTTTATGAGAAAACAAGCTGTGTATAGAAAAATGTATATCTGATTAACCAACGGTGAGTGCAGCTTGTATGCACGACTTAGACCTCATGCACAGAAACGAAACGCGAAAAGAATTTGTTTAATGGCCAGATATCGCCGTTAGCATTTAGGGTTAAGTCTGTTACTCTCGTCAAATAACCTTGTGTGTTTATGAAATAACGGCAGATAACCTCCAAATTGGAGTGCAAATGATCCCGGATCGGAAATAATCCCCATTTTGGACCGCAAATGATCCTGACCGAAAAATAAAGAATGGGATGAACAGTGGAATGGTTTGGATAAGGAATTGCTGTGAATGGCGATATTTTTATTAAAGCCATCTTTAATAATGGCTTACAAGTACTTTCATTTTCATGCTTTCGACTGAATTTAGTTACTACGATGCTATGAATTGCAGGACTCTTTGAACCTTGAATGTAAGTAAGAAATTTGATTTCTTTGCATTCTAAAATTATGGCCAGATTCTTTTTGACAATGCAACATACGCTACATATACTAAACACTGATATTTCGGCGTTATAGTAAAATCAAATTTCATCCGATTACTAACGTCAGCCGGCTGGGAACAACAGCAACAAGACCTCAATGCTCCATCCAATATGTGCTGCCATAAAGCATCTATTACACACGACGCTGTCACCTGAGTAGACCTGTGAAAAAAAACCCTTGCTTGCAGCATTCCAGTTTTCTTCCAGATTTTGTAATTTTTCATCGGCCCTACTTGTGCTTTAATTCCTTGGAAATGGTAGTAGGAGATTCTAAAAAGCCATTGGCTACAGACTATGGTGATGAAGCTCAGACCAGTACATATCTCCAGTGGCTTGTGCTTCGTTTTGACAATCACCTAGATGGATGACATTCAATCCCGTTCCTCCTGGTAATCGAGTCTATTTTCTACCAAGCTTGATACTTCCGCCACTGCATATTAATTAACGCTAATTAGGGCCCATAAAGCAATCTAGTCACCCCACCCACCAGGTACAGTCGGCAGTCTACGCAGATAGATGTCTACTGCTCCAAGATTGATCTATACACATTCACTGAAGTTAGCAACGTCCAGGCTGGCTTGGTTAGTCCACTGCGCAATTTTGATGATCAAGAACGAAAAAGCAAGTGTGGAATATTTCTTTCAAAATTATAAAGCTTTTTACGTGACATTGTTATTGCGTTCGTCAAAGAACGCTTTCATAATGCAGTCGAAATCGACATTCTTGGAATTTTTGGACGTGTATTTATCGATACAAATTTGCCGCCCCCCCCCCGAAAAATTCTTCAGATGCAAATGACGTCATTGCAATCGACCATGTGCTTTGTCTGTCACGTATTCTTTCACGTGTCGGCCTGCTTGTTATTATTTAACTTTATATAATAGCCCAAGTTATTCTCGCATTTTGATTGGTTCTCGCCTATGATCTATTAGAGGACAGATGCACGATTGACGTCATCATTACAAAGTTTTTCTCTACCGTTTTACAGCGTTTTAAAAAAGCGGGATGTTTTGAGTATTAGGACAATATTTTACGTGACTGGGCAAAATACAAGGTACAAAAAAAGTCTTGCCGAGGCATTGAACAGGTTCCAGAAGCCAGAAAACGAAAGATAAAGCCATTTCTTTTAGAAAATGATCAGAAATAATTTTCTAGCAGCCTCAGTCGGCAGTCGAGCGAGACTAAACCACGCGCAAACTTGGTCTTGGTAAGCCGAGAACCATTGCTTTTATCTCGAATTTAACAAACCCAATGAACAAAATGTTTCTGAGATTAATTTATTTAAAAAATTCAACTTTTCCCAGTGTCAAAACAACTGTTGACACACTGATCGATGTCAGGATAGAAACATCAAAACATCACATCTTAAAATCGGTAAAATAATACATAACCTTGCTTTCCGATGCGAATGTTCCTGTCTATTTCAGGGCACAGCAGCGAGCTCAGTATAGCTAACCACAGCTCACGGTCAACAGTATCGCAGCTAAAATGTGTCTCCGACACTATATCAAGCTGATTTGAGAATCACCAACCACAGAAGACAAAAATCTCCATCTTCATTCAATACTCGGATCAGATGGCCTCTAGGTTGACCGCAACCACAAGTTTTCCGAGGGTATTTTTTCAGCTCCTGTCATTTTTAAGGCAACGTCCAAGCTTTTCGGCTCACAGGGCTGCTCCGATGTCAGCATTTTCTTCAAGATTTGTAGATTTCGCAGTTCAATTCTGCTTTTGCTGTAAGAGGTGCGACGCTCGAGTCAGGTTTGACAGTGGCGTGATTTTTCTCGACCAATCACAATTCTTTGCCACGCAAGTAGTAGATGATGTTGGGAATTAGCCGGATTACTGTCTTCCCCTGTCTTCCCTGTCTTCCTGCATACTAATGAAGTGTCTGGCTACCTAGGTAAAAATGGGTTCCTCCATACTAATAAGCGTCGCTCTAGAACAATGGAAACAATAAGGTTGCCTAAACTTGTCCGTTAATAATTAACCCTGATTGAAAAATTCTTTTAACTGTTCAAAATAATAGCGCCAATTTTAACGAAAGCCTCATTCCTTTATTCGACTTGAACTCGCTAGAAATTTGAAAACTTTGTTCGATTTTCGAAACGTTTATCGTGAAGATGGCTTTTTTCACCAACGTTATTGATCTGCAAGCTGCTTTGAACGCTCGGTTAACTTTTCTCAATTCTTTTCTGTAGAGAGGAAGGAGAGCGTTCTGCGCTTTAAGGTGAGCTACATTTTCCGAATCTCCGTTTCTTTTGTACTCGTCGACCAAAGCATTGAGCTGAACCTCGTGGCGTTCCTGAGCTTCATCTAATATGCGCGACCAAGGGTTTAAGTGCTCTGTCAATTCTTGGGAAGAATCCGTTTCTTGGCTAGATTGAGAGTCTTCACTGTCTTCGTAATACCCATTACCTCGTTGAAGAAGGCAGTAATTATAACCGTCGCTCCAAGACATTTTAGGTTTGAACAGCACGAGCTTTGACAGCAAACTGAATGGCAAGTGGAGCGTCGCCTATAAAACAAGCAGTGAAAATGTGAAGCTTATGGGACGCGGTTTAGTGTGACAAGCTACTGGTACTGCAGGCGGGGTTACTAAGCTCTCTTCTCTGTGTTTGGCCCTTCATCGTCTCCATACAAAGTGAGCCACTCAGGAACTGAATCTGCTGTTGTTTTATAATGTTTGATGTTATTGGCTGCTTTTCTAACGCCTTTTGGTAGAGATTTCAGTGATTTCTTTAGTCCTCTTGGTAGAGATTTCAGGGATTTCTTTACTCCTCTTGGTGTTGATAAGTGATGGACTATTGTATCCTTTTCCTCTTCCTGCACTGATAGAGGTGTTTCACTTGTTGAAGGTTTTACTACCTGGTTCCTCTTTGCTGGATAGATCATCACTCTAACCTTAGGTTGTAATTTCGCTTCTTGTAACCACTTCCTTCGATTGATATAATCTAATCCATGTACATCTGCGAGATGATTAGACAATCTAACGAGATATTTTGCTCCACAATTCGGAATTGGGCAATCATGGCACACGCGTTTGGTCATGTTAACAGTTCGAGATCTCAACAAAAATAAAACAGTTTCAGCGAGTTTTAAACTTTTATGCGAAGGACAAAAAGGACATAACACAGGACAAAAGGGCCACAACACGGGACAAAAAGGACTTTTGAGGGACAAACGGGACAAAACGAGGCCATTCAGGACAAAAGGGCAGAAGGGGCACCTTTTTGGCTCTGTGTTTTTCCCTAGGCGCGCGT
>CM042753.1:19326623-19336623 GCA_022496165.2 Catalaphyllia jardinei
CGCGGAATATCTCAGGCCGTTCAAACGCGAAATCAGCAAAGCTCTATAAGGCACGGCATTCACGGAAAACAGCTATAGTGTAGTTTATAGTTATAGTTGAGCAGTTTTAGTTTTAATCTTTCTGTAAGTAGCTGATGAATTGCCGGTGGTTAAATAAAGTTTCATTCATTCATTTCCTATGCTGACCAACTTTAGCTTGTGAGCACACGAAGATGTTAAAGCAAGAGCTCTGTACACTAGAGGTGTGCTTGTGTTGAGATATCTAATTTAATTACAGAATTTAATTTACATCAATAAAAGGCCATTAGGCAACATGTGACCTGTTCCGTGACTGATATCGATCTCTTTGTTTTAATTTTTTATTTATTTCTTTATTTTTTTAACGAAAACGTTTCGTCTCAATCTAAGGCTTCTTCAGGGGATGATTGCAACTAACACTGAACAGCATATGCAGCACATAAGCCTGCCTAACTCTAACTCCTTTTGGAAGTGTATAACTGCAGAAAGCATGCTCTAAACACACCTTACAAGAAACACCTTAATGCATATGTTATTGTGTGTTGTTATATTTTGTCTGGGACAAGCGAACTCACTAACAGCATCGCGCTGTTACATTAAGGCATCATCTTTTAGAAATAAGCTAATTGATGAATGTTCTTAAAACACGATTTATATTAATTACTATTTTGAACTTTTATTATACAAGTGTCCTCAATTGTATATAGTTTTGAATTTACAGATAAGAAATTAGGATGATGATGATTATTTTTTATTTTTTTTTTTTGCTATATAAGTCAAGGAGGTGCACTAGAAAGGGATAACCTCTACTACATCCTTTCACAATTTCTCATGTATTTTTGACGTCAATGTATTGTTGTTAGTTTTTGTTCGCTCTCTGTGGGTGATAAATGGTGAATAAACTATTATTATTATTATCATATTTTGTAACCGTCCCCTTCCCCCACCCTGTCATCAGAGAGTCAAGTGACAAGGAGGGATGTTAGCGTAGTAACTCGGAGTGAGTGATTGATAGATGGGTGCTGGTTTAGTGACCCGACATCGGCTCGGACACACTGATAAGCAATGAAACTGCGATACCTGAGAACATCCTACCTTCTGCAGAGGTGGACCAAGTAAACACAGGAGACTGAGGCGTGGAAAGGAAATTGCCTACTAGACGCCAAGGTCTGGGAACGGTCTTACCATTTTCCTTTGCCTCGGCTCGTCCGATATGTCAATCAAAAAAGGAGATTGCGCAAAATTTGGCAACAATCAATACAAATCGATATTGCTGATACTCACGGTGTCCTGTCTTGAAGTGCTAGAAGTTCAGTAGGTCTGCTGCCATGTTATAAAGTGAAGGAGCTGGATCCAAGCAAGGATTATATATTAAAGCTGCTGTTGCAATGCCCCATGGACTGGTGACACTATTAGCAGCTAACAGGAAGGTTTCCACGTCATTGTGACGTCTTGAATCATGCTGACACGAGCAACTAGGAGTTGACGCGTGCAAGGTTCAATGTCCTTATTTGGTCATAAAATTGATACAAGAGAACTGCAAAATATATCGTCATTAAAAATTAAGTCATCCATTTTATAGGTCTCGTGTTTGAAATTGGGTTCTCTGATTGGTTCATTAAAAGAATACTTGATTCTCATTAGGGGCTGGTTAAGCTGCGTATGCTACTACTTTTAAAAATCTGCAGTTACTGTATCTATTTTTCCAAGCTAATAAAGTTACTGAGGTTGGCTGAGTTAGTAACGGTTACAAAATATGAGCAAAATTTATATCGAAAAGGTTGTTCACTACCGACGCTTTTATTTAGGGTAGGTTTCAAGTCCCGTATTAACAATGTTGTTTTGAGTATACACTGTATATCATGCAAATTACCCACTTGCTCGGATCTCCAAATGGTCCCATTTGATGTTGTGATCGGCCGGTAGAAGTTGAATGATCAACCTCGCTCCCGAGGGAGGTACTTTAGGAATTTCTGGGTGGGGATGTGCCACTAGGACTCTGGAACCCTTAGCCTGTACCAGAGCTAGTTCAGCTGGACTTTGCTACCCTATACTAGAGTAAACTCCTCAAATCACTCCTATCCTAGACAAGCTGTTTTCCAGAAACTGTTAATAATATTCAGTATCGTTTTTTGATATCAACGCTGTTTAGTCTGAGTCGTAAAAATTTAAACTTGCCGATTTCAGTTTTTGATATTTTTGAGTAGCAATTTCTGGTTTCCTTAGTTTCGTGAAAAATGATACTCTATTCTAGGCGCAAACGGTCTGATTTATGTATATACCCCATGCTATAGTAAACTGCTTGACAGCGACACAGCTATATAGCCCATACATGGCAATACCCTCATCCCCCCGGGACCTCGCTTTACTTTTAGTCTTTTTAAATTTTGTCACATTTTGTAATCCTCACTTCTAAAGATGTGTGTGGTAACATACGAAACGTGAAGTTGAGTATACCATGCGTAATCTAATTATGTTATGTTTGTTACCGCTGTTTGTATTCTCTTTCCCCTGAAGTTCGTATTACTACGTACCTGTTACTTGAGGAAATTTCTTACGAATTTGGGAAGTTTAATTAAATACGACGCAAAATAAACTGGTTAAGCGTGAATTGACATCAACAATGAATAAGCGATAATTTTCATTGTCATAGAGACTGGCCGTACGGAATGACCATACGGAAACTTTCTTCTGAATACCGTACTACTGAATATTGGTTTGACAACACATTTTGGGAGGGTTGGGAAAACATTTTGGGTTGTATTTTGCAGTCTCAATGAAATGTATTAGGGGGCGGTCATTACATGCTAAAGGGACTTAAAGTCATCCAGACTTAAAAATAGTTTTGACAAGTTTTCATTAACATCGACAAATCTTAGGTTACGATTCCACCTTACTAAGTAAGTTGTTCTTTGATGCAGGCGGACTAAAGCGAAAAGAGATGCCACCCAAATAACCTAGATCGCAGAGCCAGTTAACGACATCTGAAATGCTTTATTTTCGCGTTCATAGGAAAAGTAGGAAAAAAGTTACTAACAATGCATCTACCTTGTTCAAGGCTCTTTCTTGTCAGCGAAAGCATAATTAACCTTTTTCTTCTATTCTCCTGACAATGTCGATAAAGTATACAGTTCATTCAGTATTTTTGAAGCTTTCTGGAATTAACGAAAACCACATTATTACTAAACTATGACTGGAATGTATTTAACACCCGTTATATTATTTGAAGAAGCCCACAAATATTTGACGCGTTACGGGCGGGAAGTTAGACGTCCAGTCCGAGTTCTTCTGGACAGCGGATCACAAGAGGCTTTCTTGAAAACAACCATTGCCAATGACGTTAAGATGAAGTCTCATGGATCTCCCGTCACTATGACCATTAAAGTACGTGGTGGTCAGGAACAGCGAAAGAAGATGAGCCGAGTTAAGTTTAAGTTGGTCCCCTTTAACTCGAGTGGTGATGATCATGCCGTTTCGATTAATGCCTGGACCATAAACAGCGTTTTTGCTCCACTAGCAGCTGTGGAAATTGACGACAAAAGATGTGAAAAACCAAAGATACGTGCAGCTTGCAGACACATTTCCAAGAGACGCCGCATCAGTTGATCTGTTAGTTGGGGCCGATCAATACTACAACTTGGTTCAAGGAGATGTACGAAAAGGGCATCCAGGGACACCGATTGCAACTAAATCAGCAAAGGTGTTCAAGGCGTCAACGCAAAGAATGCAGTTGATGAAGATAGATCCAAATGTCGTTGAAGATAAATTAGCCAATCAAGGTGTAAGCTGGAAATTTATCACGGAGAGAACCCGTCACCGTGGAGGACATTGGGAGAGAGTCTGCCGACAACTCAAAGAGCCACTTAGGAAGGTGTTGGGAAAAGCTTTTCTCAACTACACAGAAATGATGACTGTCCTGACAGACATAGAAGCAATTATCAACTCCCGTCCTCTGACTTATGTCAGTGATGACATACGAGATGGACTAATCATTACTCCATATGAATGTTGTGCCGCGTAGCACTATGAACACAAATGATGTAACAGAGAATTAACTCTGAAGTGTAAATTTTAGTGCTAATTTAACCCATGAATAACCCACTGGGCGTTACCCCTAGCAAAGGGAATCAGGGAACCACACGAGGTAAAGAAAAAATCTTTTGACCTCGGTGGGAATCGAACCCACGACCTCCGGAATAGATCTACCGTTACTCTGCCGACTGAGCTACGAGGTCGGACAGAGAAAGTCGGGGTCGATTTAGGTGGTGAATCGCGGCCAAGAGAAAGTAAGGGTACATATGAATGTTGTGCCGCGTAGCACTATGAACACAAATAATGGAACAGAGAATTAACTCTGAAGTGTATGTTTAAGTGCTAATTTAACCCATGAATAACCCACTGGGCGTTAGCCCTAGTAAAGGGAACCAGGGAACCACACGTTATGCTGAAAAGCGAGAGTCACGTTCCGCGTAATGGAAGTCGCTTGTTATGACGACGGTGAATGTTCAGCTGTACCTCAAAAGAAGATTACGTTGTTTGACGGTGAATAAAATAGACAGACCAAACCCAACTCCCATTAGTCCATTGGTGTTATCGTTGACCCTCTAAGTTTGGCTCTGACCAGTATATCTTTTAACGACCTCCTTTTGCTGTACGAAAGGATGGGAGGGTCTTTAAATGTTTTTCTAAGCACAGGTTGATTCTTTATAACGTGCCACTTTGCCATTAGGATATTCTTATATTAAGATTAGGCACAGAAGGGCAATATTCTGTTACAAACGGTGAAATTCTTTTGTGAATCTTTTATTTATTTTGTAGCGCCGACGATCTTTTGCTAAATTTAACTTCCGAAAGAATGTCTCCGAAAGGTTAATATCTGGATAAACCCTCGCTCTTCAAAAGTTTCCTCTGAAGCCGGGGAAAGGATGCGGCGTTTTACCCCTACCGTGGAAGATAAACTGTAGGCGCATTCACCTTGCAAAAGCTGCGAAATCCTTTAAGAGCGCTTTTCTTATGTGAGTATTTGTCACGGCCGTAGGAATATAACTGAGCCCCCTTGACAGAAGGTTGATTTCGTCGCGTATGATATCGTAATCAAAGAGGTTCTTTATGTGTGCTTTTTTTGATTCCATTGTTTTCTTGGTTATATCGTGCTGCATTATTTTCCGGCTTTCTTCAGGGAATTTGCAGTCACGGACAACACTCTTGGATAAGATTCAACTTCTTTATTTTGTTCTCTCTCTAATTCCATCATCTTTTCATTCGGTTTTGACATTTTTCTGGATTCGTTTGATCTTATCAGCATGTTCCTTAGCTGACAGTTGCCTATTCTTAATGGGTGTAACATCAGTGCTCTTTCCTGATTCGAGCTGCTCGAGTTTTCTTAGATTGGTCGTTTTTCTTGGTGCCTTGCACAAGCTGGTAACAAAAGGAAAGGAGTTGAAGTAGTCTATGCACGTTGGTACATCTGTCAATGTAAGCGCAAGATCGTAGAAAATACTTGCCTAGAACACTCCATTGCGTGACTAATCCAAGATTGGGTAATTGTGAAGAAGAGCTCCCCAAAACCTGTCGGCCGACTGTCCTCTCATGATTGACTTTTAACCCCGAACACTCTCCAAAAACAGCGAAGAGGCGAAATAGGCAAATATGAGATGCCTTGTCACTCAGAAAACATGTCATATCATCAGCAAATAAGTTAAGCTTTACCTTTTCTTAAGCTTTACATTTTCTTCACCAAATTTTCTTCACACAACTTGAGACATTTTCATACAGCACGTGTATCCACTGGATAAAGCTTGGTCCGAAATTAAATTCATGTAGTATCCTTATTAAATAATTGAAATTCAGAGTGTCAAAAGCTTTCTGAAAATCAACGGCAAGTAGAATTTTATAAACAACACATCTGATTGGCTTGTTGTTGTATATGTTTAGCTTCCGTTACTTATTGGTTAATTTCGATCCGACCAAAGGTTTTATAAAGGCTGATTCAAAAAGTACTTTGACTCATTTCATCACGAATCATCACAAGCTATTTACCTTACAAACAACCGGCTCCTTTAGGAGCCACCAAATAAAAAGAAAGTCTTGAACCAACAGAACCAACGAGTGTATTGTTCAACATTAGATTAGCGGCGCGCGCCTACATCAATTATCGCACCACGCATCCAAGTCTGTTATCGAATTGTTACGCATAGTAATTTACAACGTAACATAACGAGTAAAAAGATTCACAGTTATGTCATTTATTAAACTTGAAATTGAAAATAGCAATTCTTCCCAAACCTGCAAGATAGAGAACGATGTCAGCAACACAAATGCACAAGGTAAACATCATTGATACATCCATGACATACCATAAGAGGCCGCGTTGCACTGTAAGGCGATTTGAACGAAAGTGTTTGTATATTGATACGTAGCTTATAGTTTTCAGAGTTTTTGGCCGAGTTTTCGATTAAATTATCTTCCAATGCGATTCTTAGATTGTCTGGTGTGTTGTAAATTACGCAAGTGATATATCCTATATGCATCTGATAACATTTTGGAAAAAACGTTTCTTTACATACTTTCAACTTTGCAGTCGATCGGTAAGTAGGTGAAGTCTGTCGAGTATCAAATACATCATCATTACAGAATGTTATGTCACGTTAACTGCTCGTTTTTACCACAATTTTTCTTTTTTCTTAACCTGTCGGTAACCTGTTGGTTAGCTGTCGGTAGACTGTCGGTCAACTGTCGGCCGACAGGTTTTTTGGGGAGCTCTTCTTCACAATTACCCAAGATTGCACAACAAAACAAGTCAAAACTCAAGAGATAGTCTAGGCTTGAAATAAAAACAGTTTGTAATAATCGATGCGAGGCTACCAAAATAACACTTACCTTTTCTGGTCTGAAACCTTTGTGTCGGTTTGGCTTTGCTTACAACCCTCTCGCAGTCAATCTGCAGTCGCATCATTAAATACATGTATAAAATCCTCCACAAATGTTATTGTGATGAGAAGGCGGGGCTATCGTTTAAGCCTGGTTTCTAATCTCCCCCAAGAAAGGGATCCCAAAGAAAACATTTTGCCGGCGGTAACTATGTCACAAAACGCTCGGATTTACAAATCAGGCTATGCAAAGAATGTAACCATTGAATCACGCAACTTGTACTGTTCACTTTCACTATGTGACAAATAAGAGCGATCGCAATGTGGAATCGATTACGCAACTTATAATGTGTTGACTTGTCAATACACTTAAAATCCAGAGCTTCGTAGTGTGCGCTGTGGAGTTGAGTTTCGCTTGGAATTTAACCGGAACGTAGCGCTTAATATAACCCCGTACTATATGATTCTGTGGAGGAACTGGGACGGAATTCGAGCAGGAGTGACAAAACCATTTGAACATATGCAAATATATATTCGTTTGAAAGGTCAATTGTGAGGCCTTTTTTCCTTCGAGCTAGGTAAACAAAATTCTCTTCGATTACAAATCACGCAACCACGCTAAGCAAAGAATGTGAAATAACATCTCTTACATCCCGGGCACTGAGCCAACTGTGAATCATGCAATCTCTATTGTTTCCAATCCTAATAGTTTCCGGGTAATGTTTTCTAGCAAAACGTTGTTGCTACATACTGCGTAATGTTTTTGTGAGCGCCAAAAGAGTTAAAAGAGCGCGGTTTTAAGTTTTTTTTTAACTTCTCGTTTTTTTAGTTTTGTAGGTTACTAATCCCAATTCTTTGCGGATGATGTCAATATCAGCCAATTACAGGTCATTTCTCAGTTCTTTTCGTCATATCCCCCCTCAGGGGGGGTTTGTCAAGTTAGCGAATTAACTGTTTAGACAAACAATGGCCGCCGACGGGAAATATGTTTATTTGGTCAAACTTGGGCCAAAATCCTTCAGCGATGGGCGTCAGGACATTTGCAAGGATAAAGCATCTAATTTGGGACCAGCTGCTGGCTACTAAGGCTGAAATTATCCAGAATTAAGCTGTATTATCGTTTTGCGTGCGAAACAGAAGATTTTGTAATCTGGAATTTTGGGCTCTGTTCACTTTCGAAGCAGAGGAGGTTGGCCACGCGCCGAACTGCATCAGGGGGCAATATTACAATATGCCTCAGTTGACACGATCTCTCTTGCTGTTCGGACCTCCGTTAAAATCGGAATTTCTTTCTCGATGTTAATGCTGAACGTTGAATGTTATTCTGCTACAAAATTGTTCGGATTACCTTACCAACACATGATGATCGGCGAAGACCATAAAAACGTGAGTACTTCTACGATCGAGTCCCAGATAAGAGTGAAGACGAGTCCACGCTTGATCGATCGGACGATCCCACACACGCAGATGGATATATGCAGCTATTTGCTCGATATATCCTGCCACTTTTTAACGTTTATTGATACGCGAATGATTGTGCTTCCCGAGCAATGCAGCTTTACTCTTCTCAGCCTATAATATGAGCCGAAACGAAAATTTGAATGCGATTTCTCCTGGCCGCGTTATTGTTTACATTTTTACTTATGGCTCGAAAATTGTACTAAATTCGTTTACAGGGAACTGAAGAGATATACTGGTAGTTTATTTACTCGGGACTTGTCGGAATTTTCGTATACTGTGTCAACACATGTCGTATATGTACCAAGGCCTGAGATTATAGTGCAGTTCCTTACTGTACTACCGAAAAATGGTCTGTGCACCCTTTCAGTCGTACTGGTATAATTTGGAGTACTCAGCAAAAAAAGCCCATTAATTAATTGAGAACCCTGTCCTTTCAAATAACTGATGTAACAGAGAATTAACTCTAAAGTGTAAATTTTAGTGCTAATTTATCCCATGAATAACACACTGGGCGTTAGCCCTAGTAAAGGGAATCAGGGAACCACACGAGGTAAAGAAAAAATCTTTTGACCTCGGTGGGAATCGAACCCACGTCCTCCGGATTAGATCTACCGGAGGTTAAATCAAACAAATAACTG
This sequence comes from Catalaphyllia jardinei, assembly GCA_022496165.2. Lineage (NCBI taxonomy): Eukaryota > Metazoa > Cnidaria > Anthozoa > Scleractinia > Caryophylliidae > Catalaphyllia > Catalaphyllia jardinei. The sequence continues at coordinate 19,335,610 of CM042753.1, forward strand.
TTACGAATGATTTCTACTTTTGTGACAATGAATATTGTTTTTGCATATGTACACAAAATGTCCTATTTCATATAGCTAGTTAGTTGACAAATTATGTGAGAAAGAGAAAGTACAATTTGATGAACAAACTTAGAAGGCAATCTAGCAAGGAAATGCAGGCATCCCAAAAGTGTAATCCTTGATATTTATGAGCGAAAAACATTTTCCCAATGATGAGGGTATTATGATTTGTCACAAGGAATGGTTGGTTATTAGTGTATCACTACATGCATCCTAAGACTAGGCAGCCACACCACACCAAAGTCCTAAAATGGTCACTTCTATTTTAAATGAAAATCCTGGCCTGTCCTTGGAGAGAATAGGGCATCAAATAAAAATCTGCTAAGAAATTTCCAAGTCCATAAATCCATACTTACCATAACAAGGATAAAAGGTTTTAAGATTTACACAGTATCTGAAAAAATAAACCCTTTAGTTGACTATTATTTTAGGGATCAGTTATCTTGCCTTTGAAAAATTGGGTTGTCCTTGCAGAAAATTATCCCCTGATGCTCCTTCCCAAGCATCTCAACACTAAAGATCAAGAGCCAGTGTATCAGTTTGGGCATCTTTATAAACAAGAGAGGGAGTCTGGGGACTCAAGCAGGGACCTAATCAGGAGGGAGGGGGGGGGAGGTTAAATCAAACAATTAGAATGAGCAAATGAGAAACAATCAAATGGGAGCTGATGTCAACAAACAACTGATCTGGAGTCAGTGCAGAGGGCCTGTGGTTAATTAAGTAACTGCTAGTGAATACTAACAACATCAATTATTGTACATCGAATCTCTAACTCTTTTCTGATAATTGGCCGACAGCATACAGTGAATTTTAGAAATCAGTGCCCATGACATCATAACTGCAGATGATACAAAACACTCAAGGTCACGTTTCAAGTTTGAAGGCTTTGTGTTGCTTCCCGTCATTGAAGAAGCAAAAACATGACTTCCATTTTTTTCGTTTCATGTATAATAA
>CM042753.1:19343174-19359462 GCA_022496165.2 Catalaphyllia jardinei
GAGGTCGTGGGTTCGATTCCCACCGAGGTCAAAAGATTTTTTCTTTACCTCGTGTGGTTCCCTGATTCCCTTTACTAGGGCTAACGCCCAGTGGGTTATTCATGGGTTAAAACTAGCACTAAAATTTACACTTCAGAGTTAATTCTCTGTTACATCATTTATATTTATATTCGTTTGAAAGGCCAAGGTAGTTTTTCTTAGACGTAAACAAAATTCTCGGATTACAAGTCACGCTAGACGTGCGCTATGCAAAGAATGTAATCAGATACGTCTTTCAGCATATGGGCAGCGAGAGTCACGGTCGCCTCTGGTTTCGCGTAATGAAATTTGGTCGTTATGTAACGGTAGATGACAGCGGTAACTGTGTCACGTATTACGAGCTGAACGTTCGCATAAAGATTAAAACACAATAAAAGAGCGCCGTTACAACCGCACCGCAGTTCTTGTTGCGTGTGTGTGCTTCTGCAGCTTGAAGATTCGTTATGTAATACGACGGAATAAAAGTGACTAGACGCCTTGCTGCGTGTACCCAGGCAGTCGTTATACTGAAAAACACTAACTATATTGCAATTGAGCTTAAATGTTCTGCATTTGAAGTTGTGCGAAATTCAATCGAATCGATGTGTTCAAGCTATTCTGCCTTCGATTGCATTTCTTGGAATCGATTAATAGCTTGTTACTCGTACACAGACCTTTAGCACGTAAACTGAGTCAAGATCGTTACATCGCCCTATGAACGTTTCAGTCTATTTTCTTTAGCCTTTGCCGCTGTTGTTGTTTGTTTGTTTTTTCATTTCTCAAACGAGAGAGACATTTTGAATTTCAGAGTTATAGCGGTGCGTGACATAGAGCCACCCTGGGCTCTGTAAATTTGTTCAAAATAATTCGAGGAATATCTCAGGTTTGGGAAAACGCAGATTTTAAAATTAGAGAAGTGTAATCTTTATTAATCTCCTATAACATCACAGTTTCTTGACTTTACCCACTGAATGGTTTTCGAATAATTTTTTTATTGCTTCAGGATTGCGTGACAGTACAATCCAAGAGTTGTTTAGCTGGAGTCAACTCATACATTAGTTTCTTTGATCTTAAATGTACAATAATTCGCTACATGGGTTTCATTCTTGAAAAGACACATACCTCTGTTACAAGAAAATAACGAGAAAATATCGTTTAGTTCGAGATTCTAACTTTTTTACACGTTACGAAGTTTCTCAGAGCGTTTTACTTAGGTGTACTCGGACAGATACATTCGTAAACAATAGAAACATATTCTCTAACCTTTCTGCTCTTGCTGCTCAGACGTTATGAGTTCGTGCTGGGATCCTACTTGGTTCACGATCACGTCTAAAAATACGATGATGGTGAAGAGTCGATAGCCCCAGTTGATAGCTAGCTCCTTTGGCATATTAAACATAATTCTTGATGAACTCACTCCAAACGTTCGCTCGTAAATTGTTGATCTCTAGTAAGCCTTGCAGACCGACCCTTTCCGAAAACGTTTAACGAACTTTAGCGTTGGTCTACTGCCAATGGTGTGTTCGTTTGTATGTGATTTCATCGCGCTAGAAATCATGGAATCCGACCTAGCAGCTTTTTCACGACGACAACTGCTGTAAATTCTCTGTGTCGTACGCTGCATTAGTGACGCATGCGCTGTAGAGACCAGACGGCGATTTGTGAACGAGGGGAAAAAAAACCGAAATTAAACCCAGGCCTCACTGCCTGGGTAATAAGTCGAATCTGCAAAGTATGCGTCAGTTCACTGGGCCCGTACATCATTTTCCTACTTGGTTACTTACATTTTTTAACTGTTATCAAGCTAAACAGGCTTTTTTCAGTTGAAAATACGTTTGTACAAGAAAAACGAGCATCATTCGTACAAGATTATTAGTTGTTGCTTTCTGCTGCCCACAACTCTTCTTACTCTAAATTTAAAAATTTGAAAAACTTATCCAGTTTCTGCAAATACCAAATCCACAATGATAATAATTAAGAATATGTGCGGCTATAGTCATTAACCTTACACGATCTAGTACTAAGATCTGAGCTGAACTTGAAAAAACAAGAAAGTTAACAATAAATAATAGACTATAACAGTAGTTAGAAACCAATGATTTGGGTTATAGTTTTGGTTTTGACTTTGAGAGGGCGGAGTACTCTTATGGTTTGGTTTCTGTTTTAATACGTTACTTTTGAAAAGGTGTTCACATCTTTCAAACCTTGCAAGTAGCTAATAAAGGGAAAGCTCAATAAAGAATTGCAATTGTACATTAAAAAGATTATTACGCGGATGCGAAGCAATCCGCGTTAGAAATTAGGACGAGTTTCCTTTTTTTTTTTTTTTTCCTTCATGGTAGTCGCAAATTGTAACGCAAGTTGTGATTGGCTACACGTATTTTGTAGCCAATGGTAGCTCCTGTTGTTTTTTCATCCGGATTCAAGGTTGATATTGGCTCAACATGGAAGGTTTCATGCGGTGAGCTTCGAAGACTGCTTCACGAGATGTACAAACCCTCAACTGTCTCAACTGGTCGCGGAATGTGAGCAAATTTTATGCATGACAAGTTGTGAGTTTGATGAACGAGCAGGGGAAGCCAAAATTTGTTGCCAAAGCAGACCCGCTCTGCAATATTCGCAACAACAAGTTGATCGCGAAAGGTGAAGAACTCGAAACATCAGCTAAGTTGAGAGATTTTGTATCGAATATGTCGTCGCCGTGTTTAAAGCGGCGATATGCGAGATACGAGTTTTTCTTTCTCGTATTTCGACGCGTTTAGAACATCGCGTTGATATTCATTTTTTTGTGTGGACACGTTGGCGTACTGCATGTGTTCAAAGAAATTTGAAGATGATTTTAATAAAGAACCATGGAAAGAGTCTCTTGTTTGGTTATTGCCAACGAGCCCAGCCGAGCGAAGACGCGAGGCTGGCGAGGCGGCAGCATTATAAAGCCGTGCGTATTACGGAAAAGATCTCGAGTGTTTGTAAGGTAACATTCCTGTTGTAAGGTAAGATTCTTGAGATTCCAATGACGTAGGGAATAAGAGGTCGAATTTTTTGCCGACGGACCAATCGTAGCGCGCAGAGATGGTGATGTCAAGGCCGTAGGTAATAAGAGGTCGATTGTTTGAGGAATTTTGCCGAGGGACCAGTTGTAGCGCGCAGAGATGGTGATGTCAAGGCCGTGGGGAATAAGAGGTCGATTGTTTGAGATTGCAATGTCGTAGGGAATAAGAGGTCGATTGTTTTGCCGACGGACCAATTGTAGCGCGCAGAGATAGTGGTGTCAAGGCCGCATTGTTGCTGATCGTCGATGCTTATCAGCTTTGGCATTCGTCGAGCGGAGTAGAGACCAACTTTGAGGTAAGAAAAACGCTATTTTCACCCGTTGTTGTTGCCAACGAGTCACCCTCGCGAGGACGCGAGGGTGACGAGGCAGCAGCATTATAGAGCCGTGTATGAGAATCTCGAATGCAAATGTGAGGTAATGCAAGAGTGACATCATCGGTGATTGTTTTCAAGTTAGCCAATGGCATCGCAGTATTTTTATCTGAACCAATCACATCAGCAGGATCATGATCGGTACACGTAAAGGTGTTGACAAGCCTACCAGACTTTTACCTTTCTCTGTTCGGTTTTTCAACCGATTTAGTCGCTTCACTCGTCTTTACGAAGGACTCTTCATGTCGTGTTATTAGGAGGAATTTTAAGTAGAGTTAAGGCTAAGTTCTAAGGCTAAAGTTATCCCCAAGTAAGCCTTGTTAACAGGTACGTGACGATGGCCGCGGGAAAAAATTGAAAACATTATCGGCTCTTCGCTGTCCCGCGTTGTTCTTTGTTTGGTTCTCTTTTGTAGCCCACTGAGGTCAAATTTTCCGCGTCTAAATCACCCAGGAAAAGTTCGAAAAAGCTTTTCCCATTCAATTTTCAGCTCTCAGACAATAATTCTGGATTTTTAGGACCAGAGCGTTGCTTCATGTTATGATATGTTCATGATTTTCGGTGCTATGGGCGACTGTCGCTTCCTGTGTTTGACAAAAGGAACTGACAGGTTTAACACACCCGGGGTTTAACATGATGAAGCTAGATTGCTAAGGAATATATTTTTCTTAACCGATGTGAGGCAGCTATTAATGCTTTGAAGTCAGGGTTTTTGGAGACTTTTTTTTCGCAATATGCCGGTTCAGCGTATTTTTTTAATGCTAGATTTTTGTTCACCCAGAAGGAAAAAAACCCGGAAAAGGTCATTTCATTGACCTTTTAAAGAAACTTAAATTTCTATATGTTCAGAGATGAATTTCTAGCGAAATAAAAGGATTTTTGACGAGCACTGGGGTTTAATTTTTTCCACCCAAGAAACACTGGTTGAAAATAGATTTTAAAAACTGTGCTGTTTCAAATTTTTAGATTTTATGTCGCTTTCGCCGAGTTTGACACCTCAGTATTTTGCCACGTGTTTATGCGTTGTTTAGGCTTATATCTATTGCAAGATGTGTTTTTACTCTCCAAGCATTTGCTTTCGAGGGATGTTCAAGGGGGAAAATATGACAATTACCGCGAACGTGTTGCTTAACTTGCATTGGTCAGCTTAGTTCTTAGACAAGACCATGGCTTCGATCCTCCATGTGGATTCCATCAGTTGCCGGTATTTCTAAATTGATTTTCATTCGGCAAGCAACTGTCACAGTTTTTACTCGTTGGCACTCTACCGGCAGGTATTACTAGTTATAAACTTGGATTTCGTTGCCTTGAAGCTTAATTTATTTTTCGGTCCGTTGCTTAGATTTGAAAGACTTAAACCTGAAATTGCGTTTCGAACCTTTGAGAAAGGGCAGTTTTGTTTATCAGACCAAATGTCTCAATTATATGTTGTTTACGCTTTTAAATCAGACAGCAGCGACTTAAGCATTTATTTCTAGGAATGAGCAATACAAAGCAATACATAGCAAGCCGAATGAGAACTGTACGGCTGGTAGAAAACATGGGGCAACATTCGTAATAAACAGTTCAGAATAAGAGAAAACAATATAATTGATTCGAGAGCATTCAGGCGACATGTATGCAAATAGCATTCGGAAAATTACTAGGGTTTTAATTTCTTTTCTCACGCAGGAAGAGCATGTTTGTTTCCTGGAGGTCCTTTTATCCATTTCTGAACGAAAAGGTGTTTATTTTCCATTCTAAGTGCGGCATTGAAACGTCCCAAGAATTTGCTGCATTGTTCATTTGTTTGGTTACAACTCTCTGAACATGTTGACATTACTTATTACATGTAACGCGTAAAGGGAAATCTCTGAATTTTTCTCATTATGTGACTTCCATCAAGCTAAGATCCTCAGGTCATCAGAAGCTTTCTTATATGTGAGAAATTCCCGTCACTCTTGTATCAAGCACGACGGATTAAGCGAAAGAGGGACTACTCGTAGTCTAGTTTTTCCTGATACATTTAGATTGTGTGACCGGAAGTCTGTTTTCACTTAATTCTGAGCACGTGCAAGGTGTCGCAGAAGTGTGGTCGAAAATGTCATCGTAGCATTAAGGAAAAGCGAACTGCCACAAAAGCCAAATTTTGTTTGTGGAGAGTTGGAAATTTGCTCCCTCCCCCCAAAAAATCTTCCCTCACATCACTGTGAATATGGAAAACATTGATTCGAATCTTACAGAACTTAGTACGGAAGGTAGTTCAGACAACAGTACAGCTGTGTCTTCAAATAGTTCTACACCTATAGCTACTGAACAGCAGAAACTCGAGAATGATGAAGATGAAGAAGAGAGCAATGACCCTTTGAATGAGCTTCGAGCACCTACAATAGAAACTTGTCTTCAGGCAATTTTACCAGATTATCCTGTTATTTCTGATGAAAAAAATAGTTTAACTTCAGCTGGAAATGAAATTTTTAACATTGCTCCAGGTGAAAGTAGGCATCCTGTTTCTATGATGAGTGATAATATTGCGAAGAACTGGCATTTCCGATATTATTCCCAAAGGGTAGATTTGGCCATAAGCAAGAAAGAACCGTCAAGCTATCACCAACAAAGTACTGCAATGCTCGACTTCTTCATTATAGTGGTAGGTTTGCAATGAATCCTGAATATTTGTTTTTTGCACAGTTTATCATAGAGCAGAAAAAAATATCAGATAGCATCAATATAGCACTTACAAAAGTTCATGGACAGTCATTAACTGCATCACATTTAAAGTCAAATGTGCAACGCCTTAAAAATCTCATATTTCAAGACCAGGCTTACACTACATGTAATGGGCCCTATATGTGACTGACTTCATATCAATAAAACTTCTAAAAAAAATGTTGCTCTTCTTTTAAAGCGCTGTCCACAATGAAAGTTTTCATCTTAACTATTCAAAATTCAACTCAACTCTGACCAAGAACAATCAACAACTAAGGTTTTCCCTTTAGAAATCAACATTCACTGTTTTTACTTCATTTCCTTACCAGGCCTCACTCTTCACATCCGATCATATCACTGTAAACTTAAAACTGAAAACATCCGCGTTAAGGCCTCTAGGCCTCTTGTTTAAGAAAACAATGTAAGTTGCAATGCTAATACCCTCAAAGCACCTGGCCTAGAGGGCAGATCGTAGTGTGTGGAGCATATACCGAAGAGAGTTGCTGGTAGAGCTTAGACGGCATATCGTACAGTGTAGAGCGGTAGAGTGCAGGGAGTTGCAGGCAGAGCTTAGATGGTAGATGTAGATCGTATGGGTGTAGAGAGTAGTTGGTTAGATGGTATAGATCGTACAGCGTAGAGCGTAGAGTGTAGAGGATAGCAGTCAGTGCTTAAAGAGTAGAGGGTAACATAACACACCATAACAACATAACATGACATGACATGACATAACATAACATAACGTGTTTATTCAAGATGAAGATACTAAAATTTACAAAACATCTTGAAAAGGAAAACTGGAGGTTGACCCTATAATGTTTCCCCGAAATGAAAAGACATGAACAGATATAAACTATGTATAAAAGAAATCTTTTAAGAACTATTTACAAGAGGTAAAATTAGATAACTGAAGATAAGAGCAATGAGATAAACAAAACACGCAGTTAATGGCTATTTAGAAAAAAAGGGCCAAACTATATTAACAGTTTACCTAACGTTCTCATGGCCTGGCGCTTCGATCATGTTGCATATTCTGGAGACATGCGCCGGATGTTTAATCAAGTTCGAATGCACCCAGATTTTCAAGTATTCCACAGATTCTCATGGAGAACAAACGAAAGTGAACAGTCCCGAGTGTGTCAGTTGGTCAGATTAAATTTCGGAGACAAACCCGCACCCGATATTGCAGCTGCAGCAATCAGGAACTTGGCTGAAGCATTAGAAGCACAACATTTAGAAGGAGCTAAAGAGTTCTGCACGCAAGTCTACGTGGACGATATTGGCGGTTCCAGACAGAACGAAACAAGATGCAAGAAAGTTACAACCATACTCTCAACAGGACAATTTCAAGCCAAAACATGGCACTCCAACCACAAGAACGTTAACCAGTCAGATAAGGAACGTCCAGATATTCTTGGCCATAAATGGATCAAAGTTATCGACAAGATTTCCTGTAAGAAGAGTGAAATTGTAACAGACTTGACAAATCTTTCAAAAAGGGGATGTATAACCAGTATCGCACAAATGTGGGATCCCATGGGGCTCGTAGCACCATGCACCATTGAATCTTGAGAATTGATCTCCAAGAATTGTGGAGTGCAGCATATTCGTGGGACGAAATTCTTCCCGAAGAGATTCGTACGAAGTGGATAAGGAACATTCAAATCCTCAATCAGCTTCTCACTTACGAGTTCGAAAGAAAGAAATTTCATAAGCCTCATAACGCAGTGGGTTTACCTGTAATCCATGGGTTTTGCGAACGGCAATCACTTCTGTGTCCCGCTCATGGCGAAGGCGTTCGTTGCACCACTAGAGAAGAAATCCATTCCGAGATTGGAATTAATGGGATGTCTTGTGCTGTCCAGATTGAACAGCACTTGCAAAGAAGCACTAGAATTTGCCGAGTTGACTGACGCCAAGACAGTATCCTGGATGGATTCACAAACCGTATTAGCCTTGATTAATTAAAACGCCCTCCCCCCCCCAAAAAAAAAAGAGAGAGTTGCTGAGATCCAGGAAACTCTTCACGGAGAAGCATTCAGGTACATCAGATCTGACGTTAACCCAGCAGACGTCTTGACGAGAGGAGCACCTCCGGAGGTAAAAACATGAAGGGAAGGTCCTCCATTTCTGTGGCGCTCCAAAGAAGAGTGGCCTACGTTCGAAGAATCGTTAAAAGAAATCAAGTCCAACAAGGAGAAGACGACCAAGTGGAAAGAACCAACACAATGTACAGTTCAGAAGAATCAACAAACATCAGACAACCGACTGATAACTCTATCTTGCAACATTTAATGAAGACCTCTTCGACGTTCGCTAAAGCTAGAAAGACCTTGGCCTATGTCCTGAGATTCATTAACAATGCAAGAAAGAAATTTCACCTGGAGAATTGAGGAAATCCGAACTGCACATATTCAAATGGTGGCACGAGACAATCCCCATAGATACTGAAGACCAAAAGCGGATGTCAAAACCAGATGAACAAGGATTGTTACGCGCATATGGAAGACTAGAAAACATCAGGTCACTGCCAAATGAGATGCAAAATCCTGTCATTTTACCAAAAGGGCACCAAATGGTAGATCTACTCCTTAAACATCTCCATGGAAAACGATTGAATTGTGAATTCGAAAGCCTCATTTATGAATCGAGGAAACGCTTCTGGATGGTGGCCAAGCAAGTGACCAGTAAGTGTTACGTGCAAGAAGCTACGACGAAAGCCTATGGGGCAACTGATGGGCCAGCTCCCCAAACTACGAGTCGTAGCAGGATTTCCTGCATTCAGCAGCACGGCCTTAAACATCTTCGGATCTTTCCAAGTTAAAGTCGGACGTAAGACTCTAAAGGAAGCACACGTGATAATATTTACTTGCATGACCACTAGAGAAATCCATTTTGAACTCGTCACCGCCAAGAGTACCGACACATTTCTCTTAGCATTTCTTCGATTTGCGTCGCTCAGAAGCCACCCTATTAACTGTTGGTCAGATTGCGGAACAAACTCTGTTGGGGCACAACAATACTTAAGAGAGGTAATGCAAGATTGGGATATCCCCAGGATTCAGAGTGTCTCGTTCAATAAATTTTCATGCATATTCAAGTGGGAATGGAAGAGGTGACATTTTTGGTAAACAAATGGTGGAACAGAGAATTAACTCTGAAGTGTAAATTAAAGTGCTAAGTGAAAACCATGAAAGACCCAATGGGCATTAGCCCTAGTAAAGGGAATCAGGGAACCAAACGAGGTACAGAGAATATTAATATTCTCTATACCTCGTGTTTTCAGTTCCTTCAATGGTAAGCAAGTGAATTTCCCAAATAAATAGGGCATCCTGTGCAAATCACTGGAATGAGCATAAAAAATGTCAAAGCTTTGTTCTGGATTCCCAATCACTGCAACTGTATTACATGTAATTCCAATGGTTATCAAACAACAATTGTAGTTAAGTAGAACATTTTACAACACTTCTGTCAGAGAATTTTGAATAGATATGTATGGCCCATTATATGATTATTTGGTATCATGAACTTGTCAAACTTCCTGTTTATGTCTATTCTTATGTGTAAAATTTATTGGAAATTGAAATGATGAATGAAACATCAGTTAAAAGCAAATATCTGTAAATGCAAATGTCTGGACAGAACATCTTACAGAAATGTACATGTACAGATTATTTGCAATGGTTAGAATATTATTCAAAGTGGAAGAAGATCAAAATTTGATATCTTCTATGTGATGATAAATACCAAAAGTAAGTAATATTGTTCAGTACACATTGCTTACCAGCATTTTCACCAAAGAGTACTTGATTTCCTTGATTGTAGTTAGCACATATTGTTCTTGTTGCTTGTAGAAAATCATTTGTGAAAACCAAAACCTCACATCATTCCACATTTTGTATTGCCCAAGAACTTGTTTCAGTATGGGGAAGTAAAATATATTTAAACTGAACATCATAAGCATTACACTCCAAAAATGATCCTTAAAATGTGACAAGATATCCTTTGTTTTCACGAAATTGTCATGAAAGCTAATCCTTGACCGGTAATGTTCAATCGAGATCCCCATACTTCCTTTTGTCGTTTTGATCTTGGGCAAGCAAGAAACCCTTCAAATATGCTTCCGTGAATTCTCAACAGTGCAAGGAGGATGCAAGTACAATACAGCCTATTTCACCTTATGAAACTTTCAGGTCGCTTCAGGCACTTTCAAACATTTTCAAACTCTCAGTGGTTCAACCCAGGCCGCATCGATAGATCAAGCCGATAGTTGTTAGCTTGCGAGAGCGCAGTGACCCCTTCCAGCGTTGTACACCATGTACTGAAGATTCAAGCACTTCAATGAGGTCTTTTGAGAACGTAAAAGCTCTACCACGAGCTGCACTTATAACACAACCCGGGTCTGGGTGTGTTGGTATCTGGAAGGAGAACTTACTCGCAAAACGATCACTTCAAAAAACTACTAGAGGCCACGCTCACAAGCAAAATGGCTATGGCACTAGACCACGTAACAGGCGCTCGACTCTCCTGGACAAACCTATAAATAAATCAGATGACACCATAATGTGGCATTACACTTAATGTAAGCCACACAAAAAAATGGGTGCCAGTGAAATGCCGTTGCAGTTAACTTGAGTTTGACTTCAGGTTGAGCAGATCAGTCAAAGAGAGCTTGAAAAGGCAGTGCTTTAAGCCATATTCATAATTTACTAGCTCTAGACCATTTTAGCCACACAACTTTGTCTCTACAAACTACTCTGACCTTATGAAATTATGTCCCCCAAAGACAAAAAGCTCCCTGGTCAACAAGTTGGCGAGATTAGGAATTGGAGAACTGTTGGTGGTCAGAGTGTTCCCACAAAAATTTGTGCGAAATTTGACAACCAAACACAACCCAGCACTCTCTCTGTTAATAAGCAGTGGACCCACCAGATGTCTAGCCACTAGTTTTTACCAAAATAGGAGACCATCATTCAATGCTGCACATGCCACAGAAAGAAGTAACAGAGTATTTTTTATACGTCCAATCGGATAGTTTGTGTTAAGGATGACATAGATGGCTGCTAAAAACAACTTGGTACTAGCCTGCCTACAGGCGAAAGTTAAAGTTGGCATGAGAAAAAGCGATGGCCAAATTTTTGTTTGAGATCGAAAGATCCTGAGAAATACATCCAGAAACTGGACAGCATTATTTGTATCTTAACGTCCTTCAAGCATAATAAAAAAGGTTTTTAGAACTTTTGGAAGAGCTGATTTTACTTCAAGATGAAATTCAAACGACAGGTGATGTCCTCACTCTTACAAAATCAAAATCAAGGAGACGAAGCAGGCGTTTTGTTGAGACTGGATTATCATCTCTACTATGAATGCGAGGTAAAATGTATAAAAAAACTGACCATCAAAAACTGAAATATGTTCGGAAATTTTGGGGAACATTAAAGAATTTTTCTTGGGATCAAGGTGTTAGTTTTGAAATGCCTATGGTTAATCAATTTCCTATGAACCTTGCTACCGATTCATTATCAGTCATTATTCCAGGCAAGTATATTATGTGATTTCAAAATCAAAGCTTTCATAGCATCGTTCTAGAAGTTTTGCCACTAGGGAATAGTCTTTATTGTGGGCGCCAAATTTTGCACAACGCCCTAGTTTTTTCACGTAGCATAGGCAATAAAAGACGAAGCCCAACTTAGTTTAGTCAGAAGAGATTGTTAGTGAAGTTACACCGCTACCGTGTTACGATCAGAGGATCCAAGTTACCGCTTTCACCGTACCGTATTTCGCTGTCTCTCTGCTACCCTGCGAGTCGTCAACCAACGTACATAAGTTTTTATTTGTTGCAACTTGTTATTCTTTTTGTTATCACGAAAAGTTTCATTTAGTATCTTGGTTTTGAAATCGCTTTCACTAGATCTGAGGCTTATTGTCAAGCTCATTTATTAGTCCAATTGTCATGCGATTGCCAAAGGCTAAATTTAGCTATTTGCAAGATAGCTGTTAATATCTTCCTTTGTTACGACAAGAGTTGTTATCGCCTCAGTTTACTAGTTTCAAGTAATAATAATAACTTTATTTAATAACTTTATTTCTATAACGCTCTTCTCCTGTGCTCAAGGCGCAAGGGAATAGTCTTTATTGTGGGCGCCAAATTTCTCACAACGCCCTAGTTTTTTTTCACGTAGCATAGGCAATAAAAGTCGAAGCGCAACTTAGTTTAGTCAGAGATTGTTAGTGAAGTTAGTGAAGTAACAATTGCCACGTCTGTTTTACGCTATGGTCTTGCCCCCCCCCCCCTCCCAAAGGGGGTACTCTCAGAAAAATTGGGCGGGGGTGTGCGGCCCGCTTCCCAAAACCTCACCCTATTTATGACCAAAATCTGCGATATTCCCTATCCTATTTATGACCTGACCAAAAGTTCGAAACCCTATTTATCACCTAAACGTTACGTCAAAATCCTGTTTCGGATCTACGTTTTAATTGGATCCCTAGTTCAGACCAATGTTAAATTACCGTAAACATAATTTGTGAAGGGCTTTGTTGATTTTCTTTTCGATAATGTTGAAAAAGTGGCTTCTTGGTTTAAGAACATACCCATACCAGGGCTAGACTACAAAAACCATACCCTATTTATGACCATAATTAGCTATAAAATCCATACCCTATCTATAACCAAAACGGCTGAAAAACCAAAACCTTTGGGGACGCACATACCTATATAGCCTATATAAGGGAGTGTCCCCCCCCCCTCGGAATTTCATTAGCTTTATTATGCTTGTTCTATTCTCTTAGATTTGTATTTTTATGCCTTATTTAAGGGGACGTATTCTTAACTCGCTTTACAATTCGAACTTACTACTTATACGATTGCTACATCTGCTATTGATCAGTTTCAGTGATAAGTTTCAACGAGAAAAGCGGAGAGACTACAATTAATTTCGTCAACAGAACAAAAAGAAATTATTCTGTGACGATTTTACATTTATAATGGTTCTTGTTTACTACTGGGACAAGAATATACGTTATAAATGAAACTTAATCTTTTCTCGTCAATGGTATCAAGGTTTTTGCTTTATCACATTAATAGCCAGCACGAATTGTAGTAGAAGAAAAAGACAATTTCTTGTTTAAGATAACTTACGCGTGGTATATGAAGTCTTGGGAGTTTTATGATTGTATTAAGTTTAAGAACTTTGGTGATTAAATAATAAATACTGACATGTATGTTGCCGGTTTATGATCTTTAGTCCGGTTTGGAGGGGATTGTGACAGTTACAAAATATACATTGGGTTGTATAAACTCTTGTTCTTAGGCCATCGTAGCTTGATTAAGAAAATAACACAAACAGCGGTGATAAACATTGTATTCCAACGCATTTTTACATAGAATTTAACGTTTCGTATGCTAATCAACATACATTTTCAAAAGTGACGGTTACAATTTTTGAAAACTATATATATATCGTAAACATAAGAGGTCTGGAACCTAGACTGAGAAATATGATCTGCAGCAGTACGTGTATAAACATAATGAGGAGTAACAGCTAAAACAGCACCACTTCTCACTACTAATATTGACATTAAGGGAAGGCTTTAGCTCTTGAATGAACAAAGTCTCTTTAATTTTGCAGTGAAAGTCAGTTTTTCCGGACGCTAAAATGTCAAAATGATCCCATTTAATGTCGTGACCAGTGGTTTTCACATGATCAGCAATGGCTGATGAATGGTCACTTTTGGCGAGGGCCTTGAAATGTTCTGTTTTTCTGTCATGGAGTCTTCGTTTTGTTTTGCCGATGTAGAATTCATCAAACGCTTCTAAAAAATGTATGTTGATTAGCATACGAAACGTTAAGTTCTATGTAAAAATGCGTTGGAATACAATGTTTATCACCGCTGTTTGTGTTATTTTCTTACATTGGGTTGTTTCAGTGTAATGGTGGCTAGTTTTGAACGAGATGATTTTTGCGTTTTGAAGTAGTTCATGAGTCAGTAGTAAACAAATGGGAAGATATATTTTATTTCAGGTTACAAAGGGTAACTTGATTCTTTTGTTTTTCACAACGAGTAAATTCAATTAGAGGTCACGGATCGTCGCTTCTAGTTCAAAGGACATATTTTAGAGGAGACGAGACTATTAAGATTTGAAACAGTTGTAACGTTTACAAAATAAGTGGAAGTGACAATTGTTGACACTCTTTTTTTCACAAGGGAGTAAATTAAATTAGGGGTGATGAATCGTGAGCACTTATTTCACCGAGATGTTTGCTATTTTTAGTTAGAGATGGTAACTTGACACTTCTTTTTTCACAAGGGAGTAAATTCACTTAGAGCTGACGAATCGTCACCACTAATTCCCACAAAATGTTTGAACAAACAAAACGATATATTGCTATTTTAGTTAACACTTTTGTTTTTCACATGGGAGTAAATTCAATTAGAGCTAACAAGTTATGGCCTCTTGTTCTCGTAAAGTTATACATGATCCCCTTGTTTTCTCGAAAACGTAAGGGCGATGTGCCATTTCTTCACCGCTGGAGATAAATATCTAAGAAGAAATGGAAGAAAGGTTTTTTCAAAACACTCATTATCAGTTCACAGATAAACAAAAGCTAGTCCAATTATCAGATAATCACATCTCGCAGGTCGAGTCACAGAACAGCACGTTCTTATTCTGTTGCCACCTTTGCCATCAAAAACCACTTCAAAGGCGTTTCAGTGAGAACTTACAGTACGAACTATTCAACGACTGACTCTGGAAAGCTGGCACTCTAACTTTCTACAAAGAGGCGCCACGCACCTCTCGTAGGGTCTAACAGGATTGGCCGAGAAAACAATAGAATAAACAACAGAAACAATGGCCCTAGTCCTGAAAACAATAGAGGTGGATGATTCCGGGAGCAAATAAAATTAGAGGTTCCGAAGAGGTGCATGACTACTGTCTACAAAAGCCTCTTAACAGATGTAGCACAGGTGCCTTACAAACGACTTATCCAAGACGAAAACAAAACCTCAAACGGACTTCTAACAACTAACAGCAGATAGATCGAAACCAGGTCGACAAACTTAACACGAATCTTGCAGCCAATACCATTAAGGCTTTACTGACCAATCACCTTTAACGGACCAGACTGGTAACACCATCGACTGACAAGCATTATTCACTACCCCCAGGGACTTGTTATTCACAAAAACATAACTCTTGCACGCCTTGCGTTCCTATCTTTTTCACTACTTGGTCAGTCGCTACCTGTTGTGAACTAGGTCTATGGACTTAATCTGTCATTAAATCAGTTTGAATTTACCGAGTGGAGTTCGAATATCTTGCACCGCGCTACCCCTGTAGTTGTTCAGATTTGAGTAGGAAGCAACCTCTAGGATCTTTGCAATCACACAAGGGAACATGCAATAGGATATCTGGGAACAGGGGAACTCAACAAGAGTGAATTTAAGGGAACACCTTAATTTATTTTTGGGAACAAGGGAGGACCTCCAAATTTTTCTGGGGGACAAGGGAACATGTCGAGTTGAGTTGAGTGGTAATGGTAGGGTATAGTTTTGCTGGTGGAGTCGAGTTGAGTCGTATTGTGATAGTAGAGTATACGTAGTTTTGTTGGTGGAGTGGAGTTGAGTCGAGTTGTGGTGGTAGAGTATAGTTGTGTTGGTGGAGTCGAGCTGAGTTGAGTTGTGATGGTATAGTATAGTTGTGATGGTGTGGAGTCGTGTTGAGTCAAGATGTGATGGTAGAGTATAGTTTTGTTGGTGGAGTCGAGTTGAGTCGAGATGTGATGGTAGAGTGCATAGTTGTGATGGTGGAGTCAAGTTGAGTCGAGTTGTGATGGTGAGTATATAGTTGTGATGGTGGAGTGGAGTTGAGTTGTGATGGTAGAGTACAGTTTTGTTGGTGGAGTCGAGTTGAGTCGAGATGTGATGGTAGAGTATATAGTTGTGATGGTGGAGTCGAGTTGTGATGGTAGAGTATTGCTGTGTTGGTGGAGTGGAGTGGAGTCGAGATGTGATGGTAGAGTATAGTTGTGTTGGTAGAGTTGAGTTGAGTGGAGTTGTGATGGCAGAGTTTAGTTGTGTTGCTAAAGTTGAGTGGAGTTGAGTCGAGATGTGATGGTAAAGTATAGTTGTGTTGGTGGAGTGGAGTTGAGTGGAG
>CM042753.1:19374417-19386200 GCA_022496165.2 Catalaphyllia jardinei
TTACATAAGTTGCTACCCAATGGCTTCCACTCATATATGATGGTTCAAGATTGTAGATAGTAGTGCTTGGTTATGATTATGTGGAACCTTCCCATCTCTTGATAGAACATCATTGATTGGGATGTTGAGATATCTGCACCATTTTAGCAGATCATGATTGCTTAATGGGATGTCTTCATGGAATTTAGGTTTCACAGTATTGCCCCTAGAAGTGGAATTTGATTGAATGGGCTGTTTGGTCCTAATAGTAGACCCTTTCCTTTTTTTTTTTGTTTTGTCTTTTCTTTCCCATACCAACTTGGTTGTCACCCCAACTGCCAAAAACCGGTGGCGACCTATATGCACCTATTCTCGGAGCTCCTCTTCCCCTTGGAGGAGGTTGGGTAGGTGATCCAATCTTGGGGGCACCCCTTCCGGTCAAAGCTTTTAAAACCATTGGAATCCCAATACTGCAAGTAAAGTACCAAGGAAACCACCTGATTGTTTTTTTGTTGGTTTTATATGAACACCTGAACCTGTTTGAAGGGCGTCCAATATATCTTTCTTCTGTTTTACAGTTAGTAGGTGTTTGTTTGCAATAAGCTTATCAATCTTATTTTGTGGAATGAGGAAACCTCCAGTTTGTCCTTTTCCGGATATCTTTTTAACAATTTCGCTTGCACCTGCACTGGTTGCTCCTGCTAAAGCAGCTAATCCCATAGTTTTCGCAATGGTTGGTCGAAATGCACGCGCAAGAGCTAGAGCTGAGGTTAGTAAACTGCCACCAACTTGCTTTCTGATATTAGTCTTGGAAAGTTTGATATCCATACCTTTATTCAATTTCCGATTCTTCTCCAATCTTTTTTTCACTGTAGCTGGGACGTGTAGAGTGTCGTTTCCATGAAGAGAGTCATTCGTTAGCCTTATGACGACTGTTTCTCTTTTATGATAAGCATCACCAATATTCTTCTTCTGATTTTCTGATAGTTAAACATTTATTGCAAAAAGCTGAGTCATTTCTTATATATAATATATGTTATATAATTTTGATTATAAAACATATGCGAAATAAGGAATATCTTATTAGTGTTAATACTTTTTACACTATAACCAATTCATTTCCCACCTTGTCGATGACGATAGTCTCATCATATAGGACAATAGCATGGACAATGAAATTTGCAGCACTATTTGCGCTCAGTTTCTACCTGAATATCAACTGCTTTGGGTCTCTGGTTACTTTATCCGCTTGATAGGACAAATCAAAATATAAGAGAGAATAAAGAGAGTTGTAATTGGACATGTTGAGTTGGGTACCGCTATTGTAATTATTCTTTCTCATTCCATATGACATCACATCGTTGAAGATCCTTACCTTTGATTCTGAATCGCATTCAGTTTCTGGATAGAATATTCCATTTCCATATTCCAATCTACATGACATGAGACTGCTATTATTATTAGCCGCATTCAGTTTAAAAGTATCAAAGTGGTAAAGATTTGAATCTTCATCGTTTGTTTTATTTCGTTGGAGGTAAACAAAGACGGAAACAACATTGTCAATACTTGGTGAGATCTGAATCCACTGCTCTGTGTTGGATTGGAAGCCGTATACAATTCTCTTTTATACGTCCAAGATTTCTTCGACAAAAAGGATTCGATAAACTTATCGTATAAAGTGTCCTTTGGTACTAGTCTCGGAACCCAAAGTAAGAATCTATTGACAACCACTAAACTAGCAGCTGCTGTAGCTACCTTATATATTACTTCTGTGTCATTCTGTAACTGTATATCGAACTGAAGTTGCATTGGGACTAACATTTTATCATGTAACTCTTCAAAGAAACCGTATCTATTAAGAGGTATAATTGCATTGACATCTTTGGCAGTATTTTCAGCTCCACCACCTTCACCAATTCTTCTCGTCAACTGTCTTCTAACCTCAAACCCTGTATTTCCAGCAGCAGTCATGTCAGCCAAATTTGCTACATCTAAATACCAACAACTATCTTTAGCCACCGATCTACTGAAATCATCACTGTATTCTAAGAGGTTCTTGACAAAAGTTACTTCATGAAGATTATCAGTTTCATATACAATCTTACCAGCACTCTTTATTGTCAAATGGTTAATTAATGAATGAGCTCCATTAATAACTGTTGATCTGGTTGCATCTGGAACACCTGTACCACAGTTTCAGTTACAGGTATTGACCTGTAACTGAAACTGCACCTCAAAATAAGCATTATACCAATCATAGAACGCAGACCTATCATTGATTGTGAACTTATACCCATTTTTTTTCTGGTGTTGATTGTTTTGTGGGATCTCAATAACATCATTAAGTTGAAATCGAACCAACTCATAACTTTGCAAATATTCACTTGTTCTGAAAGCGATTATATTAATATATTACATAATTTTACCTCCTTCTTCCTGATCCTGATATCAGTCTATCAATGATCATATCTGTACTTTCTTCTTGCTGTCTCTCATCGCCAATTCTCATATTCCTAAGCTTTTTCATTACCAAGTCTCCCGACTTCTCAGATTTCTTTTTACCTACCCTTTCACCTACGGATTTTAATGCCTTCTCACCTGATTTCTTGGCGAACTTTTTTACAACAGATGACGCAGCACTCTTCATTGGTTTGAAAATATTATCAACGATAATCCCTGATCCTGCATGTTTATCCACAAAAATACCGAGTTTTGGATGATAAACCCTGGTGAATTCAAATGGTTTCATTATACTATTATGTTATATTATTTTTTTAAAGATTAATGAAAAAGATGTATCAGCTCCATTCAGGTTAATTAATCTCCTTTTTCCATCCGAAATGTGTATCCTGATACTATTTATACTATTCTTGTTGATTGGATTAAATGTAACTCTTCACGGTTCGATGGCAAAGGAGTAACTAGGTTGAAGCACACTGGTTGAGAAGGAATAAATGATGTCTGTATCTTGACCGTCTACAAGTGAATCATTGATAAGGTCGCAGTGGATATTAAGAACGTCTGTATCTTGACTGAGATTAGGCACCTTTGGTCCTATATTCTGTTCATTTTTCAATATTTCTTTATCAAAAACCCAACTAGGTCATTGAAATTGCTTGCAGTTAAATCAAGTTGATAATTCTTGGCTAATGTGACTGTGACCCTGAATGTTGTATTATCAAATTCGAGAGTGATGGGATACTCATTATTATTAGCACCATCTTTGACAATCTTCGTTATGTCCTTGATGTATGTATCAAAGTCAGTATAGTTCCAGACTCCTGCTGGGAAAGTGATGTTGTGAAATGTTGAACCGTTATCAGAGCTGTATTTTATTAGTTGATTGTTGTATGATGAATTTACATTGAACCATGTGAATGACATGTTAATGATTCGGTTCAAGCCAACTACATATTGAGAATTGCTATCCAATATTATGGGCCTGTTGAATTTGTTATAAAATTCTGAGGAGTGTTGTTTCCTTGATTCTTGACACTGTATGATGATAAAACAATCTCGCGATCCATGTATATAATAACTTTACACAATTATACTTTGAAATACTGATTATACAATTTATTATATTGCTGTCTATTGATTGTTGACATTCTCAATAATTTGTCCAGTATACTAACTCCTGTATTTCTCATCTGAATTGATGTGTTGCCTGCAACACATCACCAATGATCAATTCTAATTTCTGGAGAAGCTGTTTGGGATCGTTGAAAAACATAACATTCCCACCTCTCTGTTTTCTTCTTCGGCCTTTAATCCCTAAACCTTTTTTCTTCTCTAATTCTTTCTTCTCTAATTCTTTCATTAATTGTTTATTGAAATCAATGTATTCTGTCAATATGGCTCTATCATTATCTATCTTTTTATTCTTTGACTGCTTGGTGGATTCATTTATGATCCCATTATTGTATTGTTTTGTAACATGTGCCTTTTTTTCTCAACATACTGATTTGAATCATTTTATTTTTGTTTTCAATTTCTGGAGAATTAACAAATTCTTCAATATTCTCATAATTTGATAAACTTAATTCATTTAACCTATCTCTCGTAAGATCTTCATTAAGTATTGTGTAATCAACTCCTTCATCGCCATTGTATTCAGGTGGCTGCTCTTCATAGTATTCAGGTGGCTGCTTTTCATATTCTGGTGGTTTTGGTACTATTTGTTTCTCCTGTTGTGGTGGGATGGGTTGTTCATCGAAAATATCACCCAAATTCATGTCTTCAACTTCATCATCCATATCAACACCATAATATGGAACTTCCCCTTTCTTCAGTGGTCTTTTTCTCCTTTGAGGCATCCTTAAATATAAATTACTGTCAATTACATCATCTAATTTACTAGTCACTGGTTTGAATACCTTTTCGAATGATGATTGGCTTGTCTCCTGGCCGATTTTATGTTGTGTGATTAGATCATGGACATAATTAATTTTATTCCCTAATTTAGGTTTACTCTTTGCGAGTTCTTTCCATTTAAGCAAACTCATTTTTGTTATATTATTACGTTATATAAAAATGACATATCATATATAAAAAACAACGTTGAACACCATGTTGAACACCATGTTGAATTAATTTACCAATATAATATAATGAGAATACCGAATTATGAGGTTGAAGACGATGTGGTCTCAAACTTCAGACAACTATACGATTTCATGCCTCATCAATGTTTTCGGATGCTGATTTGTGGTCCAAGTGGTTCAGGGAAAACAAACACATTAATGCATATGATCTACAATCTGCTTTATTTTGATAAAGTTTATCTGTATGCCAAAAATTTAGAACAGTCCAAGTATCAGAATTTCATGAATGTCTTTCAGCCGATAAGTGATGAGGCTGGTTATGATGTTATTGAAGCAAGAAATGATGAAATTATTCCAGTTCAAGATCTTGACTCTGACTCACACAAAATCGTCATTTTTGATGATTATGTATGTGATAAAAACCAAAAACCATTAATCGACTATTTTATACGAGGAAGGCATAAAAATTGTAGTGTGATTTATCTGAGTCAAAGCTACTATAAGACGCCAAAAGACATCAGATTGAATTGTTCTCACTTCTCCATTTATGAGTTTCCAAGTGCTAATGAGAAGAGTTTATTTTGCCGTGAAAACAGTATTTCAAAAGAATCATATGAAAAAGCAACCAAGGAACCATATTCCTTTGTTTATATCGATAAGCCACGAAAATTCACCACCAAAAATTTCAATGAAAAAATATAATATATTAATATAAATGAGTTATTCAAACGGACTTTTACCTTCATCATTACAGCCATTGGTAAAGGTGGACTACCTGGCTTACCAGGTGTTGGATTTAATTTAACAGATGATGGTAATTATGATATTGAAGGGAAGCGATTAACCAATATTGGTGAATCTACTGGCGACAATGATGCAGTCAGCTTAAAAGTGTTGAAAGAACATACTAAAGTCAGTCAAAATAGTTATCATTTACAACCAAGTTTTCGATTTTATAAAAACTTTGGTGACAAGAGTCAATTAACTGTAGGGTCACCACCAAATACATCGCCAGACAACTTTTTTCAAAACCATAAAGCGCATAATGATGCATATATAATTGAGAAAGAAGGTGATGATACTGGTTTTAGTGGAGAAGCATGGTCCAGCATAAAAATGAAAGGTAATCAATTAGAGAGTGGTACTTACACCTCTGTTTTTGAAATATTCGTTATTGGTGATGCTGGTGGTTTTCTTGTTGATGATACAATAATTTTTAATGTCTATGGTGACAGTCATTATACGATTAATACATTCGATAGTGACAAAATATCCAATCAATATACTAAATCAATTATTCAATTCACTTCTGATGGAAGAGTTGGAGTAGATGATGGGATAAAATTCCAAATTAGATATTATAGTTCTCATTACAATAAAAATATAAAATTTATATTTTATTCAAGAGTGATTAATGGTAAACAGTCGACAAGTTTCGACCATACTATTTTTAATGTCCGTGATGTTGTTGATAATCATATGATTCTCTATTTTGAGAATTTAAATCTCAATGGAAATCTTATTGATGGTTTAGGTGATCCTGTAGCATACGCTAATGCTTCTAATAAGAAGTGCGTTGACATTCAAAACGCTAAACAAAACATTGCTATTGCTGATAAAGCCACTAAATCATATGTTGATAGTGAAATATCAAAAATCAATATTGACACCACACCATTACTTCCCAGAGATGGAAGCAGACCAATGTTTGGAGATCTAAATATGGAAAACAATTATATTTTCAGTATTAACAATGTCTCTGATCATCAACCAGATTATGAATATAGTGTTATAATAAAAGATTTGAGAAGTGTTGTTAAAGGATATTTGAACTCAAATTTTATAAAATTAAAAGATGAAGATGGAAAACAATACTTTGATCTCAATCAAAATATAATAAAAAATTGTGAACCCTATTATGATGGTATTTTTGATGATAACAGTTTAGTCAGTAAAGCATTTGTTGATTCTCAAATTGATAAAATACCACATGCTGCAAATACAGACAAATTTATTCATGTTGATGGCACAGTACCAATGAATGCAGATTTTAATGCTGGTGGACATTTCATTGATAATGTTAAAACAATTGTTGGAGATGATGGAGAAAATCCAAATTATGAACAAATAAAACATAAAGCTGTTAATTTTGAACTTTTAAAAAGTACACAAGACTATTTAGTCCGTTTCATTTCTGAGATAGATTACTTATTAACGGATGGAAGTGAAGCAATGACTGGAAATTTAGATATGGGAAATCAAAATATAATTAATTTGAAAGACCCACAAGATTACCAATCCACATATGCTGCTAATGTAAAATTTGTCGCTAATGCAATTGTTGATAGTAATACAATTACAGATGGTATAATTGATAAGAAAATAAAAGCGTCTGAAATAAATTTCATAGAGTCAATCGATAAAGAAAATGTCTTCAAAAGAGTGATGGATAATGATGAATTCAAAGAAGATGATGATGATATTCATAAAATAGGAGTTCAGAATAAAGATTTTCATTTGGTAAACAAAAAGACTTATGAATTCAAGATTGATTATGATTCCAGTATTGGTTATTATAGTACCAGATTGTCAATTGATTTGGTATATCTACCAAAAGGTTCTTACACAATGGTCTATGAAATGTATGTTGAAGATGGTATTACAATTGATGAGATAAATGCATCAAGTGGAACTCTATCAGTGATCAAAATAAATTCAAAAATAAATGGAACAAGTACAAGAAGCATAATACAATTATAAAAAAACACCATCTTTCCCAGTTTTGATGATTTAGATATTGACATAAGATTGAAAAGTAAAACTGATCCCCAAACTACTATTTATGTCGTTGTTTACGGTGTTAAAGGTCAAGTCAATAATGTATCAGTAAATCTTTGGGATCGTCTTTATTATTATTATAATTCTTTCATAAAGTATGAGGTACAAATCGATATGGAGAACAAAAAGATAACTAGAGTCGCTGATGGTACTTCTAATGGTGATGCTATCAATAAAAAACAATTAGATACTTTAAAAACAATAGTAAATGAATTGGTTTTAAGAAATGTATATCATCATTACACATATGATTTAATTCATAATGAAAAATACTATGTTGAGTTTGGAGATTTTGATGTTTATCCATTCAAAATCGTTTCTTCCCAAAAGACTCATATTCAATTATCAATTTCCGGTTTTTATCATGTTATTTACACTGATTTTTATAAAGGAATTAATAATAAATACAGAATCAATAATGGAGATGCTTTCATCATGCAAAAATCTAGTTGGACTCCATTTGTTCTTAATACTATTTTCCACATTGACATCAATACCAATCCATACATTTATTTGAGTGTGAGATATGGTGGAACAACTTTAAAAGGGGGTAATTATGGAACGTTTTACATTAAATTTATGCATCGTTAAAACTTTTTTTTATAAAATATTTGAGATAAATATATATATAAGCTATTAATATATATATATAAGCTATTAATATATGAAAGAGTCACGAAGAAGTATTAACACTTTGAACGGTACAATTCACAATAAAGGACCATTGAAAAACATATTCAACTGGAATCATATTTCAGATGAACTAACAGAAGAACAGGTTGAAGAATTAAAATCTTACTACCACGCATATCATAAAAAGTGTTTTGCTTACAAGCTGGCATTGAAACGTTTCAAAGAATGGAAATTATTGGGGAATTCATTATCCATCATATTTGCATCTGGAGGTTTAGCAAGTAGTATAGCAACTGGTGGTATCAGTTTGATTGCAATCAGTACAGCAGCACTCTTGATTCAGGGTTGGATGTCACATAAAAACCTTGATCTCAAGATCCAAAATTGTGCTTATGCTTACCAAAGCTATCAACATCTTCTGAATGAGATAAAGGATATGATGAGAAGTGGAAATTATAGTTCATCTTATATTCGTAATACAATGAAGAACATTGATGATTATGTGACAGACAACAGTCCCATTATTGATAAGTATCTTAGTAAATACGATGAAAAATTCACTTGTTAATTATCAACTGAATTCTATCACCAACCAATGATAGAACATTTTTCCAAAATTTTTTATAATATCTGATTGTCCTCTTCGACTTCGTTACTTGGATATCTTTGTAAGGAAGCCCGATCATCTTGAATAATTGCCTTATAACAAATTTAATACTAATCATCCGTTTACGCTCATCATTAACCTTATGAAGAACACTATCAATCTCAATGAATCTTTTGTGAATCTGCTTCCTTTGATTTTAAGTCAATTGGACATCATTCTCATAAGATATACTATTTTATCACATTCTCAATATGGTATTTTCGATGATATATTGATTTTTGTCGTATCAAATACATTTTGTCATAGAAGTTGAAGTTCTCTGTGATAAAATCATAACCAATAATTAAACCACAATTCATGCAAGTATTCATATCATTTACAGTTGTCATATCCTGTTCACTACAGCATTGCTCAACTGCTTTACTAAATGTTGTTAATTGTTCATCACAAAAGGGGCATGTTAAGTCCCCCATACTCTTTATTTCATCATGAATATTAGTGTTGCAAGTCATCTTATATTATTAGTGTAGAATATATTTTCAAGTCTTTAAACAAAAACTATAGGTTATATGACAATCGTATGACTTGATAACAATAGCATCGATGACTCATTTTCCTGGGGGAACCCCTATTGTATGACATCATGGACTTCCTGTTTTTCTAGACATGTCTAGACTTGTTAGTGGGGATTCCCCGAATAGAACATCCAGTTTTCTCCAGTCACACATTGTAAATACAATCCAAGTATAGGATTCAGTGGTTGGAACTGTTTACGTCAACAATGAGTTAGCAAAAAAAGCTAGTCAATCTAATGTTAATACAGCTTTTACAGCATTAAACAATAAAGTCAACACACTCGAAGCTATGGTTGGTGAGCTCCAGAAAGCACTGCTTCTTAAGCGCTGGCAGTCACTTCAATTATTCGGAATAAATCAAACGCGTGGGCGATAAAAAGTGACCACTCCAAAATAGGATCATCCCCTGCAGACATGAGTCATCGATTATTTATTCAGTCCTCGTAGACATGAGTCACGCGAATAAAGGGACTTTCCCGAAATATTATATTAGAGGGACACAGTCTTTCGCACCACATGTGTAGGAAATTTCGATACGAACCATATATATAGCCGATTCGCTCATTCTAATGTTGGTGATGTATGGGTATAGCTTGGTCAAGAAAAAGCGGGGCTGTCCTCTCTATACACCATACACACCCTCAAAGCATGGGAAAAATCCCCGCCTCATGCTTTGGGTTAATAAGTAGTCAGGATTAAAAAATGATTGCCCTGAAGACGATGTCGGATCATTGGGTAGAGCTATAGTTGTATAAATATATACGGCAGAAGTGCCGGTTTGATCTCCAAATCCGAGGGCAAAAACAAAAAAAAAAGACGATTTTTTAAATCGTGTAACAAAATTAACTTGTTTCAGTCTTAGCACTATGTGTGGCACAGGCAGCCTAAGCTGTCGTTGTGAGGAATTAGTATGCGAACGTTCAGCTCGCGAAACGTGACATTTAATCTCTAAGCGAACGTTCACCTCGTGGAACGTGACATAGTTACCGCCGACATCTACTGTTAGACAAACTGTCATCGCCAGTTGTGAAATCTACAATTACGTAATGGTTTTTATCTGGAAACTCGATTCTATCTGGAAACTCGCCCATGAAGGATAGAAAAGGAAACGACTATCACGCTCAGTTAATAACACTGTTGATAAACAGCTTTCTTCCTTAAAAGTCAAAATATATTTTTTGTGCTACGAGTAGAGGACAAGCAGAGTAGTCAAGGTAGTTGCACAATCCGAAGTTTACGCTATTCACGGCTAATTTTAGAACGCTTAGGGTTTTCCCCAGAACTAAAAGGTGTTACTACGACAGCAGCGCTGATTTAAGCAATAAACAGACTCGGAAAGCTTTTTTTCCTCGTTCCTCGAATTCGATTAGAAGGGTACTTTTGGCCACTAAAAATGGTGTTACTACGCCAGCAGCGCAAATTTAAGGAACCAACAGACTTCAAAAAGCTTTTTCATCCTCGATCCTCTAATTTGCTTAGAAAGGTACTTTTTGCCACTAAAAAGGGCCCGAGTAGGGCAACAGAGCTGATTTAAGCAAAAGAGAGACTTTGAAAAGCTTTTAGTTCTGGGTTCCTCGAATGTTGTCATAAAGCTACTTTTAAGCACTAAAAAAGGTGTTACTACGCCAGCAACGCTGATAGAAACGAAAGACAGACTTCAAAAAGACATTTCTTGGTTCCTCGAATTTTCCCAGAAACCTAGTTTTGGCCAAAAAAAAAAGGTGTTACTAGGACAGCAGCGCTGGTTTAAGCAATAAACAGCCTCAAAAAGCTTTTTTTCCTCGTTCCTCGAATTCGCTTAGAAGGGTACTTTTGGCCACTAAAAATGGTGTTACTACCACAGCAGCGCAATTTTAAGGAAACAAGTGACTTCAAAAAGCTTTTTCATCTTCGATCCTCTAATTCGCTTAGAAAGGTACTTTTTGCCACCAAAAAGGGCCTGAGTAGGCCAACAGAGCTGATTTAAGCAAAAGAGAGACTTTAAAAAGCTTTTATTTCTGGGTTCCTCGAATGTTGTCATAAACCTACTTTTGGGCACTAAAAAAGGTGTTACTACGCCAGCAGCGCTGATGGAAGCGAAAGACAGACTTCAACAAGCCATTATTTCTTGGTTCCTCGAATTTTCTAAAAAACTTAGTTTTGGCCACTAAAAAAGGTGTTACTACGAAAGCAGCACTGATTTGAGCAATAAAGAGACTCAAAAAGCTTTTTTTTCCTCGTTCCTCGAATTCGCTTAGAAGGGTACTTTTGGCCACTAAAAATGGTGTTACTACGCCAGCAGCGCAATTTTAAGGAAACAAGTGACTTCAAAAAGCTTTTTCATCCTCGATCCCCTAATTCGCTTAGAAAGGTACTTTTTGCCACCATGAAGGGCCTGAGTAGGCCAACAGAGCTTATTTAAGCAAAAGAGAGACTTTGAAAAGCTTTTATTTCTGGGTTCCTCGAATGTTGTCATAAAGCTACTTTTAGGCACTAAAAAAGGTGTTACTACGCCAGCAGCGCTGATAGAACCGAAAGACAGACTTCAAAAAGGAATTATTTCTTGGTTCCTCGAATTTTCTCACAAACCTAGTTTTTTTAACTAAAAAAGGTGTTACTACGCCAGCA
>CM042753.1:19386300-19391300 GCA_022496165.2 Catalaphyllia jardinei
TGGCATGGTGCTCAGACCAACCAGTCCTTTAAAGCGAAGAAATGGTTGGCATGGCAGGAACATCTCCTTCGACAGAAAACCTCATCGTCACAACAGGGAGATCGCATCTTACACAGCAGTAATGGAGGAGAGCAACGTATTGCCAATCACTTGGTAGACGGGTACGACCCCACCACACGAACCGTCTACGAGTTCTATGGGTGTTTGTGACATGGCTGTCCTCTCTGCCACGCTCATCCTGGGCGTGATAAGTACTCCAAACTCCACCCTGACCGTACTCTCCAAGAAGTGTACGAAGCGACTCTGGCCAAACACCATCGTTTGAGAGAGCATGGCTACCATCTGGTCATCAAGTGGGAGCACGAGTGGGATCATGAGGTCAAGACCAACAAAGAGCTCCAACAGTTCTTGTCCACCTACGAGTGTGTGGAGCCCCTCACCCCAAGGGATGCCTTCTTTGGTGGACGTACTAATGCTGTCAAGCTTCACCACGAGATTAAAGAAGACGAGGGGGAACAGATCAAGTACGTGGACGTGACCTCATTGTACCCTTGGGTCAACAAGACACAAGAGTATCCCCTGGGTCATCCCACAGTCATCACCAACCCTGAAAATCAAGATGTCAGAGCATACTTTGGAATTGCGAAAATTTACATCCTTCCGCCTCTACGCCTGTATCATCCTGTGTTGCCCTATCGACATGGAAGCAAGCTGGTCTTTCCCAACTGTAGAGCTTGTGTGGAGGTGGAAATGCGAAAGCCACTCAACGACAAAGAATGGAAATGTCCTCACTCAGACGAAGAGCGTATGATAAGAGGGACTTGGTGTACACCTGAAATTGTCAAGGCTGAAGAAATGGGCTACACCCTCGTCAGGATCCATGAGGTGTGGCACTTTCCTAAACGTCAGGCGGGTCTTTTTGCCGACTATGTCAATACCTGGCTCAAGACCAAACAAGAGTCAGCAGGCTACCCGAGTGGGGACACGTCACCAGAACAACAACGCCAATACGTCCGTGACTACAAAGCCAGACAAGAGATCGATTTAGATCGATTTAGACGGATTTGCAAAATACTTTTTCGGATTTGCAAAATATTTTTCTGGATTTAGCGACAATTCTTGGATTTGTAAACTTGTTTCGGATTTACAAAATAATATTTGTGGATTCAATAATTTTTTTAAGATTTGTAATAGTTTCACAGATTTGGTAAACTCTTCAATAATGATTTCAAAAAACATTCCGATTAAAAATATTTTTTCGGATTTTAAAAACATTTTTTCGGATTTCGTAAATATTTTGGGATTGTCCCTTATCGGCTTCCGTACACAAGGGAATAACATGCTACACTGGATCTTGTTATTAACTGAGTTAAATTCAATTATACGTTGACTCGTAAAAACGTGACAATCTTACTTTTCACGCGAACGTTTGTAACTTGATACTTTTGGGGTTTTTTCGTAAAGTTATACAACATGATCCCCTTGTTTTCTCGAACACTTAAGGGCGATGTGCTTTTTCTTCACTGCTGGAGATAAAAAAAGGAGGAAGAAAGATAACCAAACTCTGGTAAGAGTCTGTATTGCCATGTGCTGAAAAAAGCAAAACACTAATTTTCACTTCATGGATAAACAAAACACTTATCTAATTATCAGATAATCATATGTGACAGGTCGAGTCATAGAACAGCACGTTCTTATTCTTTTGCCACCTTTGCCGTCAAAAACCACTTCAAATTATGAAAGGCGTTTCAGCGAGAACTTACAGTACGAACTACTCAACGACTGACATCTGGAAAGCTGGTACACTAACTTACAACAAAAGCCTCTTAACAGATGTCAACAATATGCCTTAAAAAAAGACTTATCCAAGACAAAAACGAACCGACAAACGGACTTCTAACAACTAACAATATATGGATCGAAACCGACCAATGACCGATGACAAACTTAACACGAATCTTGCAGCCAATACCTTAAGGTTTTACTGACCAATCACTTTTAATGGACCAGACTGGTAACACCATCGACTAAATAGCATTATTCACTACCTCCAGGAACTTGTTATTCACAAAAACATAACTCTTGCACGCCTTCCGCGCCTATGTTTATGATTAATCGGGGATTAGCGCTAATCGGGGTTTTGAACAACCGTATGGGGCGCTGTTTGTAAAAAAAATGATTTAGCTTAATTTTGTCATTTTTTTGTGTTATTTACTATATAAAGTTGTGTTATATGATATATTATTCGTGGATGATTTGATATAATAAATGTTGATTTCAAATGATGGGTTTATGATTTGATATAATAAATTATTACTTAAAATCATGAGTCTATGATTTGATATAATAAATTCTGTGTTCCAATCACACCTTCATGATTTGATATTTACAGGTTAACGCACTCTGCAAGTGAATTATCGGGATTTACCTGCACAAGTTCACTAACAATGAACGAGAAATTTCAATGCCGCATGAGGCACTGAGTGTGGTACTGAAACTTTTGAGTTCATTGTTAGTGAACAAGTGGAGGTAAATCCCGATAATTCACAAGCAATGAGTGTGTTAACATCTTTATTATTCAAATTGAATACCGTGCTAACAAAAATCCTCAAAGTTTGAGTCGGCCGAAGCCATGATGTAATGACAGTGGTGTAATGAATTTACACCACAGCTATTACACCACAATAATGACACCAAGGTCGTTGTTTTGTCACAACCCAGTGTCACGCAGTACAAATCAGCCAATCGGAAAATCGGAATTCGTACAGTGTATGAAATTTGAATAAAATTATTTTTTCAAATTATGCAGTTATGATTTGATATAATAAATTCTTATTATAAAATCATGCATTTACAGGGTTCGTACCCTTTTTCAGAAACAAATTTCCAGGACTTTTCCAGGAATTATCAAGGACTCATAAACCACTACACTCCAAAGATCTCTATGTTAATTTTCCTTACTGCCTTCCATACACTTCATATTTTTTAGTTGAGTTAAACAGATTTCCAGAACTTTCCAGGACCAGTGGCCTTTTTCCAGGACTTTCCAGTCCTGGAAAATGCCATAATAAAATTCCAGGACTTTCCAGGTTTTCCAGGACCTGTACGACCCCTGAATTTTATAATTTGATTTAATAAATCCTGATTTCAGATCACAAGTTTATGATTTGATACCTACACAGTCAGTGTGCGAGATCTTCAAAGCCAAAGTTTAAAAGACTGAAAATGGAAAGATACTCAGTCCTCGCTATGATGTCAACAGAAAAGCAGCCAACGATGAAAGCTACGGTTCGATGCAACCCGACAGTAGAACCGTAGCTTCGGTTTAACCTACAATCACGTTCATTTCACGTGAATTGCTGGTTTTTACATGACGTCACTAAAATTCAAACCCTAGAACTATTAATCCTCCTGAGATTTGACTTACATGGTGTGTAAGAGCAGCTAGAAACTAATGTTCATACAAATTTCCACTCCGAATAGGTTCTTGGTTTAGCCATAAACTACGCTTGAATTTCTAAGCTTTTGCGTGACGCGGCATTTACATGACTGGCGAGTGAGCTTTGATGTTTGTAAAAAAAGTGACTTATTTCGGGGAATTCGGCTATCTGAACAGTTCTTGTATTAGAATAAAGTATTATTGTTACGATTTTGAGTTCTTCGAGAGATAAATTCACGCGTTTGTAGCAAAACTCAGTGACAGATGTTTCTGCTGGTTTCCGGCCACCATGTTAGTGCCCATCTAGAAGGGCACCTGCATGGCGTCTTCATACAAATCTCTATAAATTTGGGGAAAGCGTTACTCTGCATATCTTCCATAAGAAAAATTGCTGTGACCTGAAGCTTGGCGAGAGTCTTTGCATATCTACCTTCTTTCTTTTCCCTGATTCTGGACATAATCTATTGAACAGTTTTGATTTTTTACTTTGATCTATTTTGAATGGCGTGACACTGCAAACCAGCGATACGATCGACAGATGTGACAATTATTGGACTTCCAATTCCACAAACTCGACATGTCCAACAGTAACCTACCATCATGTACGTTCTTTTCACGTGAATACTCGACAAAAACGATTTTGAGAAGAAAAGGTAAGCTTTAGGCTCGAAGGCAATCAAGTGTTTAGATAAAGCTTGACGAAAATTACAATTTACAGCGTTGTTTTGTTGATTAGGTGAAGTGCGCTCACTTCTGCGCGATCAAATTTCCTTCCAGGATAAAAATAGCAGCGTTGGGTGTTTAATATTTCCTAATTTTAGCATTTTCTGCGAGTATTTTGCAGTTTCTTTGTACAAAACCTAACTCAACACCGATATGTTAATTAATCCTAGATGCACCAGCTTTTTAGAGGGGGGTGGCCTGCAAATGCCAGAGCAAATTATTTTCTCACACTTCACGCTACTCTGAAAACACACATGAAATAAATGTTGAATTCTACCTTTATGTTTCCATCCTAGCCATCCAAAACAGACATACTCTTGAAAAGCGAAGGTTAATCTTGATTCATAATCCAAAATAAACAATGGGAAACAAAATATTAAGAGTCCATTTAGATTTAATTGCGCGCGCTCATGATCCATTGATGTGTCGAAGTTACTCGAGAACGCGGCATGATAAACAGTAGATTTTGTGAAGTATATATGAAATAATTCATATTTGTACTACGGTTGTAGATGAATGTGAAGAGTGATCATCGCAGTAAATTTTCCAATTTAAGCAACTGGAAAGAAGAAGCCTGAAAAAAAATCAGGGCTTCAAGGGGATTCGAACCCGTGACCTCCGCGATACCGGTGCGATGCTCTACCAACTGAGCTATGAAGCCACACGTTGGGAACGAGGTCAATTTATCGAGTTCATCTTTTCCCGTGCAGTGAAGTGACGTGAAGTATATATGAAATAATTCATATTTGTACTGCGGTTGTAGAAGAATGTGAAGAGTGATCGTAACAGTAAATTTTCCAATTTAAGCAACTGGAAAGAAGAACCCTGAAAAAATTCA
>CM042753.1:19401300-19406073 GCA_022496165.2 Catalaphyllia jardinei
TTATTTCTTTAAGTCGTGTCAAGTCGTGGTGTGTAAAAATCTGTCCTTGTATCTATCAACCTCATGCATCATGACGAATCGATGGCGAGGCGTGACAAGGGACAGGATACACATCTATCCCCCTCCCCCCTCTGCTGGCGGAACCAGTGACAGCCGGAAATTCGTCTGCGTTCGCAGGCTAGTCGATCGCTGGATATGTGAAACTGCTAAAACTTAAGTTTAAATTCATGTTTGGACGAAAAGGAGTTGATCGTAGCATATATGAAATAAGCGTGTTCTATAGTTTCCGTTTGTTTTAATTATTCTACAAGTTTTTGTAACGTCGATTTCTCTTCATCTGATTTAAGAATTCGACCACGGAGCGAGACTGCTAAGAAATGACATACTAAGTTTAAAATAAGATGTGACAATTAATCGTCCAGACGCGGGCGATTAGACTTTTACAAACTTTCACGTACCGCATTCAAAACAAAAGCAAGAGTTGTGAAAGTCAATCACGCTCTCTTGCACATCGTTTTACAGGTAAATCAAAACAAAATTTCAATGGAATCCACGCGAAAAGACTGTATGACATCCTCGTGTTGTTGGTGGCGCAGATTTCTAAATTGTCTGCAAGAAAACAACAACGACACATTAATGCATATGACGCATCGCTGGTGATCGTGACTAAAGCACATGGTGATCTGAACTGTTTGGACATGAATTGATACACATCAACCTCCTCTTTACCAAATCCAAATAAACGAAAGATGTGGAAATTGTAAGAGTAGAAAGCTGACTTGTAAATTCTGAACTGATACTCACATGTCTCTAGAATTGAATGTGACAGACTCTGATAAGGACCAGCGGTGAGGACGCGTCCGTGGCGACATGTGAAAATGCTGAAGTTTCAGCTTAAATTCATGTTTAGATGGTAACAAATCGATCGCCGCAGATGTAAATTAGCGTGTTCTACGGTTCTCGTTTGTTTAAATTATTCTACAAGCTTAAGTACCGGCGATTTCTCTTCATTAAGAATTTGACGAAGGATGCGTGACTGCTAGGAAATTGACGCACTAAGTTTTAAATTATTGTGCGACAATTAATCGAATCGTCCAGATAATTCTGCATTAACGACAACAGCAAGGGTTGTGAAAGCCAAGCACGATATCGCTCACATCGCTTTACAGTCTTTACATGTAAATGTAAGCAAATCATAACCACTAACCTTTCTCAACTGCAATCCACGCGAAAAAGGACGCCGGCACAACGTTGTCACAACCTCGTGTTGTTCGTAGCCTCCCACGCAGACGTTCTTAGCCTTGTCGCGCGTTCCTCCCCACGAACGTCTGCTCAACAGACCGGTCACATCCGTTCGTTGGCGGTTAGCCAATCATAGCTTCTCTGCCTTTCCGTGGAAAGCTGGACTTTGACCGACTTTGACCCAACGCTTCAACACGAGAAATTTGTGCCGCAAAATGTTCAACATTCTCACTTCCGTACGAGTTGCACCAGCACCTGCAGACGTACATATTATTTTAGAAGTACTGGCATCTGATAAGACCGACATTGAGGTCGAGGACCGGTACGGTTTTAATTGCCTGAACTAAGTCAAACAATGGGATGTACAACACGCAAAACAGTCAACTGATTCGCACGTAAACAACTACATTTGAATTATAGTGTCAGAAGGGACAAAAGGAGCAATAAACCTATTCATCGGACTCGAGAAACAGAAGCTTAACCAAGTTGATGGAAGAAACATAAGAACCTCTCTACAGAAACGTGTAGCTTTCTCGAAGTAAAGCTACGGCGTCTCCGAAGAAAAAAATCGGACGTGAGTAAATATGATGTGTGTGATAAGAAGCAATATACGCTCTACTTTAATACAAATACCTTGTTCTAATGAAACAACCGGGCCCAGCGCCACAATATTAAATGCAAGTAAGCAACATTTCACGGAAAAATACTTATTTTCCACGTTTTGCCCCTCGAAGTCCTCGAAAGCAAATATCGTGCAATATAAATGAGCCTAAACAATGCTTAATAAGCACGTGGCAAACAGCCTGGCAAACAACAGAGATGTCAACATTAACAGAACAGCGGATTGGTTCTTTTGAAACAAAGGCTAACCGCCAGTGAACGGAAGCAGCCTGTCCGTTGAGCAGAAGTTCGTGGGGAGGAACGCGTGACAAGCCTAAGAACGTCTGCGTAGGAGGCTATGTTGTTAGCGGTCAGGAGCAGTCGTGGCGCAATGCATTCTGGTAGAAGGCGCAATGCATTCTGGTAAAAAGCCGCAATGCATTCTGGTAATAAGTGAAGAATTCGAGAATTCGTACTCCTTTTTATATTTCTTCTTAAATCCTGCACAGGGCAAAATACACCAGGTAATTTGCCTTGTTGAGTCACAAATGGTAATATTTGGAGAGGCAGGAGACTGGAACCAAGCATGTTGCCATAGCAATATTGAAATGGTACCATCTGGTTATTTCGTAGGGTGCAGAAACCCTACCAAGTTTCAATAGCATTGCTTCATTATTGGCAGAGATATCCTTAATATTTTTGTCTCACCACTGTACTTGCAGAACTGATCACATCATCAATGACTAAATTTGCATAATAGGAAAACTTGAATATCTCTGCAACAATAAAAAAGATATCACAAAAAGAAAAAACTGTTTTACTCTACTTTGAAAATCCTTTTAAATGGGCATATTTTTGAAATGACTTATTTTTCAGGTCATATGCATGTTAAATGCATTACCATTTTAGTAGTAGCAGTAGTGCCACACATTCTGATAACATTCAAAAAATGGCATGAACAATGGGGACAAGGATAAAATAATAAAATAAGTTGAAACTATAACACTAGTATAAGGAAGATAGAAAGCTCCTAACAACCACTACATACATGATGTCTCAGTTGAGTTGCAGTGTGGGATTCATAAACTTCACAAAATATTTCATAAGGTGTACATTTTTGGCTCATTCAAAAGTTTGTCATGGAAAATATCCATTCCCCCCCCCGCCCCCCACAAAGGAATTCTGGTGTCAACCATTTAATTTGTTTAGCTTCATTCCTTCCATTTTAAAATTTGTCCCTCAAGACCCATCCCTCCAAGTTTTCCAATGACCTTCCATGGGCTGGAACTGCAAATTTGGAAAATAATATTGTCTCCCCTAAAAATAACAACAGCCAAATTAGTACTGTGTATAAAATTATGAGGCATAAGGTGACATCATGTGTCCTCAAAGTAAAATACTGGTAACTACGTAAAGACTACTGAGATTTGGTAAGTTAATTACCTGCAATACTCTGCATCACCCAAGCAATGGCAAAGAACAATTTTCTACAAAGAAATTTCTGACAGCACAAAATGTGCGCCAGCAGTATGGCAACCAACAGCAAAACCAGTGCAAGTGCATAAGTATTGACAGCTACTTTCCAGAACACAGAGGGGATTCCAGGAAAAATCCTGTCATAAAATGAGCAATACCTCGAGTCTCGCCACGCTTTCATCTCTTCCAAAGTCACAAATTGCTCTTGCAAGCAAAATCGTAACAGTCCAAATGCTATAAACGATTCACTGTTGTTTGATGACATGGGATCAGGGATGTATTCATGCCAAAATGGTGAAAATAATGCTAAAGAGTATGTGAATAGTACAATAAGGGAGACAATTGTCCACAACACTGAAATGGCCGACATATCTGCATCGAGAGAAAATAAAAAATACAATTTTAATGACAAGATTCATTGTAAAATTGTTTTTACAGGAAATTCCACTTAATTATTCTCCCACTTTGTCAATGTTTCCTGATCATGTTACATCTGTCTGTCATACCTGCACGATCCTAATTAAATCTTTAATTAGATGTTGATTGTTTCTTTGTTGTCTTCAGTATAAAATGAATTTTCTTGACAATTTAGTGGTTGAATTCTAAGGAAAAAGCCACCAACAATACATCCAAGTTAATAAAACTATAGATTGCAACATTTTTGCATATTTGAAAATTTTCATATGCATTAGTGGAACAAGCACCTCAAATTTATGATAATGTTGATTGAATCTTTCTCTGATTCTAATGGTTCGAACTTGCATGGCTGTATTTGGACATTTCCAGACCAGAAATTGATGTCTTCACCTCTTTCACACATCGGCTGGGTCAATTAACTTCAGAAAATCCTTGAAACAAACTTGATGATTTCTCGAAAGTCCTGGAATCTGTTTGGGGCTCACCAATCATGACATGACAAAAACCGTATATTTGTTTCCACTCTACGCGTGGCCATTTCTGATTCGTTTACATGAAGCTCTTGGAAACCGTTGGATTTTCTTGTCCTGAGCACCACGGTTTGTGCAAAACCTAATTTTAAGAGTTGATTCTGCTTCCTGTTTGTATGACGACTGTCTTTAAAAAGAGTTTTCAATAACAGAAAAACTGTCCAAATTTTGTTGAATTTGACCTTTAAAGAGTAGTGTTCTGCAGGGCACTAGTATCTTTGAGTTGACAAAATAAATATCGACAGCCACTTGGTTGCTGTACTTTGTCTGCCTTCTATGTTCCAAGGAGCCATTTAGCAGCTTGGACCATCGATAAAAGAGACAAGCATTCATTATAACATTTATGAAGTCATTTAGAACAAATCAACATTCAACCACAATTAAGTATCCATTAGAAACATATTTTTGTCCCAACAATGTATGCCTATTTTCCAGAATACAACTTTTCAGCACGTGCAAAAAGTCTGTGTATTACACTTGATTAGTGTATACTAAAACAGTGGATAGC
>CM042753.1:19406473-19413973 GCA_022496165.2 Catalaphyllia jardinei
CCACCTCCACTTTGCTAAATAGTTGTTAATTGTTACTTGTTTCAGAATGTGGTGGTCAGAGGGCATTGTGTGTGAAAATTTAAAGTGTATATGACAGATTTGTTTATTTGCTCGACAAAATCTCCCTAATGTACTGCTAAGTATACCCCCACAAAGTTATTCGATAGCGATTTTTCTGGCCTTTGTTTGACATGTCAAAAACCTGAAATTTCATTTCCAGTGGGGTACAAAACTGCGAGACCAAAAACAGGAGACTGGGAATTATTGTGACCTCATTTCAGGACTTAAAGCTTTGCTGAAAACAGATTTCTCAGATATTGAGAGCTAATAAATTCACCAAGAAATGGTACAAAAGCATGCCGTCCACAAGAAAAGAAGAAAATGTCAGAGAAATCTGTTTTCCGTCCTGATATGATGTAACAATCATTCCCAGTCTCCTGTTTGGTCTTGTGGTTTTGTACCCCACCTAAAGTGGAATTTCATGTTTTTGGTACATCAAAACACGGGGAAGGAAAATCGCTATCGAAAATATTTTTCAATATACTCATCAGTACATTGTGGAGATTTTGGCAAATGAAAAAAATCTGTCATATACAGTTTAAGAGTTAATTGCCCCCACAGGGTTTTGGCCCAGAGGCCAAAACCCGAGGAGGCACCCTAGGGTCCCCCGCGTGTATACATACAAGGAATATAAGGAATTTGAAGAAAGTAAGAAATGTGTTGGTAGTAGGGGAAGTTTTCTCGATTTGATGAAACGAGGCGCACACGGTGGTCTCGGGTAATGGTGTCAGTTACATGTTATTAGGTCGGGTTTCGCCATCTTCGAGAGGCATTTCAAGGTCAAAAATACACTTCAATTACAACATGCCCTGCGTTACGAGTTTAGCGTGACGAAATAAATTCGCTTCAAAATGACCGAGGTTCTGATCTAAAACAAATTGAAAACGCTTTCAAAGATCCTGAAGAGAAAAACAGCTTAGAGGGTATTGTAGGAAATTCTGAAGTATACTAGAAATTCGAGGGCAGTGTGGTTTAGTTGCAACTAACATGATAGCTAAATACCCTTCCGATCGTCAGTTTTACATTTGGCATCTCCTTTATTTGGATCGCTTATTTTTACTGAGTAATCTTACGTGGCGTAGAGCCCATGTGACGGCTGTGTGACTGGCAGGGATCCAAATGTAAATGTGAATGTTCTGTCGCTTGACTCTAATTTGCATATATGGCGACGATAACGCAATACTCTACATCTTGGAAAGAATTTCTGCTTTCGGGATACGTTTGCTCGTATATCAATACAAATGATTTGTTTCAGTATCAAACTAGAAACAGAGTGGTTTGATCTTTTTTTTTCCAGAATGCTTTTCGTGAGAGTATCATGTAAAGAATATCACGCGATAGCGGATGAGAACAGAATGTGTTGGTTAATTTAGTTAACTTAGTTGATTCTTTGGATCATATTTATGATAAGATGCCCAAGTTACTTGAACAGTATGTGTGATATAGCTAACAAAAAATATAAAATTTTAGTTCAATTTTATTGTTTTCAATCAGCAGAAATAAAAGAAAGTGGGCCAACTTTAGTGATAACTATTACTAGTTTAAGAGTTTTCTTAAGATATCCTGTTAACATAAAACAGTAGGTGGGTTACTGCCAAATATTTTATGGTTTCCGCATTTCCTTTCAAGTTTCTTCTTAATAATCTTATTACGTTTGCGGTTATTTTACATATGTGATTGCCCACGTACGGTAAACGACACAAAGAGCTGTATTATGCTTTGTC
Organism: Catalaphyllia jardinei; assembly: GCA_022496165.2. Classification (NCBI taxonomy): domain Eukaryota; kingdom Metazoa; phylum Cnidaria; class Anthozoa; order Scleractinia; family Caryophylliidae; genus Catalaphyllia; species Catalaphyllia jardinei. The sequence goes on from CM042753.1 coordinate 19,408,258, forward strand.
CTAGCTGGCATTTTGTAGAACATGCTTAGAAAGATTTTTCAGTTCTAGTCAACGAGTCGTCATGTTAACGTCAAGAGTTAAGGTTCAACGTCAACTTTGTAAAATCCCGAACGCAGACACAGAAGTAAGTCATGTTTTACTTTGTGCATGTTATCGTTTTTAATCGTTGCTTTTGGACACCTTTAACGCTCGTTTTTTAAGTTTGCAAATAGTTTTTAGTTAGTCTAATTTTAGTTTTCGATATATTTACTTGTTAGTTTTCGAAACCGCTTTTCAACGCTTTTCGACCGATCTTCAACATTCCTCATCGCTTCGCTACACATCGCTTAACTTTCAAGTATTGTTAACGTCTCATCGCATCACTTCGCTTCAATAAACTTTGTTTACATCAATATCATCTTCAACTTTGTCTCAAACTTTAACTAAATTCGAATCTAATCAACACAACTTAGCTTTCTCTTAGTACACTGGCACCAACACTTAACGTTGTCTAATGTCATCATAACAGTAACTGCCGTAAAACAGCTTTCTTACTGTCCGGTGTGTACACAGGTATTTTCACTTAACTGCAATTCATTTTACTCCGGTTAATCCTGCCATTAGAAATAATTTCACTTTCACTTTCGCTGCGGGACGAACAAGAAAATAAAAGGAAAACTAACTGATTTTTGCATATAGTCAATGGGCTCTGTCGATGGTTTGATTATTTTTCCTTATTAATTGCTTTAAGAAAGGCGAAACTGAAACAAGAGCCAAACATTATGGAGACAAATTACTAATGATGCGTTCCTCCTTCAGTTTTTATAGAGCTGAATGTCAGGCTTCTTTAAAATTCTCAGTCGATCAAGCTAAGTGACATTCACAAAACATTATCTTCAAGTGCACTGGGATCCGTTTTTTTGCTTTAACTACCAGGATATTCATTGCCAGACACAACTATTAAATAGCTACTAATCCATTAAATCAATGACATCAATGATATCAAAGAGTAATTGATGGGTATAATCAGTTGATTAATCATTGATTATTGCTGAGTATCAATGAGTAATCGCGCACGATGACTAACCTAAAGGTCATAACATTATCGGGCTTTGATTAATTAAGCAATAGACCACAAGTTTCTGTGGGTTATAAGCTGATAAACCACGCGGGATGTTGGTAGAACACGAGAAAAATTTGTAAACCACGAGCCGCAGGCGACTCGAGTGGATCCTCTAGCTCTTCAAGTGAAACTAGTGCTAATCCAAAGCGACAGAGTCGCAAAAAAGACGTACCTCCTTCGTCTAAACATAAGATTATGATGAATACATGAGATTCGACACGGGCTCAAAAGCCCGCCAAAAACTTGTCTTGACTCAAGGCATGGAGGAGTACTTTAGTGACAAATTTACGCATTATTTGAAGGACAAGACCATCCAGGATTTAGTCCTTGACTCTAATCCACTCCCAGAGGTAAATTGCTTAAATACCCCCAAAGTAGACGATTACTTGGGTGAGATATTTGAATCTTTGAATAAATCGTATGGCAAGGAAAGTGACGGCACGCTTTTCAAAACCCAAGCTCGGATCTCTAACGTCATGGGACCCCTTGGTAGACTCTGGCTTAACCTTGAAGAGGTCCGTACGGGTAAATCTACCGAAGAGCTGGATCTCTTCGAGTGTCTGTTTGAACAGTCTGATACCCTTTTAGGGCAGGCTAATGTCAGCTTGACCTATGCCCGTAGACTCGGTATCCTGGGGCGGCTCACTGGCGATGCAAAAAAATCCAAAAAGTTGCTTAGCAAGCATGAGTCTTGTCTGACTCAATCCCAAAAGAGTTTGTTTGGGAAAACTTTCTACAAAGCCCTGCGCACTGCAACCAAGATCCGCAAATCTACTAAGGAAATATCTACTCACCTGTCAGGGTCTTCGAGGCCTCGTCCTGCCTCTTTCAAGGGCTCAGTTTCCACCAGGAAGGAGGTTTTCCGAAAGGATACCAGACCTGCCCATCAGCCCTTTCGAGGAGGTCCCCCATCTCGCGCTAGGGGTGGGGGCAGATCTGTGTCAATTAGGGCCAGAGGCTCCAACAACAAAGGATACTTTCAAGGCAAGTTTGTCAGATTTAGAATCCTAAAGAGATCACCTGAATCGAGCACCCAATCCCCAGATGCTAACCAAATCTCTGGAGGTACAGAGTCAGGTGGTTCCAGTCAATGTCCACCCTGCATTAATGGGAATGGGCATGGACACCACGATTCTGTCCAGACCTCTTCAGTTAACAGGGAGGCTCCAACACTTCCTAAGCAATTGGCAACTACTGACTCGGGATCAGTTTATTTTGGAAATGGTTGTGGGAATTCAGATCCCTTTTACCATATTTCCACATCAGAGTCATGTTCCTCTTCCGACATTTCACAACCAGTCAGAAAAGGTTGCCATAGATCAGGAGATTTCGGAGATGCTCCAGAAAGGGGCGATTCAGGTGGTCTCCCCTATGAATGGGGAATTTCTAAGTTCAGTTTTCCTAGTCAAGAAGAAAGATGGGGAAACAGACCTGTAATAAACTTGAAAGAGTTGAATTCTTATGTAACATACCAGCACTTCAAAATGAAGGGTCTGCATTTACTGAAACATCTGATTCAGGTTGGGGACTGGATGATAAAAATCAAAAGATGCTTACTTTACTGTGCCAGTAAGCAAACAACATCAACCCCTTTTGCGTTTCATCCCCTTTGTGTTAGGGCCAGCCCCTCGCCTTTTTACAAAGCTCTTAAAGCCTGTTGTTGCCCTATTAAGGAGACTGGGTCTGAGACTAGTTATCTATCTCGACGACATTATTGTTTTCAATCACACTCAGGAGGGTATTTTGAGGGACAGGGACTCAACCCTTTGGCTACTCCACCATTTAGGCTTTGTGATCAACTGGAAGAAGTCAGTTTTACATTCTGCCCAGTGCATGGAATACCTAGGTTTTGTCATCAATTCCATAGAGATGAAGCTTTTCTTACCACCAGGGAAAATGTCCCAACTTGTCCAGGATTACAAATATCTGATCTTAGAGAAGAGTGCCTCGGTGCAAACTCTCTCACACATTATTGGGAAACTGACTTCAACTATGCAAGCAGTCCTCTAAGCTCCCCTTCATTACAGGCATTTACAAATGCTGCAGGTGAAAGGCTTGCTGGAGGGAAAGGGGTACAACTCGGTTGTCCTTCTAAACAAGGAATGCCAAAACGATCTCCAGTGGTGGATCAACCAACTGTCGACTTGGAATGGGAGATCATTAATCTCACCAGCCCCCGATTTGATTATTACGACGGATGCGTCTTTGAAGGGCTGGGGGGCAGTGTGTCAGGGAGTTCTTACCAGGGGGCTTTGGACCCCGGAGGAATCATTACTGCATATAAATGCCCTAGAACTCAAGGCAGCTCTTTTTGCTTTGAGAGCTTTCTCCAACAATCGAAGGAAAATTCATGTCTATCTCTGAATGGACAACAGAACAGCAGTTGCTTACCTACTAAAAATGGGGGGGGGGACAGGGTCTCAGGTTCTAGTAGGGATAGCCCAGGAACTATGGGAATACGCCCTGAGGAAGGAAATTTCCCTGATGGCAGAATACTTGCCAGAGGATATGAATCACGAAGCGGATTGGCAGTCGAGACATTTCAGGGACGCGGGCAACTGGAAACTGAATCCCAAAGTTTTTCATACATTAGACCAGTTGTGGGGGCCCCTAACAATAGATCTCTTTGTGGATCGCATGAATACACAACTTCCGAATTATGTTAGTTGGCTCCCAGACCCCTTCGCTCAGGCAACAGATGCCTTACAGATTCCTTGGTCGAACAACATGAAGGGTTACTGCTTTCCCCCTTTTTCACTGATTTGCCGTTGTCTGGCAAAGATAAGGAAGGACCAGGGAACAATGGTTCTGATAGCATCAACCTGGCATGCACAGGCATGGTACCCAGTCCTGTTGGAGATGTCTTGCAGGCATCCCATTCTTCTTCCCCCACTTAGGGATCTTTTACTTTCTCCCAACCAACAGCCACACCCTCTGATTCTGCAGGGCCACCTGCAATTAGCAGCCTGGATGGTTACAGGCAAACTTGCTTACAGGTGGAGTTTCAGAGGACACTGCAAATTTGCTCCGCTCCCATTCGTGGCGAAAAGGCACTGTAGGGGCTTACAACAGCGCCTGGAAACAGTGGAGTAGCTGGTGTGGTCAACAGAAGGTTGATCCATTTTGCTCCACTGTGGCATCTATAGCTGACTACCTGACAGAGTTATCTAAAAAGGGCAGAAGTTACCACACTGTAAACATTCACCGGTCAGCAATTTCTGCCTTTCATAGGCCTATTGATGGAGTTAAGGTGGGCAACATGATCTCGTTTGCAGAGTCCTTAACGCTTGCCTTAATGCTAGGTCACCATAGCCTAGGTATGTGGTATCTTAGGACGTATACGAGTGCATTGTTTTTACACAAGACTGTGGAAATCTATGAACTCTAAGCGGCTGGGAAGATTCTTACACAAACACGCAAATAAGACCGAAATTATGTTTGCGGGAGGCTCGCCCACTGGTGACTGCTGGCTCAAATACTGTTCTTGTTTTGTTCTTTTCGCAGGATTTGGGGAAAACGGGTGAGCACTTATAATACATATAATTATACTTGAAATGTCGAACCTTATGAGTTTGTGGTTGCCGTCAATATGCCACAAGCACAGAGGTCCTGGAACATTGTAAGTACACCGTGGCGTTAGAGCTAACCATCTCTGCGCTACACCATCTGGGTCAACGCGTTGCAATGCTTCCCTAACTCGAGACTGGGGGACCTTGATTCCTTGATAACGTAGCTGTGAATCAACGCGACGGTAACCTGCATTTGGAAAATCGTTTTTTATCTGCCTCACTAGGTCATCCAGTTGGTCGTCTGTTTGCTGCGACATAGCTGAACTCACAGAAATCCCATACTCACGAAAGCGTCGCTGTACTGTACTCTTTGACACACTGAGGGCATCTGCGATATCTTGAACGCCAAGATCATAAAAGAGGAAGTACTCCAGCTGCTCTCGATTTATCTCAAATTTTGGTGTTCCTGGGCGCCCGCTTAAGTGTACTGGTGCATTATAACCAGATGAATGAAGAAGATTTTCGCAGGTTGCAAGGCGAGACAATATTGAAGTGATACTCACAAACAGATCTTTCAAGAAGGGATTGGTTCCTGCAAGGACAAGAACGTAACGACAGATTTGTTCCAGCCGATATACTGTAACCTCAAGCAATTCATCGGACAAGTACGATTGTAGCTGCCTCGACACATCGAGTAATGCGTTTCTAAGTTGAACGAACAACTCGTCCGCCATGATGAACGCACTTCATCCGTGCAAGACTGGATCGAATGTTAGTCGATCCCAGGTTCCTTGAGCGTAGCCCAGAATTCAATTCGCGGTGGGCCAACTAACTGTGATCCATTCATTTTGGTAACTTGCCATTCAGTTTGGAAGTATGCCATTCAATTTGCGATGAACCATTCAATTTGTAAGCCATTCAATTTAACGTGCACCATTCGTTTTGGTAACGCGCCATTCAATTCAATAGTGATCCATTCATTTTGGTAAATCGCCATTCAATTTATGACGAGCCATTCAATTTGGTGAGCCATTCAATTTAAACGTGATCCATTCATTTTGGTAAATCGCCATTCAAATTGGTAGTACTAATTTTGACACCATCC
>CM042753.1:19426473-19431473 GCA_022496165.2 Catalaphyllia jardinei
TTAATGCTGGGAAGCATGCTCATAAGAGAGGCAGGATGAACTAATCCAGGAGCAGTCCTGTAGGCACTGATGAAGGATTTGGTACTGCATACAATGCAAGGCTTTCCTGTGGAATGGTGTAAAGTGTATATGAAATAATTCATATACATTCCTGTGGAATGTCAGTTCTTTATAAGCTACTGTAGTTGTGTGGTCAATTACACCATGGCACCTTTTTTTACATTTCTTTGTGCATGCATAAAGTAAACAATCCTGACTTCACGAGCAAAAAAGGAAATTCTGTTTGGCATACAAGTTGGCTGGAATGTTTGCCAGCCTTAGCCCCAGCTCCAAAACAATAAAAACTGCTACCTGCTACACTAGTAACACACAAAAAATGCTTTCAAAGTCTTTCTTGGTCACTCTTTTACTCAATTGCAGGCATCGATTGCAAAACAAATCCTATAAACGAAATAGTGTGGAATAACAGGAAAATTCTTGTAGGAAAAAAACCTGTCTTTTACCAATCATGGTATGACGCCGGTATTACCAAGATAAGCGACATATTAAACCAAAATCAGACATTTTTGAATTGGCATGAATTTGCCATTAAATTTAATTTAAACGTTCCTTCCACCCACCACATACTATGGCCTGGTCAGCACAATCCCAAAAAATTGGAAAGATAATCTTACAAACCCAATTCCAAACGTCACACACGACACAACTGTAAACAGCCAAAGAACCAGTTCTATTTACTCATCTCTTTTAAACACTGTCTTCGTTCCTCCCACTGCCGAAACGAAAATTCTACGCCACGGATTTACAGAAAATAACATCAAGAAGGTTTATCTTATGCCATTTAAAGTCACAAACGAAGTTAAAATAATGTTTCAGTATAAAGTAACTCATAACGTGCTTCCAACCCGCGCTACACTCTTCACAGAGACGGCATTTCAGAAAGGCCCTTATGCAACTTATGCAATACAGAAGAACAAACGTTACCTCACTTAATAATAAATTGCACACTAACAGTCAATTTCTGGACTCTGTTTCAAGACTGGTGGCACCAAAAAACAAATGAAACAATAACGTTATCCACAAGTCACATACTCTATGGCTGGCATGCTGGGACAAAACATTGGCAAGTCCTAAAATATTGTCTACTAATTGCCAAATATCGCATTTTCTGCACAAGCCTTCGCGGAGACGTCTTAGATTTTCAAAACTTCCTACTATTTATCAACGGAAAACTTGAAATTCTAAGAGATCGCGACGGCAAAAAAAGAACTTCCGAAATTTTATCGCACGTGGGCTATTTTATGTTAATTTTAACTGCTGCTGTTCTTTTTTTTCAGGTTAGTTTTACATTTAATTTCATAAATATTATTCAGATCTATCTAAAGTAAGTTCGAAAACAAATGTAGCATTTTTGTGACTTGCATGTTTACTTAGACGTTTACTTGTTAAGTTCCTATAATTGAAAAGGGCATTGTATAGACGCCAACCGCAAATTAAATCAATGTAACTGTATTGTAATATATGTATTGCAAGTAGTGTGAGCATAAGTAATGTAAGTATAAGTTGTGAAGTAGCAAGTAAAATGTAAGTAAATGTAAATGTAAGTAAAATATTAGTACTGTAAGTAATGTTATCGTCCGGTAAAAGAAAATGTATATATGAACTGAACTGTGAATAATTGTTTTGCACAAGACATAATTGTATCGTTATGATAGGAAATCAATTGAAACTGTCTTCAGGTCGGGGGTTTTCTAGGTTTGAATAGATATTGCGCGCATGTGGTATTTTTTGTTTCAGAATTTTTGGTTATTTCAGCTTTCATTAATATTTGATGTTATGCCTTGTCTCCCCTGTCCTCAAAAAGAGACGAAAGTAATACTTTTAATGGCAATTGGAAAAGAATCTTTGAGCAGAACTTCATGATGTGTTTCGGTACATAGAGGGGGGCTATTATTGTAACCTGTAAAAACCTGTTTTCCTGAGAAAATGAACGATGGCTAAACATCAACATTGAGCAATAGACATTCCGAAAAAACTGTTTAAGCAAATTATATATAAAATAACATTTTGTTAAGTACTCTAAACTCTGTCACATCAATATTATGGTATTGAAAATCAGTTGTCTCTCCAACAGCAACTTGCAATGTTGTAAAATCAACTCGAAACTATTATGAATTTGACATTATAGTCACATTATACTCTGTGAAACACTACAGTTAATTTTTTTTTTATGACATACAGTACCGTTCAGAAATAAGCGAACTTCGCATGCGCAGTCTATACGCGCATTCGTATAGGTATTTCTTTGTTATTTACCTCAAACTGTTTCTTTTGTGAAGTATTGTTGGACAAACAATAACTAGCTTTGTTAGGAAAACTCAAAAAGCGAGAGACGTTCGATTACAGCCAAATTTGCATATTGTAAAAACATCTTCAATGAAGCTATCATATTTCCAATCTAGTCGAGTAAATTATCACTGCCTACTTGCAACGACTGCTTAGTTTTCTGCCAGTTTAGGAAAAGAATATCATCTAAGCATACATTTCATTTTACCGTGAAGTTCGGAAGTGTCACAGCGGAAAAGGCGCGTCACGATCTTTTTATTAGGGACTTTAAGATCCGCTAGAACGCCGTGGTTGATGAAGAACTGGGACTAGAATACCGTCGTTTGCGTGGCGAAAAGTAAAGTTAAGATGCAAGACGACGCGGCTGCGAAACGCTCTTTATCAGTGTGATTCTTCGGCATTTCTTTCGCAGGAATAACCAAGGCATTATTTAAGGAAGATAATTTGGTTTTATCAACTGAGTTGATAATGTGAATTAGCCACCGTAAAGAGATTCAGAAGCTGACGTTTCGAGCGCTAGCCCTTCGTCGGAGCGAATTGAGGAATTGTGGGTTGTGTGTGGTTTATATACAGAAGTACGGAGCTACGCTATTGGTTGGTGCCTGGCAACGTGAAAAACAGAATAAATTAGTTAAATGAAAAACGTTCGTTGATACCGTGAGGATTAAGAGTGCCAATTTGAAAAATAAATTTTTGTTCTAGAGTTTTGCGGCTTTCTGTGCTTCCTTGATGTAGGGAGAGGCCGCAGACTGTCATATGTTGCGTAGAATGATTCGGCAGATTAAAGTGTCTAGCGACCGGTTTAGATGCGTTTTTGTCGTCTTTCTCTACGTCACGAAGATGTTCTCGAAATCGGTCGCCTAGTCGTCTACCTGTTTCGCCGATATATAACTTTTTGCAAAGGGTGCAAGTTATACAGTAGATGACATTGGCTGAGGTACAGGTAAAATGATCAGTGATCTTAATGGATCGCTTGGGTCCCGACAATTTTTCAACGTTGCAAATGAAAGGACATGTTTTGCACCGTGCGCGTGCACATTTAAAAGTACCGGGTTGTTTACTCGTTTGAAAAGCACTTCTGACTAAAAAGTTACCTATTCTCACTGCATAATTAATTAGCTCATAGCGGAAGTTTTCATCATGCGTTCGAATTCCCCCGTTCCCGAGCATACTTATTGCGGTGTTGATGCGTTGCGGTCTTAGAGTATATATTTTGTCGCCCCGCCTGAAAAGTGGTCATTTTAACCGTACTCCGGGACGACGGCCAACTTTCGCGTCTGTTCCTTGCACAGTCAACCGCCACCAGCATAGATGGCGGAACATCGTCTTCCCCGTCCACCCGCTCCCGTCGCTGCTGCAATTGTGGAGCATGCTGCCGTTGAGCCACCACCAGTTGTAGGAGAACCGCCTGTGGTTGATCAGGTTATCGCACCGCCCCCGGCTCCAGTTCTAGCGGCGGACCCGGCCCCGGCGGTTGAAACCGTGGAAGAGGTAATTTTCCTAGTAATTTTGCTGGCCCAGAGCCAAGTTTACGTTTTTTATCATGTTCTACCCGCTGTCTGTCGCTTTAGTGCCTGCGTTCGTCTCCGGTTCATTTGTATTTTCTTTCCCGGTTCTGTTGTCTTGGGTTTGTTTCGGTAAACCTGTATGCTCCCTTTTGTTTTTGGGACTATTGTTTCATGCTCTGTATTGTTTTAGGGCTTTTGTTTCCTTGTGTTTTTGCATGCCCCCGTGGCCCTCTGTTGCGTTTTTTCGCTTCCGCAATTTAAGTTATGTAAAAAAAAAAAAAGAAACGAAGGATCCTTGGTTTTAGTTCTTTTTGCATACGTTTTCCACTAGTCTAGGCTATTTCTTGTTGCGTGGCGTTTCTAGCGCCGTACCGCCGGTTTAGGCAATTGCGTGGGCGTTGCTTTGGTATTCCACCAGTGAAGGCAACGTGTTGTTGCATGGCTGTTATTGTATTCCGCTGGTGAAGGCGACCTGTTGTTTTGGCGCTGTTTTTTACGAATACCGCCGGTGAGGACAACATGCTGTTGTTGCGTGACCTCTGGTCAAGTCCACGTATCGTTGAGTAACTATTTGCGTTTTCCACCGGTGAAGGCAACGTGTTGTTGCGTGACTGTTTTTGCGCGTACCACTGGTGAAGGCAACGTGTTGTTGCGTGACTGTTTTGTGTGTACCACCGGTGAAGGCAGCGTGTTGTTGCGTGACTGATTTTGCGTGTGCCGCTGATGAAGACAGCGTGTTGTTGTATGACTGTCCTGCGTGTACTACCGGTGAGGGCAACGTGTTGCATGACTGTTTTGTGTACCACTGGTGAAGGCAGCGTTTTGTTGCGTGTTTTTCTTTTTTTTTGCGTGTCTGTGTTTGCGGGTACCACCGGTGAAGGCAGCATGTTGTTGCGTGATTGTTTTCGTTTTCCACCGGTGAAGGCAACGCGTTTGTTGCTTGACTGTTTTTGCGCGTACCACTGGTGAAGGCAACGTGTTGTTGCGTCACTCTTTTGCGTATGCCACCGGTAAAGGCGACGTGTTGCTGTGTGCTTGTTTTGCGTATACCGCTGGTTAAGGGAACGTCTTGTACTTGCGTATACAGCTGGTGAGGCAACGTGCTGTTGTGCGACTGTTTCTGTGTAGTTCTGGTACGAGCAACGC
>CM042753.1:19436101-19441101 GCA_022496165.2 Catalaphyllia jardinei
TTTTTGTCACATGTCCTTTCATTTGCAACGTTGAAAAATTGTCATGCTAGCAGGCTGTGATTGGTGGATTTCGATCCGATCTGTCTATAATTCGCAAGACTGATGGAAATTTTTGGACACGCTTCCTCGAGTGTTTTGTTTCCCAAATCAACGAAAGCGGTGGTAATAAAATTGAATTAGATAATTCAAACTTAAATGAGTTAGTTTAGCGGCAGGTGAACGCAATAAATTGAAAAATGCAACGGGACAAGAGACGAGGAAAGTATGCAGAAGACTCCTGCATTCCCTCGTTGCAGTTGTAGCTCGTGACTTACTTGCAAGCCTTGCTCGAAGGCGCTGCCATTCTACAAGCTTCGTACACGTGAAAGAAATTTAAAAGAAAATCAAAATCCTTCCATCTCTACGATCTGAAATGTCGCCAGAAATTACGTCCACTGATCCTAGATTGCTAATTTTTCATGTTTAGAGGAGTATGTTATCATTTAATTGAAGCACTGGAAGGAATATACTCACGTTTTCTACAGCACGTGAAAATTGCCAAACCCACGTTCTCGACGCGACGTGATGCAATCACGACGACGGCGTGAGCATGCGCAATATGTCACCTCTTTGACAATTTACTTCCGGCAGCGTCTTACAGCCGTCGCGTCTCGGATCTTAAAGTCCCTATTGCTTTAAGAGCGAGCAATATATCCAAGCGAAATGTTGTCTTTGAACAATAAGCTTTCTCCCACCCCAAGGAGGTTTTAGTGGATTTTTGGTTCAGAAAGAAATGGTTCGTTCGTGGAACACGTTCGCGACACATTTCGCCGGCTACTATTCCTGCTAAATATAGCGCGAGTTTTCAGTTTAAAAAGCATTGTTTTCACATCTAAGTTCGTAGCATCAACGAGAGTATCACTAAGTATTGTGAAGCAAATTGACTAAAGTTGTCATTCACGGTAAACATAAATAATGAGCCAAGATTCTCAATAACTTCGTGCCGCTATTGACGTGTTCTGCTGAGCCGCTTTTGCGTCACCGGAGAGGAAGTGAAATAAAATATCTCGGTTGTATTAAATGGCGTAAATCGGTGATTTTAAACGGTGGCACATATACGATCTATATCCGTAGAAACGATGTATTATCGGAGTTTCTACCATGCACCGTGAACATGTATTAACTATTTAATTTTGCACGATAAAGTTTTTGCGACTTTAGTACCTGCCTCTTGCTAATTGTCTATCGATTGAAGCGTCTCGGCAAGTAGTGAAAATAATGATATCTTCAGTTCTACTCGGCATTAATCGGCGGTTTAAACGGTGAAATGACCTCTATCAGCAGGGACGATGTTTTATTGAAATTAACTATTTTGCAATAAGAAGTTTTCATCTTTCGGCACGTATCGGCGAGTCGCTTGCTAATTGTCTATCGATTTAAGCATCACGGAAAGTACTGAAAATAATGATATCTCCGGTTGTATTTCGGCATAAATCGGTGATTTAAACGGTGAAATGATCTCTATCCACAGAAACGATGTTTATGATGCGCCGCGAACAGGTATTAACTTTTTTGCAATATAAAATTTTCATCTTTCAGCACGTGTCGGCGAGTCGCTTGCTAATTGTCTATCGATTTAAGCGTCACGGCAAGTAGTGAAAATAATGATTCTATTTTCACTGCGCATCCTAAATCATCCATTGGCGCATAACCACAATTCCTTGCGCCATATCACTGCGCATCCTAAAATATTTCCGTTTGCGCATAATCACAATTCCTCGCGCATACCACTGCGCATCCCGAATCTCCCATTTGCGCATAACAACAATTCCTTGCGTTTGGTAAGAAAAAGTGATTGCAAGCCCCTATAATGTAATCTTCTGCTGATTGGAGAGCTGCCTCGCTCGTTCGCTTCAGGCTCACTCGCTGCGGCAGCAAAAATAGATAGGGCCCTGCGCGCGCTCTGATTGGTCAAAAACCTATGTTTTATCAGAGTATAAAACATAGAAAAATCGTGTTTTACTGTTTTGCGGGCGTAAAATCTATATTTTAAAGCAAATGAAGAAGCCTAAGCCGATTACACTGTGATAAAACACTCCGGTTATTTGAGAACACTCGAGAAATGAAGAAAACACTCGCCTGCGGCTCGTGTTTTCTATATTTCCCTCGTGTTCTCAAATGACCATCGTGTTTTATCACAGTGTAATACACGGCTTAGGCTTCTTTATTTATTAAATAAATTTTTATAATTTTATGGTTTGAGTGGCTGGGCCTCGGCGGTGTAGTGATACTGTGAAGCGCTCGTATTCTGGACGACCTGGGTTCGAATCCACGCCCCGGTGTTGTTAAGATTAATTTGTTATGAAAAAATACGATTCCTGTATTTAGTCACTAGTCTCTCTAGGCGCCACTACACTAGATTCAAAATTATCTGCCATAGTTCTAGCCTGTTCTTGATCGAAACAAAAACGTTAGGATCTGATTTCCTGGAAAATTGTGGACTGGTCGTTCTGAATTTCCTGTGGGTCAGATCTCCCGCGAGAAAAGTTCGTAAGGGGTGCGTAAGTTTCTCTCATAAATTATCTTGGTGGGAAATGTGCTCAAGCTGGAATAGAACCAGATCGGTCCGGCCTGGTGGAAAATACCGTTACATCCAATCCAAACTGGAATTTTTAGTCGAATGGAACGCGCCCTTTAAAACCTGGCGAGTATGAGCAAAAATTTACAGTCACGGAAAGGAACAGCTAATTCACAAGAAGAAATGTCGACTGATCACAATTTCGACGAACTAACCCGACTCGTCAAGAGTTTGGCGGTGTAAATCGATAAGCTTGATCCAGACAACCAAAGCCGAGTCCGAAGCAGCTAACCTGTCGGGTGAGATTAACGACTTAAAGCAAGGACTTGAATTTATTAATAGAGAAGTTGAGACGGTAAAGGATACATTGAGTAATAAGGTGGATACTGCTCGGGTTGCCTTTTTGGAAAGAAAGCTCGATGACCTTGAAAACCGGTCGAAAAGGAACAATATTGTTATATGGAACATTCCCGAAGGCGCCGAGAAAGATTCTTCCTGTCGAGTCATCGTAAGTAATATCTTAAGCCATCACACGCAGTTGGAAGGCGATCTGGAAATAATGCGCGCTCATCGAACAAACATATGAAGGCAAAGTACCACCGAGGACACTGCTTCGCCTCTTCCTAGACCCATCCACGTGTATTTATTACGTTATACAGATAAGCAGTATATTCTTCGAAAGGCCGCGTCAGCTTTACAGTGCGTTTACTGAAACCGGGGCCACCCAGACAATGAAAACCAATCAGAAGGCAGAACTGAAACAATAGATAGGTGTTCCTTTTGCACAATTTACAAAGAAGACTTATACCATCTCTTATAATTATAATAATAATTATAATAATAATAATAATAATAATAATACGACGACGACGTGTGCTTTTGGCTAATGGCTTTATGGCTGCTCCCATTTGCGCGCTTTTTGGAACAGACTTTGTAATTGGCGGGCTAATCTTCTGGGTGAAAATTTGAGCTTATCTCTGTTGTTGGCATTTTAAATAGAAATAGAAACGATCTACTAAATTATTTGATAATTCTTGGTAAACTATGTATATGGCAGTGTACAAGAAACAAATCACTCCCAAAGTTTACTATCTTTCTAACGAAAGTACAGGCTAAGAGAGAGACTGAAAAACTTATTGCCTCAAAAAAGATGGGAACCATTATTATGATGCATATATAATTGTTTTTCGAACCCGTTGCAGTTTTTCTGTGACATTGCGCGGAGAAAGTTTGTAGCTGGCTCATTCAAAATCTGTATTATCTATTTTTTTTGTTATTTAATTAACTCATGCTCTATAACTTAATTGAAGTATTTGCATTGTGTCTGAGAGGTGTTGTGTTGTCTACCTCTCTGAATTTGTAACTCCCTTGGCTGGTGTAATTAGTGTAAGTATTCTTTTGATGGAGTGTGGGGTAAGCTAATTAAAAAAAAGACGTTGTAAGTAGGGTATGTATCATATAGTTTGTACGGTTAGGTAATTACAAGACAATATTGTAAGTAGAGCAGATGTTATATAGTCTGCACCAGTAATTAGGGGTAGCACTGTAAGTAATGTATGCTTTGTTAGTATTGTAATAATTGTTAGTGTTGTACGTGCCAATAAAAAAAAATAAAATAAAAAAATAAAAAAAGTCAAAGCAATCAAAACAAAATGTAACTTAAAAAAACAGAGAACTAAACTCTGAGTAACAATGTATGCCTTCAATACGGCAGCTTATAGCCGCCAAAATCAACTTTTACTCTACAACTTAATTCCTTTTTCATTTTATGATCATTCTTTCGGGTTCTCTATGCTATAGGGTATCCTTCATTAGCTTGCAGAACGCCAAATTATATACAAAACAAATTTCTTTTGAAAAGAAAGACAATTACACAGTAGAATCCTTTTTAAAATGTCAGTACTGATTGTCGAATGTCAGTACTGATTGTTGATAATGAAATAATCGTAAACTAGTTTCATTTAACCATTATATGAAAAAGACTGTGTTAACACCGAACTGAGCTACATAAATGTCAATGTGTTTTAACTGATAACATCCTGCATTGAAATTGGTTCGTATTCAAGCTTTGCAATACAATTACTTTACTTTTTTAATGGGTTTGTTATTTACTTTTCCATGAATAGACGCTTTCTTAATTTTATTTGAAACCAGCTTGAACTATCAGTCTGAGCCTCAAAATTTCCATTTTCCTAACCTATAAGTTATTACAAACAAGTTATCTTCATTTTGGTTGTATTAATTTGGAGAGAAATGGATGGAAATTTCAGTAAGGATAATGAAATGTTGAGCACTCAGGAGCTACAATGTATTGTCGAGATCTACCTAGAGGAACTTCAGTTTCCTTACCAGAACACTTTCCTCCACATAGTGTATACATATTCTTAGCAAGATCTACATCTAGATATGATATCCAAGAAAACTATATTTACATCAGTCATTT
>CM042753.1:19446101-19473601 GCA_022496165.2 Catalaphyllia jardinei
CACCCCGTTCCTACGGTGGAAGAAACATTACAGGAGATTTCAGAAGCAAAAGTTTTCAGTAAACTTGACTTAAACATGGCGTTTCATCAAATAGAGCTCCACTCTGACTCGCGTGACATAACCACCTTTGCATCCCCAGATGGCCTGTACCGATACAAGCGACTTTTCTTCGGCGTCAACATGGCCACAGAGAAGTTTCAGCAGCTAATATGGCAAATACTGAAGGATTGCCCTGGTGCTTGTGACCACAAGGAGCATGATGCAAACCTTGACAAAGTAATGCGCAAGTTTGAAGAGCATGGACTGACCCTTAACTATGAAAAGTGTGTCATTGGAGCCAAGAGCATGGAGTACATGGGAGGAGTTCTCACAGGAGAGGGGCTGCAGGTTTCCAAGAGGAGAGTGGAAGCGATTGTTGATGCACCAAGACCCCAAAATCAATCCGAAGTGAGGAGCTTCTTAGGATCTGCCCAATTCTGTGCCAAATTCATCCCTGGGTTTTCGACAATATCAAGCCCCTTGTGGGACCTAACATGTACTGGCAAGTCCTGGAAGTGGGGTACCAAGGAAGAAGAAGCTTTTGAACAAATTAAGAAGTTGCTAACCAACGCCCCAGTCATGGCCTACTTCGCCAAAGATGCTAAGACCCGCCTTGTAACGAATGCATCACCTGTTGGTCTTGGAGCAGTTCTAGAACAACAACAAGAGGATGGTTCATACAGACCAGTGTACTATGCCAGCCGCAAGCTTAGTAACGTGGAGAAGAGATACTCCCAATTTGAAAGGGAGGCACTAGCCGTCCGGTGGGCCTGTCAAAAATTCTACCTTTACCTGTACGGAATCGAGTTTGAACTCCGCACAGACCACAAACCGTTGGTAACTGTCCTGGGCGCCAAGAGCACACCCCCATCGGCACGCATTGAAAGATGGTTGTTGTACCTCCAGCAATTTCGTTATGTATTGACACACATTTCAGGGAAAGAGAACTCTGCGGATGCTCTAAGCCGGCTCCCAGTAGGTCCAGCTCAGGAGCACGATGCCTGTCAGAGAACAGAATATGCCTGCAGCATAGCTAGTGAAGCCGTCCCAGCAGCACACACAGCCCAACAGGTTGAGCAAACTTCTGGAAAAGACCCCACATTACAATTGGTGCGTCAGGCTGTTACCTCGGGAGACTGGAATCGCTTATCAGGCACAATGTACAAAGCTTTGTCAGAAGAACTGTGGGTTCTTGGCCAGCTTGTCCTCAGAGGTAATCGTATTGTCATGCCAGAAAGCCTCTGGAAGAATACTATTGCACTCGCACATGAGGGTCACCAGGGTATGACGCGCACAAAGGCCCACCTCAGAAAAAAGGTGTGGTGGCCTAACATGGACAAGCAGGTTGAAAAGTTTGTAAAAGCCTGTCATCCTTGCCAGCTAGTCGGCCCTAGAAGTAGGACCGAACCTATCAGGTCAACAACACTACCTGAAGTTCCATGGGGTGACATCGCCGTTGACCTACTGGAGATTCCCGGCGGAAACCACCTGCTTGTAGTAGTAGACAACTACTCGCGCTGGCCTGAAGTTATCTTGTTAAAGAAGACAGATGCATCACACGTCACAAGAGCCATGGAGGGTATCTTTCAAACACATGGCATACCTGAAAGTGTCCGCAGTGATAATGGCCCGCCATTCTCCTCTGCAGAGCTTGCAGGCTTTTTAGATTACCTAGGGATAGTTCACCTAAAAGGAATCCCCTACTGGCCGCAGAGTAATGGTGAAGTTGAGCGCTGTAACAAGACTTTACTGAAGATAATAAGAATCGCCAGTTTAGAAGGTAAAGACTGGAAAAAGGCATTACAAAATTTCCTCTTCCAGTACAGAACCACACCTCACACGGTGACTGGATTGTCCCCAGGCGAGCTCCTGATGGGTCGACGCCTCAATGATAAACTTCCAAAAGTAACCATTCCAAGTGAGAGAATCACCGAGGCGCACTGGCAGCAGCTTCTTCGGGAAAGAGACGCACGGGGGAAACTTCGACAGAAAGAGTATGCAGACAGCAAGCGGTCAGCACAATACAGTGATATTGCTGAAGGAGATTGCATCCTGCTCAACAAGAGCTGTGACAACAAACTGTCTCCCAACTTTGAACCAGTACCATACAAAGTGGTCGAAAAGAAGGGCAATGCTGTCCTTATAGAAGATCAGGAGGGAAACACGAAGCTGCGCAATGCGAGCCACATGAAAAAGTTTCTTCAACCAGACCCTTGCACTAAAGCCACTGAAGTCGATGGAGGAGATGAAGCAGAGGACATGCCCACTGGAAGGCAGTCGGAAGCGACTTCTTTGATCCCGCCAACCAATAATGATAAGCACCCTACCCTACCTCCTGAATCAAGTGCAAGTCCCCTTCCTTCAAGGCCCACTCGTGTTAGACGCCCTCCAGCATGGATGAGTGGCTTTGTATCTTTTTGTGCTTGATCCTTTTTTTTACATGAAGATGCTGATCTATGTACATGACTCTGTCAATTTAGTTGTTTGTTGTTTAAAGACATTGGACATTGGTTATTTGTACATTAGCTGTCTGCATGACAGGGAGTTTTGTATTAAGTGAAGGGGGGATGTAGTGTCGTGGTAGTGACGTTTATGTCACGTGACCTTTGCAACCATGTGCTGTGTAGAGTCCGCCATCTTGTTAATAGAATTGTTGTGTTCCTGGAGTCTCGTGTGTTTTCTTCTCTTGCGAAGCTGCTACACTATAGTGGAAATAATATATTGCTTCTTAGATGCCCTTCTTGAATACTAACAGATGAGGTTGCCTGCTCTCTCAAACTTGCTTGTCTTGAACCTTCCCATGATCATCAACAGAGATCATTTTCCCTCAAAATATGTTTTTTCAGTCATTTACCATCAGTTATCTTGAAACCCCTGTAACCTAAATTTTTGTAGATTTCCCTAGAGAGCTCCAGATAGCCAGATTCCACTATTAGGGGAGATATTATTGGCTCCTGACTAAAAGACTGTATTTATTGACATACCTGTAGAGGTACCATTGGCGCTGTCTGGGTCAGGCTCAAAGACTGGCTCAAAAATTCCAAACTCATTTACTTTTCCCAGGGACAGTCTGAAAACAATTAAACTATCAAAACTAGTTCCTAAACTAGTAACCAGCATTATGGATAAAAGTCATTACCATTTGATGTATTTTTCTTTCCTTTTTGATGGCTGGGAAACAACTACATGACCTGGAAGTAACTGCCTACAAATAATGTTCTACTCATGTATGGTACCGTCTAATGTGCTTTGCTGCAAATAATATTCTGCTTGGGCAGATAACAATATTTTTCTCAAACTTGTGCAATAAATGTTAAATATTGCTTAATGAATCTTAATGTTGAATCTACTAATTAACATCCATTTTTAAAAAACCTAAAACAGCCATTATAACTATGCATTATAACTAAACATCACTAATAACAGTAACATTAAAATATGTATTAAAATATGACGCTAGTACAACTTCACCTGCCTAACCTCTACCCCGCCCCTCAAGACTAGTACTTTCAGTTTCTCCCTTGTTTTAACATAATCTGTATTGGGTGAAGGGGGGAACAGCAACATGTTTTTAAAAGGATAGCAGTGCCTTTTTCAAACTTCAGTTGTAAAAAACAGATAATTCATTACATTACATTACCTAAGTGTTCCAAGGACTCATTGGTTTGTTATTAGTGTGTAATGAGTTGGGGAACTTGAGGTCTGTATGACTTAAGAAACAACATGACCACAATGAATAGGAAAAACTTTTCCACTGCTAAAAGACAGAAACTTGCCACAAAGAGGCATGCATACAGATAGTACTGGTTACCGGGCGCAGATGTATAGCTTACGTTTTGGCTGGTAACTTTTCCTATACTATGAACTTACCCAGGGTTAGATCTTTGCCAAAGGGCATCCGGGTGTTCCGTAAGGTCAACATCAGAGCCAAATGCAGATTTTATCAGATGAGTACTTTCCTCACTCTGAGCACCCAGTCTCCGAATATCATAATCACTGCCAATAGAGGCTGAGAGTGCTTGGGGAGAAGGATTGTCACTAATGGAATTTAACAGCTCTGTAAGATACTTGTAGTACACTTGACTCTTTAGGAAACTTGGAAAAAACACCTGAAACATAATGACAATATAACTACGTTACTTAAATATACAGTTGTAGCATATACCAACCATTAAATGATAAAAACAAAGTGAAGCCACAAAGGAGATTTGAGTTGCACAAAATAAAACTTTTATTGTCTATCAACTTCTCGTTTGAGGACACCTCATATAAGGGAACATTACTTTGCAATAAGCAAGGGAACGTAGTGTGTTTCAGTATACACTCATGAACTCTGTTTGCCAACCTACAGTAAAGGACATCTTCAAGTTCATAAGAGAGTACTGAGTTGAAAATAAGTAGCTATGGACACACATCAACACTAAAATACAAACTAGTAACCTCTAGCTAGGGACTAATCCCACACATGTAAGGAGATACTGAGTTTATAGTCCAAATCATTTAAGTTACCTCCTCAAGAAGAAAAAGGACATGTTCCATGGGATAAGTGAAGCATTCAGGTAGAGGTCCACCTTCACGGCAGATACTATTCTCTATCTCAATCCTTGTGATATCATCCACACCAAGAGGGATACTTGCTTGCATGGAAAAATACCTATGATGAATTAAACCACTTAAAATAACTGCTACTAACAATAACTCTTTTCGTACAAATTACGTAATCTTACTTACTAACAAGACATGGCATTTACTTCAAGTAAAAAAAACCATTAATGTCGTAGACTTTTGAATAAGCCAACAGTTTGAGGCCAAAGTGTTGGCCGATAGTTGGCCAACAGTCGGTGACCTGTTGGCAACCTGTCGGTAATGTGTCGGTATTAATCAGACATTCATGAAGTACTGTTAACTATAGTTTTGCAATGCATTACAGGGCGATTGGAAAACTACTTTTAGCTTTGCATATTTGTTGCCCCAAAATGGTTAAATCAAGCCTATTTTGTGTACAAACAAAGATGTGAGATCAGATAATGTCAGATGATGTCAATGGAAGTATATCTGCTATTGTAGATAATCTGCGAGCTATTACAGACCGTCATGCTCCTTTGCGTAAAGCATCAAAACGGCAACGGAAGTGTTTAGAAAGGCCTTGGATTTCAAAAGCAATCGTGCACTCCATCAAACAAAAACATAAATTAGTCAAGTCCCATTTACACAATACGGATCAAAGCACGGTAAAAGAGTATAAAGCATATAGTAATAAGTTGAATAGGATTATACACGCAGCTAAAAAGAATTATTTTTCTAAACAATTTGAACTGAACAAAGAAAACATAAAATACACATGGAAATTAATTAGCAAAGTAATAAGCACAAAAAAAGAAAATACACAACATACAATTAAGAAATTGCAGCGTGACAATAGAATTTACATAGACAAGCAAAGTGTCTGTGATCAATTAAACAACCATTTTATCAATGTTGGAAATGGCCTGGCAGATAAACTGCCAAAGCATGACATAGACCCCTCAGTGTATTTAAATAGAACTATGACAACAAATAGTTTTATGTTCCGAGGCATCTGCCCGACT
Organism: Catalaphyllia jardinei; assembly: GCA_022496165.2. Taxonomy (NCBI): domain Eukaryota; kingdom Metazoa; phylum Cnidaria; class Anthozoa; order Scleractinia; family Caryophylliidae; genus Catalaphyllia; species Catalaphyllia jardinei. The sequence goes on from CM042753.1 coordinate 19,451,729, forward strand.
GAAGTATACGATGAAATAATGAGTTTGAAAATAGAAAAGTTGGCATTAGTTATTCCAAGAAAATGCATAAAATACGCAGCAAATCATATCTATGAGGCATTAAGTATGGTTTTCAATCAATCTTTATTACAAGGAATATTTCCGGATAAATTTGAAAGTTTCAAAAGTCACACCATTAGATAAAGGAGGTGAGGAGATGGATCCTTTCAACTATCGACCTATCTCTACACTCTCTGCATTAACTCAAATTTTCGAAAAACTCATTTGTAAACAGCTTGTAAACTATTTGGAAAAGCATGAAATCCTATACGAGTTCCAATTTGGCTTTAGAAAGGGACATTCAACCTCACAAGCCATAGCAGAAATCGCTGACAATTTACGTAATGCTATAGATGATAATCTGTATTCTTGTGGTGTGTTTTTAGACTTTTCCAAAGCATTTGATACGGTGAAGCACACAATCTTACTTAAAAAAATGTAACAGTACGGGATACGGGGCATTCCCCTCGAATTTCTTGCAAGCTATCTTACAAATAGACAGCAATATGTACAGGTGGGAAATACAGTTTCATCACAGCAAACAATTACGTGCGGAATTCCACAAGGGAGTTCCTTAGGCCCAGTATTGTTTTTAATCTACATAAACGATTTACCGAACTGTTCTAATGCCTTAACATTTAGAATATTTGCAGATGATACAAGCGTCTTTGCCTCCGCACGTGATCTGAAAGTCCTCGAGAAAATAGTTAACTCTGAACTTAAAAAAGTGAAAATATGGTATGATGTGAATAGATTGTCAATTAACTTTTCTAAAACAAACTTCATGATAATTAAATCGCCAAAGAAAAAGGATGACCAAGTAAATATCAATATTGAAAGAGCAGACGGTACAATACATGTGCTGCAAAGGAAGCAAAAAATAAAGTATTTAGGTGTTTTGCTTGATGAAACAATGTCTTTTAATCATCATATTTCATACATCTGTACAAGAATTGCATGCAAAAATGGTATCATATCTAAGCTAAGAGATTATCTTACTTTTCTGCAAATGAAACAAATTTACTACAGTTTAATATACCAATATATTTCCTATGCAATATTAGCATGGGGAAGTGCATATAAAACAGATATTGATAGGATACAAACTAAACACAATCATTCTGCTAGGCTTATTTTCTTTGCCACCACTTACGGAGAGCACACAGAAAGTGCACTTCCCCTGCTAAATTTATTAGATGTTCTTACAGTACATAATGTTTATAGATTTGAGATACTAAAATTCACGTACCTTTGGCATAAAGGCCAAAGCTGTTTTCAAATTATTTTCCATATGCCAGAAATGTACACAAATACAATACCAGGTATGCATCGAGACAAAACCTCTACGTAAAAAAAGTGCGAACTAATACAGGAAAACAAACAATCGGATATGCTGCATGTATTATCTGGGACAAAATTCCCTTAAATCTTAAAGAACTAAACATATACCAATTCTCAAAACAACTGAAACCTTATTTACTATCAGAACAGCATAGTTAAATACAACTTAAGCACAATGATACTCTTTCTCTCTTATTTAGTTTTACCCTTAAAACTGCTTCTTTTGAAAATAGATTCTCAATTACTTAAAACATTAAAATCTGGAGAACTGGCTAGAAAATCCTAGGATTCTTTCAGCTCCAGGCTTTATCAAGTACAATTTTTTTTCTTTTTCTCTAGTTAGTAATATTAGTATATATATCTACAAGGCGAATAAAGGTTGTTGTTGTTGTTGTTGTGAGAAATGGGTACTAAATTTACTACTAAATTTTAGTATGTGCAGTCAGGGGGAGGAAAAAACCTATTTTACTGTTCAAAGAGGATCAGGCAAATAGGTAAGAATGATACGATTGACAGATTTCTATTTACTGTTTTCAACTGGAAAAGTTTTTGACTCTATTTACAGTCAATTTGTGGTCAATACTTCACAGTGTCAGCCGACTGTCGATAACGTGTCGGTAGCCTGTTGGCTGACAGTTGGTCGACAGGTTACCGACAGCCAAATATGGGGCCATTGTTCACTATTGCCAATGAAAGGGTAACAAATAAGCTTAGTTACAGTACTGTGCAAAAGTAATGCAAATGATAATCAACGATTTATTGCTGACATATCTGCGAAAGATCGAACAGATTGGCGAACATTAAAACGATAAATCAGTGAGATATCGGTACAATCTTCACGGTATCTTGCCGAGATATCGTTCTAGCGAGACTTCATTGCAACGATATCTCACAAAGCAAAACGATATATCGCCACCATATATCATTGCAGCGAAGTTCGTTGTAACGATATGTCGTAGTGAACTTCGCTTCAACAATTTATCATAATGAAGTGATTGTGTATGATGAATCCGTGTCTGTGTACATGTAATGGGTACAGTCACGTAATAAGTGGTTGAACAAAGACTAAACTTTCACTTTTGAAAAGCTCTCCATGCTCTGTCATAACTAGTAGTTTCCACTGGAAAGTGAAGTGCTGCGAGTGAAGTTTATGTGGAAGGTGTGTTTATGTCAGTTAGGATAACCTGCAATCAGGCATCCCTATTTTTTTTCGTGGTGGGAAAAAAATAGGGATGCCTGATCGCAGGTTACAGTTAGGAAGTATATTGTAGAGCATTCACAGCCATTGGCCACGACCGCAGGACGTCACGATTTAATACTTAAAGACAACAAGAGATTTTGTACCATGCTGTTTCCAACAACTCTTTGGTAGCCTTTGGTACACAAAATCCCAGCCACGGATGTTGGTCGCTTCGAAAGCTGCATTTCTCGAAAATTATTTGGCAGCAGCACTTGAATTTTAAATGGATCTTCGAACTGATTGCCTTGAAGAAGTATAAACCTTCCAGTTCATCTGGTGTTTGATTTGGAAGCCAGGCGATTCAATTTCTGGGTGAAAATTAGGAAGCGAAGTAACTTCTGTATGGGGCGAAGTAACTTTTTTATGGGGCAAAGAGTCTTCGATTATAGAGCAAACTGGCTTTTGACTATCGTGCCCACCTACACGTCTACAGTAATACAGTTGCCTTGGATACGAAATTTGTAATAGGATTTCACGTGTTACAGGTAGGTTCAATAGTCCTTTTAATAAGACTTTATTAGCTAACATTAAAAACATTTCATTCACCACTTGCCATCTCAAAAAGCTGACTTCGCAACGAAGAGGATTCGTCATTATCGTAAATGATCTTTGGAGAAGTGTACGTCTATTTCACAATGCCGGGACGATAAACTGGAACGATATCTTGCTGAGCAGAAACGATATATCGCAAAGCAGAAACAATATATAAAGGGCACTTTCGATAATTTTTAATTTACCACTGTACAAATTACTTAATTCAGCCCTCAGGCTGCAATGTGTTTTTTTTAAATAAAAAGAAAAAACAGAAAAGTACCCACTTAGTCTTAATCCAAATCTTAGCTTCAAAAAAAGAAGAAAAGCTTGTTCCTTCCATCTCAAGGTGACATTTTCATGGATTTCAACATTTCTGTTTGTATTTGCAAAATCAATCAATATTTGCAAACACCTTTCCTCCAAAAAAAATATTGGATCATAGTTTCAGTTCCCTGTATTATAATCCAGAGTATAACAATGCAAAATGACTCAGTAAGAATACACAGACACTTAAGATTTGTCAGTAACACCATACATGGACTGCTGGAAGCACCGGTACACCTCGTCACTGAAACGAGCCAGCTCTGGCTAGTTTTGCCTCAAGGTAACATTTTCGCTGGTGTTTGCCCGGGGCGGTGGGCGTGGGGGCATGGGCAGTTTTGGAATTGGTCGGTACATAAAACACGGACTCAGGTATAAAACGCGGACTAAACATTACGGACTGGGTATAAAATATGGACTCAGGTATAAAACACGGCCTGAGCATTACGGACTGGGTATAAAACACGGACTTGGGTATAAAACGCAGACTGAGCATTACGGACTCAGTATAATACACGAAGAAATGTACGAAATATCGATTTCCTACCAAGTGATCACAGTGCATCAGAGAATGGTATTTTGGCGCCATAAATGCATTCTCATTCCCAGAGCCTCTGTTTCTTTTAGTCACATGGTCGGCGAAACGAAGAGCTCTGGTAGCAGGAATTACCGGATGTTCGTAAATCTCTAATTCACGGACATCTGGTAACGCATGCATATTTTTTCCCGCATATCTGCTCATGCTCAGAAACTAATCCTGAGGGAGAGGAGGTATAAAGTGTATGTTTCAGAGTTGACAAACAGAAAGCCCCCTTGAATGCCACTGCTTGAGGCATGATTGCAAGCTCGTCTAATATTTTACCAACCGGTTTCGTTGTACATTTTCTGGTGGACCGTCAAGAAAAAGTCAGGGATCCATGGCTGTGTTCAATGACTTCACAAAATTTGTTTATGGAGACATGGAAGCATTTATGGAAATCAGCCGTTGAAATTGCATCACTGATCCAAGAGGATTTATATCTAAGTGGTGCTGATAAATGAAGTAAAAATGTTTCCAGCGCTACATAAGAACTATTTACTTTCTGGTTATTTACCTGGGTTTGTAAGGTGCAGCAGAATAAAGCCCTGTTGAACTCAGGAAAGTTTTGTTGTACTGGAGTTTTGCTCATCTTTCCCAATTGCTTTCCTCCTTTCTATAAGTGCTCAGATTCATATGCTCTTTGGTGCCCTTCATTTTTGAATTTTTCAATTAAACCCATTCTGTTCTTTTTTTGTAAAAAAGGGTCTTACACAATCAACAGATCATTATGATTAAACTGTCAAATCAATAACCCTTTATTGTGCGCTATTTACAAAATTAATTTACATTAGTATTATAAAATAAATATGAGAAGACCAATATATGTTGCATATGGCTTACAAGCTGGTTACCGTGCACCATGTGAAGGTCAATGCGGAGGACAAAAATTAAAAACCTATGCCAGTTGCTATCAATTGAGTGGTTATATATGTGTGCTAGGGGATTTGAAAAATTATGGCTCTGCAGCAACCCTTATTATCTTATTTAGAACATCTAAATATGATGATTCTTGTTCATTCAGGCTTGAGAAGAGCCTACTTAAACTTCTGTGATTGGAGACATCACAAAGGGCTATTTCACAACCTTGTCTCACTGGCCCTACATGATTTTCTTCTGCTTTTGTTGATACGATTTTTTTGTTTCATTTAATACCTCTCAACCAGCCTATATAAAGCTTAATCTATTGGGTGTTTTCATACAAAATCAACCTCGTCCCCAGGGCCTTCTCCTCGATGATTTTCAAAATGGCGGATCGTCGGGAGAAGGCCCTGGCAAAGGCTGGATCCCGCGGTATAAAATCTCCAAAAATAATGGAGATTTTTATCACGTGACATTTTGAGAAAGGCTAAAACAAAATGGCGGCAAAGCATCGCGTGGGCCGCGATGGGAAGCAAAACACCAGTTAAAGAACTCTAACTTTGTACACGAAGCAGCGGTGGCTTCGTAGTTAAAATATTATTTTTACGGATGTTTTGATTCTGGAGCAGGACCTTTGCGCTAGGTAGGTGCTATATTTAACTGTCACTGAAATCAGATTGAAAATCAAAGAGTCTGAAAAACGTAGCTGCCCACAAGTACAGAGTGAAAAACAAACTCTTTGTGGCCTCATATTACTAAACTTATTCAAGCAAGATGAGTCACGTACTCTAACTGGCTATGTGAACATGAAGTAATCAACTTAGAAAAGCTTATTTTAATTTTACAAGTCTGACTGAAATTAAATCATCGATTGATTGAATGATTTCCCTAATACACAGGCACCACTTTTTATTAAGTCTAATTAACAGAATTGATTCAGTTAATTATACACATGTAGTATACAGTTTTAAATAATATAAATACACTAATGATTGCACGACCTAAACACAGCACTACACACCCTTGTAACTGACTCTTTTTGGATCTACAGGTATGAACGTTTATGTGATTGCTAGGCTTTGGATTCTTTGGAGTTACTTGGGAGAGACCATCACATGGGACTCTGTCAACTATTATGTCAGAATCAAAGTAATGCAGATCTTTGTTTTAATGGTCTGTTTGCAAGTCATGGACTAGAACCCTTATGTCCCAGTAGTCACCAGTTCCATATAGTTTTTTCTCGTGTTTTACCTCCTCAATCACTTTATCAGCAAAGTGTCCACCTAGTAACTTTAGGAGATTCACTTTGCTTTGATAAGACAAGCAAATCCCAAGGCATTGACATCTGGTGATAAGCTAATTAAAAAAAGGTATGAAAGCAAATAGACTCTGATAGTGGTGCCAATATATAAATAACCAGTAGAAACAAATATCACTCCACTATAAAAAGACTGATATGTGGTTAATAGACTGATTGTTTTGTACATTTGGCTGTGTTCAAAACATTTGCCTTCATATGTGCATGTAGATTGTATGTACCCGAAAACAGAAGTGGTGTATGTAGAGAAAAAATATGCACTTATCATTCTGTACTGTATTTCAATATGAATTAAAGCCAGTGGCACTAAACCATTGAAGCTGAGTCCTACTTCCAGAATTAACTTATTCATTTCTTACTGTTATACTTTCTGTTTTTCATTTACCTGTACGTTACTTTGCTGTCAGTGTGATTTATTTGAGAGCAACGTGTGCATTCCATGGAAAAATTTAAACTATTGCATAATTATTTAATGAATAACTGAGGAATCAGTGAGACCAAATTAATTTAATTTAATTTAGGTCATCACAATCATGTGATAAACAAAGTGAAAATGGCTTGATATTTAAACTACTTCTATAAGTAGTCTGCCATGAATGCATCTTGATCACAAGCCATGATCCTAAAGCAAACTTGTTCCTTAAACAATACCAGTTACACCTGGGAGGAAGATGCAGGAGATTTGGCAGTATTGACTCTACTATGGGGTTTACCCTAAAACTGATAGATGTCATAGTGTTTGAATGTGAGTGCTTGACCTCAGCTCAGCACGTCTTTTCCACCTTCCCCATATGGGAGAAGAAGCATGCTCGGGTCATTATATACAAGTAATAAATGATGTGTGTGAGGAATGCTGAGCAATTTTTCATGTCCTCAAGTGGTTGTACATAGTTATTGTTCATATAATGACATGCAAGACACAAACACTACATTTTGTGAAATCAGTTCAAGTTCAATAATTGCTTTATCATGGAACTTGAATTGCTTGCCATAAAATATAGTGTTTATAAGTGTATTCAGTGGCAGATTCAGACCTTGAGCGAAGGGGGGTGGGGGGTGGTTTTGTTTTGCTTGCCCTGCCAGCTTTTCTTCCTTCTGTGTTCTTTTTTTTACCCAAAATAGGGGGGGGGGGGCAGGTTCCCTGGACCTCTCCCCTGGATCTGCCACTGGGATTGCATGCCATTGAGCAGTGAACAATAGTTCTGTGAAACAGATGTAATTGTTTAATGTTCCTGTAACACACATTTTTATATTGCGTGGGTCAAGAAAATTTGCTTGTTGCAATTTGTTGTTGCATGTTGCTGGTTGATAATTTTAATCACTGCTGTGACCAGAGAAACAATCTAATTTGGAAACAGTAATGCTAGGAAAACCTTTCTAACTACTACCCCAGGCCCCATCCAGTAATCTGTAAACACCGTTGAAGAATATTAAAGGTTTCAAATAAGTAGTATGCAGCTTATCAATACAAGTAGACATACACAGTGCAAATTCTATCAACATGCCTTTATTATGCCAACATTGATTGATGACAAGGTTGGGAATGATTGAATAATACGAATGTTTACAAGATTGTAATACATTATATAGTTATCACTGACTAGATCAAAGAATACTACTTTGGAATATTAATTCTTATTTATCTTCTCTGAGTAACTAATAAGTTCTGTTGGAATGTTGTCACATATAAACCTTATTTTTGAGGTTGCCTTGGCTTTTGGAATGCACTAAAAGATATACAGCAGCTTTATAAATGTTTTAATGACCCCTTTCAGTGCCAAGATTGTTCACCAAGATGGCAATTTATCTACAGTAAACAATAAGCGAGTAGTACCTATATCCTCCAATCTCCCTTCTTGCTAACTGTAGTGTTTAGTGTTACACATATTGCGTGACACACGTTCCTTCATGTAGCAAGGCATGCTGGGAATAAAAGAGTTTTACATGTGCTTCCAATATGGCTGGTGTGCTTTAGCTTTGTGCTATCCTTCGTGATTTCCCACCCGTTTCAAACATTACATTCGGACGAGGATCGGCCCAACAAACCCGTTGGAACCCGTTTACTTTTGTGTGTACTCTTTGTGATGGCCAACGCAATTCCTACCTTCGAACCGTTCGACATTCATGCAGACCGTGCGATTGCACAACGATGGCGAAAGTGGATAAAGCGTCTCGAAAACCTCTTTGTAGCTGCGGATATCAAGGATAAGAAGAGACAGCGAGCTCTTCTACTATACTACGCGGGAGAAGAAGTGTCGGAGATATTTGACACACTACCAGAGACCGGCAGTGACTTCGAAACGGCCAAACGAAGTTAAATGCGTACTTTGACCCCAAGAAGAATGTGGAATTTGAGGTATTCACGTTTCATCAGGCGAAGCAAAACTTAGGTGAAACCATGAATTCTTACCACTCTCGTTTGCGGCAGCTAGCAGCCACATGTGAATTTGCTGAAGTCGATAAAGAAGTTAAGTCCCAGATTATTCAATCGTGTACTTCACAGCGCCTTCGTTGGAAAGCACTGAAAGATTCGACTATGACACTCGAAGCCCTGTTGGCCGAAGCACGTGCGTTGGAAGTCTCGGAGCAGCAAGCGAAGGATATCGAATCCCCTGGAAGTGTTAATGCTGTGGTACCTCAGAAGCCTCCACAGTCAAAACGCTGTTTTAACTGCGGCGAAGATTGGCCCCATGATGCCCGAGCTGGCTGTCCTGCTCGAAATCGAAAGTGCAATTCTTGCAAACGATACGGCCACTATGCGCAGTATTGTCGAAGTTCTCAAAACAGTCAGTCTTCTGGGAGAGGCAGAACGCCTAAGAAGGGGAACAACAAGCAAGGACGTCGGAATTTCAAGCCACCGCGAACTGTTAACCAAGTGAATGTAGAGTCAAAGCCACGCTCTCCCGCGTCAAGTTCTGATGATACGTTCACAGTGAGTTCTCCTACCAAGGTTAGTGCTCCATTTGTGTCATTAAAAGTCAATGGCGTCACATGCAAGTTCTTAGTGGACTCTGGAGCCAGTGTGAACATTGTGAGTCATGATGCATTCAAGATGTTTGACCTTGAACCGTGTGATACAAAGGTGTATGCTTTCAACTCATCTAAGCTCCTTCCTGTGCTTGGTAAATTCAAGGCCTCAGTGGAATCCACCTGTCGTTCAGTTGACTCTGAATTTCTCGTGGTAGATGGTAGAACATCTCTTCTTGGATACCAAACTGCTACTGACCTTGGAATACTGCAAATTGTGAATAATGTGTCTGTGGAGAGAAATGTGTTCCAAAATTACCCAAGTCTCTTCAGTGGCCTTGGAAAGATGAAAGGTATTGAAGTCAAGTTGCATATTGATGAGACTGTGAAACCAATTCATCAATCGCACAGGCGCATCCCATTTCATCAGCGAAAGAATCTTGAAGCTTGTGTTGAATCCCTGCTGCAACAGGACATTATTGAGCCCGCCGATGGACCTACCCCCTGGGTCTCTCCTGTGGTCCTGGTACCCAAGCTCAAACAACCTGGTGAGAGTACGATTGTGTGTGGACATGAGGGAAGCTAACAAAGCCATAGCTCGCGAAAGACACCTCATGCCTACCATCGATGAAGTGGTTCACGACCTCAATGGTGCAAAAGTGTTTAGCAAACTCGATCTGAATCAAGGATATCATCAGCTGGTCCTGCACCCAGACTCCAGGCATATCACCACCTTCTCCACTCATCTTGGTTTGTTCAGGTACAAGCGCCTCAGCTTTGGAGTGAATGCTGCGGCTGAGAAGTTTCAAGATGTAATTGCTACTGCTATCAGTGACATCCCCAATGCCAAGAATATTAGTGATGATGTCATCATCTATGGAGTTAACACAGAGGAGCATGACAAAACCCTGCATGCTGTCCTAACCCGCTTCAAGGAGTTGAACTTGACTCTGAAGAAAGAAAAATGTCAGTTCTACATGCCACGCATCGAGTTCTTTGGCATGGTGTTTAGTGCAGATGGTATGTCACCTGACCCTGCGAAAGTGGAAGCGATCAAGAATGCAGAGGCACCTACTACAGTAAGCGAGGTGCGAAGCCTGTTAGGAACTATGTGTCTCGCTTCATACGAGACTATGCGGACATTGTAGCCCGCTACGTGACCTCACCCACAAAGGTGTTGAATTTAAATGGAAAGATGTTCACCAAACAGCCTTGAAACAACTCAAGAGCAGCCTCACCTCCGATGAAGTGACCCCAGCAAGAAATCCATCCTGCTCGTGGATGCTAGTCCTGTTGGATTAGGTGCGATTCTAACCCAAGGTGGCAGAGCAATATCCTACGCCAGCAAAGCCCTCTCTAGTGTGGAAAGGCGCTACTCTCAAATTGAGCGCGAGGCATTGGCAATCGCATGGGGTTGTCATCATTTTCGTATGTACCTCCTGGGAAGCCACTTCAAAGTTGTGACAGATCACAAACCGCTGCTGTCTATCTTCAACAGTCCCACTTCCCAAGCCTCAGCTAGGATCGAGAACTGGCGTCTCAAACTGCAGTCCTTTAACTTCGAAGTGATGTATGCAAGAGGTGACATGAATCCAGCAGACTACATCTCAAGACATCTCCAGACCGAGACAAAGTGTGACCTCATTGCAGAATCTGCAGAGCAGTGTTAACTTTGTGATGTCTCAAGCCATGCCCAAGGCCCTGAGCAGAGAAGAGATCATTGACGCAACCAGAAAAGATGCCACACTTCAAGAGGTGATGCGTCTCATCTCAACTGGCCAGTGGGATAATCTGAAGTCAGTCGAGGGAGTCGACCCAAGCACTCTCAAGATATTTGCTAACATCCGCAGTGAGCTGACCTCAGTGGATGGTAACCTTGTGCTACGCGGAAGTCGCATTGTAGTTCCTGTTACACTTCAGAAACGAGTGGTAGAGTTGGCTCATGAGGGTCATCAAGGGCTCGTGAAGACTCGTAGCCTGTTGCGCTCAAAGGTGTGGTTCCCAAGAATGGACGGCCTGGTTGATTCTGTTGTGAAGCAGTGTGTTCCCTGTCAAATTGCAACACCCAAGCCTACCCGTGAGCCTCTGCAGATGACTCCTTTGCCCGATGGTCCCTGGGAACGAGTGAGCATTGACTTGGACACTATGTTCTTGTTGTGATTGACGACTACTCGAAATTTCCTGAGATTGAAGTTGTCCACTCCACTTCTGCCAAAGCAGTAATTCCCAAGCTCGATCGCATATTTGCAGCCTATGGTGTACCTCAAGTGGTCAAATCAGATAATGGGCCTCCTTTCAATAGTGCCGAGTTTGGACAGTTCGCTAAATATCTTGGCTTCAAACACCGAAAGGTGTCTCCATTGTGGCCCGAAGCTAATGGGGAAGTTGAACGCTTCATGAAGACCTTTGGAAAGGTACTTCACACCACAACACACTGGAAACAAGAAATGTACCAGTTTCTACGCAACTATCGGGCTACCCCCCATTGGACCACAGGTGTTGCCCCTGCCACAGCCTAGTTCGGGAGGCCAATCAGAACCAAGCTTCCCAACCCTGTTGCAGTGCCGAGTGGTGACAGTCATGATCCTGTGACTATGCGAGAGAGAGATGCTCATCAGAAAATCAAAATCAAGAGCAAAGCAGAGTCCAAGAGAGTTGTCAAAGATTGTGACATTCGGGTCGGTGACACCGTGCTTGTCAAACAACCGAAGCGACACAAGCTGTCCACTCCATACCACCCGACCCCAATGATTGTCACCAGTAAGCATCACAGCCTGCTAACTGCAGAAAGTGCTGACCGAAAGGTCACACGGAATTTGTCTCACTTCAAGAAGCTTCTGGCTGATGACCCCGCCACTTTCAGCAGTCAAGCGCTTGAGAGAGAGACAATGGACCTGGACGCCGAGGACAGTTCTCCTCCCCGTTTTCCAGCCCCAGTGCAAGAATCCACAGACCCATCAGTGGACCCTGATGGAGGTGCTGAAATTCCGATTGAACCGGCTCCTCGAAGGTCTGCACGTGTATCTGTGCCCCCAAAGAGACTCATCCAAGAGATGTGATCGTGAACTATTGACTGATTTATTTGAACATTTTGATGGACATTCTTTAAGGACTTTGCACAGAATTCCCAAGTTTAAGCTTATTTTGCCCAGTCTACATGTAATTTTCCTGTATGATTTTGTTATTGTTACTGTTATTTATTTTCCCCATGTTTTCGTTCGATTTGGTGTTTATTCTCAACTGTAGGAAAGGAGAAATGTAGTGTTTAGTGTTACACATATTGTGTGACACACGTTCCTTCATGTAGCAAGGCATGCTGGTAATAAAAGAGTTTTACATGTGCTTCCAATATGGCTGGTGTGCTTTAGCTTTGTGCTATCCTTCGTGATTTCCCACCCGTTTCAAACATTACACTAACCTGCGACCCTCCCTCCCTTCTTCTTTCCCCCCAAAAATATGCCTCATCGCAGGTTTACCTTCTTGCATGGGGAGCTGGCAAGACAGGGCAATAAAGTCAAATTGTTCTTCATTCATTTGTAAATCTGTGCATTTCTTTTTTGGAAAAATTTTACTGAACATTTATATTACATAAATGAGCTCCTTCACCTGTTCTCTTGTGCACTATTTAAACAAAATTTGAAATAAGGCCCCCACTTACAGTAAGGAATGTAAGTGTTTGGACACAATAAAACAGGAACCATTTCCCCTGGCCAGGTACTGAGAGAAAATCACCATAGTTCAATACAGTAAACTTATTTTACATTTGAAACTCGAACATAGCACTGGCCGTATGTTTGATACTAATAACATTTCTGCAAGAAGTTATGTGCATTGTATCAATATGTATTTAATGCCCGCAGGCTGGCTCTAAAATTACTTTAACACCATCCAGACAGCAAATGCATTTGACAACAGAAATGTCATATGCTATAATGTAAGAAATTCACAAGAAATGAAGAATATTTTCAACCTAAACTGGGCAGAAAAATAAAAATATTTAATTGAGCTTCGGCCAGAAAATCAATATTAGAAAAAAGAGTGCATTTGAAATAAGATTTGAAGTAAACCTAATACAGACAGAAGGCCTAGCTATATTTAAGGAATACGTGTCAAAGAAAATAGAAGCGATTTTCCGTATAAAGGAACAAAGCTCAGTAACGCTTCAAACTCTTCTTTGTTTCCGTACACAGAAAAACTAATTGCACATGAATATAGAACAACAAAAACAGCATATAAGGCCACATGTGACGAGCTGTAGCTTGCTAGCTATCGGCCGATCTGTACTTCAACAAAAGCTTAAGTTTACATGCTCAATGTATGCTTGTTATGTATATTTTTCCGGGCTTATTTCTTCTTCTACGGTAGAGGTTACATCTTTTAAATTAAAATCTAACGGAAAAGATTCACCTTTCGAATCGTTAATAGCAGTCTGATTCAACAACGCTTGAACTGAACTGCAATTTGACCTCCAAAAAGACCTTTCTTTTTCCTATAAACACTCGCTACGTCCGCCATATTTCTTTACGATGTATTTCAGGTATTTAAACCAATCAGCATGTTCGTATGAATGGGCCAATCAACAAGGGTGTTAGTTCAGCATTGCCCAGGGTCTTCTCCTGACGATCTGCCATTTTGAAAATCGTTGAGGAGAAGGCCCTGGGGACGAGGTTGATACAAAATACTCCAATTTGGGCCTTAACATCTTGTGCAACAGCTTGCTATGAGAAAGAAATGGAACCTAGGTGTGCAACATGTTACTGCTTTGAAGACTAACCTAAACAGGGAAAGTACCTTATCTAAAGTTTTAATTACCAAGGGGACAAAATGGAGTATAGGAAGTAAATAAACTTTATGAAATTGAAATGTACTAGCAAATATATGGCTTGGTGCCATAACAGCATGAGTTCATGTGGTTCACTTAACACAATTTTATTCCCTAAACATCTTGGGTAATAAAACAGCTTAACACAACTTCCAGCCACACATATATTACAAAGGCCTTTATTTGCAATAATTCAAAGAACAATAGATTTATTGACAATTTTCAAAAGTAACATGGAAACCTTCTGGTGACTTCTATTTGTTACTTCGAGCAAGAAGTTTGGATTTCCTACAAATTTCAGCAAACTTCATCATGCCATATATCACGTGCAGTGTACAGGAGCGTATTGTGATGGTCAAGTTAATCTCTTATATGGTAATTTCTTTTGCATGTGTTATAATTGCAATTGAACATGTAGGCATGCCAAATGTGAAGTGACTAGTGTGGCATACACTACGGAAGATTGTTTTTAGGACACTTGATGAACAAGGTGAATAGGAAAGAATACATTGTCATGGCTCTTTTACAATTTGTGTTACATCAGGGTAAAAAGGCTCATCAGTAGCCTGTTGTACAACCATGTACAACAACACATCTTAAATGCATACTTCCAAGATACTTTTTGTGGTTGATCAACCACACACCTTTACATGTACTATTAACGATGGTTATAATTATATCTCCCTCTCCTTTTTTTCAGTATTATTTATTGAACAGCAAGAGTAACATTCCAATTTGGTTATCCATATATGGTCATCCTTTGAGGAATTTATATAGCACTATTTTGGTCTGCGAAATTGAAAAAGAATAGTAAATAAGGGCAGGAAATAAATAATATTTCAAAGACTAATAAAAAAGAACATGATAGTGTTATTATGTTGTAATGTAACTCTATGCACCTCCTACGTTTGATTTGTGTTTACTACAGATAATTTCCACATTACCTTTGGAAACCCAGTAGTCTGATTGATTCATTCACCACTTTTATATATAAGTTATTCCTTTTATATTTCCACACAGTTATTTGCATGGATGATAAATTACCATTATTTACTGATTTATGTTGTTGTAGGTAAAGGGCCTCAAATTTCAGTTATTTTCTTTTGCACAATATTTCCGCAAGTAATTAAAAATAAATAAATTTGGGCGCAACTAAACTCTTGCCTAACCATTTACTGGGCTATAGAGGTCTCAATACTTAAAGAGAGGGGAGCTAAAAGAGATATTGTAAATATACAACAGCAAAAACTTCTATAGGTAGTAACAGATAGCATCTGTGGAAGAAACAAAACAAATTTCAAGTTCACATGTTCATTCATTTGCTACACCCTTCAAACATCTAGCAGACACAGACCATTTACTCATTTTGGCAATTAAATATCAATACATATTGAACTGCTAGAATGTGACCTGCTTGGTCTTTCAGAAAGGAAAAAACACCCACTCACCTCACCAGATTTCCAGTGTCACATTTGCTAAGCAAGTGAAGTTTTTCTTTGACTTTTCTTAAAGCTCAAGCTTTCCTCTTGAGCTTTTCTTGAAGCAAGACAAATGTTTCTTGAAACCTACTGCCGATTCGAACTTAATTCTATGATTTCTTGGGGTTATGGACTTTGCATGTTTCTCGATTTACGGCATCAATCACACGATTCAGTGCAGTCGATCGGCTCTCATTTTTTACATAGGTTACATAGCATGTCGAAGATGTCGCCATTGCACGTATAAACACTAAAAGCGGATGTACTTTACACCCAGTGTATGCTTCTTCATATTCAAGTCTGTGTTTTATACCCAGTCCGTAATGCTCAGTCTGCGTTTTATGCCTGAGTCCGTATTTTATACCTGCGTCTGTGTTTTATACCCAGTCCGTAGTCCGTAGTTCGCAGTCGTGTTTTATACTGACCGCATTACCAACTATATTTCAGGCAAAACCTGTTGACTGACAGACGACCAACAGTCGGCTGACAAACGGCCAACAGTTAGCCGACAGACGACCAACAGAGGGCCGACAGGTTTTTGGGAGCTCTTCTTCACAATTACCAGATGCCCTGATCTGACCTATGGTGGTATATACAGCTGTTTTGAGAAAGGTTCTCTTACGAACGGGGAAAAACTTACATGACAATGTCAAAAGTTATTATGGGTAATGGTAGTTTTTACGTTTGCTTGATTGAACCTCAAGGTGTTTCAGCGTGGTGGAAGGAAACAGCACAAACACGTGTATTCCTTCTTTCTCACCTTAGAGGTTAGTTTTTAATCCTCTTATTGTCATCTTTAGGTTTTCCTTGTGACTGAAACCAGTCACTTAGATGATTTAAGCCTTTTATTTGCTGTTAATTTTGATTCAAAAGGTACGCAAGTTGCATGAAACAAGAGCTCAGACACTGACAAATAAAATGCTTAAAACGGCCTGATACTTAAGTCTCCAATTTCTGCATCTCCAAGTCCCCATAACAAAAATAAATAATGTATAACATGTTTGAATCTGTACAGTGTGGTTGAAACTCATATTTCCAAAATAGCCGCACCAAGCGCTATCATTTTATTGTTAATTTTGTACCCGTGTTTCATACCAAAATTGATTAACCTGCAAGTTCTTTGAGCCATATCTATCTACAGCCCTTCAGAGGAATCTTACATTAGAGATGCACAGAATGGTTACACAGAAACCGTCCTACACAGGAATGTACCAAGCTCAGTTTATATACCCTTGTGTCCATTCAAATGACTTAAGTCACATGAACACAAGGCAAAAATAAGATATTATAACACACTGACTTGTCCCAAAATACAGGAAATCAACCTCAGTTTAAAAAATTTCAGGGGAAGATGAGCCAGGCCCTCTACAGGGTCCGCCTTCTCTAAATCCTCTAACCGCCCCAGAGGATAATGCAACATGCAAGCTATCACTTAGAAGTAAAATATAAAATGCAGGGCTCGATGTTGCGACCTTGGGGTTGCCAAAGCGACTGGATTTGGTCCGCTGGTGACTAACTTTTCACTTCTGGTCACCAGTCTGGCCACCACAATTTCAAGTTATTTTATTTTTATTTTATTTTTCATTTCCTAAGATCCATGACGGAATGAATGAATGTTAATTGTAAACCATGAGAAATGCACAGACAATGTAATTTCTTATCAGTCTCATGTACAAAGCCGTAAACACCCCTTTACTATAATTACTGAAATCAACTATGGTATATACATGTTTGGTTCACAGTATTCCGGAAGTGACATTTGTTCCTAAAATGAGATTTTTACAAAAAGAAAAATTCTTTACCATTTATTTAAGAAATAACATTCGTTTTCCCTTTACAATTTTAACAGCGGTATGTTGCAAGAAAAGAATATTGAGTTAATTTAATTTACTAATAAAGCTCGAATTATTATCGAAAAGAAACTGAATGCACGTAGCGACTGTATATTTGTTACAGCTTTCTCATGAGTAAAATTATAGTTTTCTTACTTTTTCATTGCCAAAATTTTGTAGTTCCCACAGAGCATGCAAAAGAAATAAAATACATTGATGCTAGATCGTAAACAGCTGAAACGAAAACCTCAGACACGGGCATTAGCATTTTGTTTGTTTTTGTCAATATTGGATTTCTCTTTGTCTCCCTGAAACATGAAAAATTTCACATTCCAGTCAAACTATTTTTAGGCTTTCCAAAAAGCGGTTAGTATTTTGATCATTTCATGTAAATTTAACTTTTCTTGCAGTTATGAAATGTATCTCAAGCTTTAACAAAAATAGCCCGCCTTTGACTTTCAACATTGCATTTATTTCCACTTGCAATTGAATTCAAATACCGTATTTAGTATGTAACCACGTTTTGGAATTTTCACCCCGTGCGAGTCGTCAGGATGTGTTGAATTGCTTCAAAGACTTCAACATGAAATAAGCTGTTTAAACAGCAAAAAAAGCAAGATGATCAAACCAATTTGAATTAGGAAGGTGTATTTCAGCATTGAAATGTTTTTTTTTTGTTCGCTATGAAATGTAACGTTTTTTAGTTTGGTTTGTACAGAAAATACAAGGAAGAGACTATAAAGGCTTCCAAAAACTATTGAATACAAGCTTGCATGTGATCATTTTGAACTCTTCCAATTCCCACCAGTTACAAATTGAAATTATAGCTTCACACAAATGCACATGGAACTGCAGCATGCAGTTGCAAATGAACACAGAAACCTGCGTATATAAAACTATAACATTTTCTTCCTGCAATAAATATTTTTTATAACCGGTCAATGAAAATAATGAAACAAAGCAATGCAACTTTAAGGGTTTTCTTTTTACGACATGGTTTTTTGTCTTTACTTTTTCTTCCGCACTGAAGAAATCTAGGCAAAGTGATTGAGATAAGAGCGATAAGAGAAGGCGGTGTTGACAGTTTGTACTGTGGAAATCTCAAGTAAAACGTTTTGGCCCAAAGGGCCGAAAATTTTTTCGACCAAGAATTTGTGCTGGTGACCAAATTTTAAAACTTAGGAGCTAGCTGGCCCCAAGGTTTTTTTCTTAAGTCGAGCCCTGAAATGTGAATGTTGTAAATGTGAATCTTCTAGGGCGGAATCAATAGAAACACTCACTTGTCATAAATGATCATAGCATCATCCAGAGCATATTGTGCATTGTACTGCCCAGTTTCCACTTGTGATCTTAAATGAGACTGAAAATTATCTGCAGCCAAAAAGAACTCCAGCATATGTTGAATCCTTTCTTGCTCCAGGAACTGTCAATTGAAGTAACAAAGACGATTTTTAATGCTTCTAAAAGCTGCAAGTCAGGGGACTGTTACATTTACCAATGGGAAACCTCTAACCAGGTGACTGGAACACTGTTGAAGCTCAATGTGATTGGAGTACAAAAATCATAAGCGACAACAGCCTTCAAAACATGACCTTTTTAATAAGTACATGTACTTTACCGCCGCCTGGTTAGCTCAGTTGGTAGAGCGCCAGTCTGCTGTGCGGGAGATCGAGGGTCAAGCCCCAGATTGGACCAACACTCAGGGTCTTAAAATAACTGAGGAGAATGTGCTGCCTTTGTAATTATATCTGCAAATGGTTCGATGTTCAAGTCTTCTCTGATAAGGACTATAAACTGTACGCCCCGTCTCCTGTATCTTCAATGTTACAAGGTTAGAAGGGGACGTTAAAGAACCCACACATTTATTGAAAAGAATAGGCCACGTAGTTCCCAGTGTTGTGGTCTGACCTTGTCTCGCGGGTTGGTGCTTCACATAGGGATAACCTCACTGCACCTTTCCCCCTTGGACAGAAATTACTCTGAATATACTATGAAACTACTGTGCATCAAAAAGTGAAGATACAGCCAGGCTTGACGAGGTCAAATAGTTGCCTGCTCTTTCTTCCAAAGTTAAAGTGGCAAACTTAAGGTGGTTTCATTTCAGCACTTTTTTGAAAGAATACATAGCCTAAGATGCTGTGACATTTTTTGGCTCCAGTTTTGGTGGACAGCCTTGTGCAAACCAGCACTTTCAGTATTACACGAATAATTATGTATCTTTGAGCCTTTTATTGAAGTGTCTATGTCACCATTAAAGATATATTTGCATGGAACTTCCAGCTCATAACCAGCACCCTTATTAACAAGTCTTTATTCTAGTTGTGATGGCTGTCTCTTATTCTGCTTTGCTTTTGCGTATGTACTAGACATTGCACTAAGGAATTTACACTGCATCTGCTTGAAATCATGAGTGCTGTAGATTCCACACCAAAATGTAACATTTGGCACTTTTTCAGTTTGTAAATACCTAACCTAGATGACCACCTCTATAAGGTCACACTTTTACTGGTCCTGAATATGTGCTCTAAATGGAGGTTCTATTGTATGTTCCTTACTACATGTAAATCTCATGTTCCCTGTGGTATCACCCTTTATATAAATATATGAAGAAGCTAGTGGTAAAAGGGGATAAGTGACGTTTTTGGTTGTTTCTGTTACTCTCGCCCCAAATTAGCTGAATTTTTGCATGCGGCCTTAATTTCAGTTGAAAAACATTGCCCCGTAATTTTTTTCTCTGAATTTCAATGTATGCAAAAAAGACACGCCACTAGGAAAAACCGAGTGGACTTTTGCATAAACTAAAATTACGTGATGTCTCGAAAATGAAGCAAAACTTTAGCGGAAAAACTGCAGGACATTGCTTACTACCAATTTCGAGCTGCCGTAAACGGCCAACTTTTCTCCGCATTGTTTCGGGCTTTAAAACATTCAATTACAATACGGCAAAATATTGATCTTTCGTAACGTGTAACCTTAGAAAATGTCGATTGCATTTAGATTCTCGTGCACTATATTCTATATACCGGTAGTGCAAAATAATACAATACCACACAGCACAACACAACTCCACTCAACACAATAAAATACAATGCACTATGCAATATGCTTTCTTTGGAATTTAGGTTAGCCTGGGGTGAAGACTGTTCTAAAAATAGAAAGATATGCACAAAGGTTGACTCAAGGATATATGGGAGATGGAGGCTCCAGGTGATGGGCTTTTGACGTAAGAAGAAGTTACTGACCTCCATAAAGTAAAACATGGCATTTTGATTGTACAAAATGTCCGACAAGAACACTTTTCCACTTGTCAAGATGTCAATTTGATGCTTACAATAAAATGAGCTCAAAAGAAATGCAGGGAAATACCTATGGGAAGAACAAGAAAACATAATGAGGTTACCTTGATAGCATAAACATTTTCAGGTTTTCTGGGAAGAAAACTGCACACTCGAAAGACAAAAAGAGAGACTAAAGAAGCAGTGGAGCATGGCTTATCAGGATCATAGAGACAAAAAACTGCAAACTCAACTTACATCCTTTCCATTATATCATATGCAAACATCTGTGCTGGCTGAAAGGAATCTGGACATATCCTTCCATCTTCACTACAGATATTGACTGTTAAAAAAGGATAAAATTAACGTAAACAAGATCCTATAAAAGGGAAGGACAGGCCCCCTCTGAAGCACTTTGTTAGCTTTTTTTAAAATAGCGGTCATACGATGAGGAGATATAGCATTTTTTCATTAAAACAATGGAATCATTTCTCAGCAATGCCAAGAACAACAACAAATTATTGAGATTCATGAGCATTATGATGGTGCAAAAAAATGCAAATTGAACAATGCTGAAACTGTTCTTTAATCAGAGCAAAGAAATCGGAAACAAAAAGTACCACAAGATACAAGAGAACTTCGAAAATGGCAAAGTGAGAGTTTGCCTAAATATTGATGTAAGAATAAAGAAGGAAGAATTGTGGCTGAATACAATATAAACAAAAATTGCATTTGTTAAAGACCAACTCAATTTTAGTAGCAAGAGTAGAGCAGCCAATGTTCAGCTTTAATATGGAATCTCTATAAGAACATAACCATGCATGTTACTGTAGATAAAATATATTACATGTACCAGTTCACAGTCTGCTTGTATCTGGGAGTTTTTACAAGTTTTAGTTTCCAAACGTATTCCTCAACCAAGTTAATCCTCAAAGGAGCAAAGATACTCTCACGTCAAAGAACTAGTAGACTGGGCATTTTATAAATTTGCAGTAAATAGCATGAATTCATGCGATAGCCTTTCTCAAGTGAAGGAATAAAATTATAAAGTTGACATAAAAAAATTCAAATTTCTTTGTAAACTTTTCTCTTGAAGTTATCATTCATTTAGTTCCAAAGGCATTGCTTACTTGTAACATAAAACAGAAAATCAAACCCATCACTCTTCAGAATTTTGTGACAATGGGTTAAAATTAGACCTGAGTGAATAAGCCAATCAAATGGGAGCAGGCCAATCAAATGAAGGTCTGTTGGGATTTGTGATTGGC